>JAIFZK010000012.1:15130000-15137500 GCA_027481765.1 Tenualosa thibaudeaui | reverse complement strand
ATGAGGTCACTCTGGGGGAGTTAAGTGTCAAATGTCAACTTCTTTAGTTGCAATAGAGTGCACAAACACACACACACACAGGCACGCACACACACACACACTCACATTCACAAACACACACTCGCTCAAAAATGCAAACACACACAGACACACATCGGACACATGCACACAAACACATGCACGCACACACACACACACTCATTCACAAACACACACTCGCTCAAAAATGCAAACACACACACACAGACACACATCAGACACACACATGCACGCACACACACACACATGCACTTAAGCTCACAAATACTGACCATCCAACTGACATACTGCACAGATCCTTATTTGTGTTTTACATAACACTGTTACGGTAAGTAGATGCAGCGTCCTAACTGTGTTAGTGTGTGTGTGTGTGTGTCCCATGAGTGTGTGTGTGTGTGCATGTGTGTGTGTGTCCCATGAGTGTGTTTAATTAAGGAACAGTCGCATTGAGGAGAAAATGGCAGAGTGTGTTTTTAGGGTACAGCCTTGAAGTGTTGAGTGCTCCCTATCACCAAACCTGAGCTTTACCTGTCAGCATCGATACACATACATTACATACAACACACACACACACACACACACACACACACACACACACACACACACACATACACACACATACACACACACACACACAGACATACACACGCGCGCACACACACACACACACAGACAGCTTCCAGTGTGTTAGTAGTCAGTCACAAGCTGCAGCAGATGCAGGTTAGTGACTCTTCTGAGTATTGACTCACTTTGAGCTTTACTCTCTCCATCTGTGTGTGTGTGTGTGTTTGGGTAGTGAGTGAACTCTGTCTGCCTGCCTGTCTGCGGTAATAGCCAAGTGGCAATAAAAAAGGTGTCAGCTTGAGTTTCTGTGTGTGTGTTTGGGGGGGGATCTGTGTGTGTGGCGTGGATGGGCTTATTGGGAAAGTGTGTGGTTTGGATTGGTGCCACCTCATGACCCGGCTCCATCTGATCTGAGGCAGGTATCTTACATGGAACCTTTTTATAGGTGAGTGTGTGTGTGTGTGTGTGTGTGTGTGTGTGCAGCCTTGTGTGCGTACACGTTTGTGTATCTGTGAGGATGTTTGTGTGGACATTTGGCTATGTGTGGTGTGTGTGTGTGTGTGTGTGTCTTTGAAAAGGTATGTTTATACACATACATACACACACACATGCATACACGCACACACAAACACACACACACATCTGTTTAGTAAGCTTAAGGCTGGGAAGCTAGCTAGTCATCTGTGTCAAGTGCAGTAGGTTAGCATTAGAGACTAATACTGGGCTCCTCTCATAGAAGGACAGAGAGCGAAGGATGAGAGTGAAGATGGGGTGAAGGGTAGAGGAAGCGAGCAGTGAAGAAAGAGAGAATGAGGAAGAGACTGAAGTGAGAGAGGGAGGGAGGGAGGAAAAGAGTGAGAGAAAAATGTTAGAGAAGTAGAGCGGCTTTGCCCTCCGCAAGAAGTTAAATCCTTTCAATCCTGTTAACCTCAAGGTAATCTGGCCTCTGAAACACAACAAGGCTTCCTTTAACACACACACACACACACACACACACACACACACACACACACACACACACACACACTGTGCACCACATTGTTTTGGGGTGGTTTTCAGCTTAGTTTCAATGCCCCTATGAAGGGATAAACTCCTAATGGAGTCTGTGTCTGCCCTTGCCTTCTGTAAGTGTATCTGTAAGTGTCTTCCTCTCCAGTCCCCCACACACACACACACACACATACACACGCTAGTGTCTTAGACAGAGATACTGTAGTATGGCTAATGCTCATCAAATCACAGGGGCGTGATGATGAATGATGTATGTGGTGTGTCAGTGTGTGTTTAACGCCTGCAAGAGTCTAAGAGAGCTGTCTGTTGTGTGTGAATGCATCTTTCATACCTGAAGGAGTCTCTCTGAGCTGTCTGGTCTGTTTGTGTGTGTGTGTGTGTCAACACTGCTTTAACGCCTGGAGGAGTCTGAGTGAGCCATCTACTGTGTGTCTGTGTGCAAAAGTGTGTGTGTGTGTGTGTCTCAACACTGCTTTACCTCCTGGAGGAGTTTGAGTGTGCTGTGTGTCTGTGTGTGAAAGTGTGTGTGTGTGTGTGTGTGTGTGTGTGTGTGTGTGTGTGTGTGTGAATGCTGTATCAGTGGACTAAACATGTGCTTATGTAGATCGATACATGTAGATCATACAGAATTCCATAATACTTTCCCTCCCTCTCTCTAGCTCTCTCTTAATCTCTTTCTCTCTCTCTCTCTCTCTCTCTCTCTCACTCACACACTCACACACATACACACACACACACACACACTTTCATACACAGACACACACACACACACTCACATACAAACACACACACACTTTCACACACAGACACACACACACACACACTGTTCTAGCATGAGTTAGGGCTGTATAAAAGCAATTACATGGTGGGAATGTGCCTCCAGGTGCTCCAGTGTCCTCTCCCCTGCTGAACGACTGGTCAACTTTGGTGAATAAACTTTGTAAGTTTTAACCTGTGGTTGTAACAGTGACCTGGTGATAACAAAGTAGTTATCTGGTTATGTTGGCTAGTGTGAAACCCTACATATTACAAGTTTACCATTACAAAGTGTCTGTTTACAATCTCAAGCAATTGGTGGATATGCGTATCATAGGCTACGTCTTCCTCCGCTTCCTCTGAAATTAAATATTCACTCAGTGTGCCTTGCAATGCTGACATGCTAGAGCAGTTAATCAGAGCACAGTTCATTATCATAGGTGGAGGTGTTTTACTCTTCTTCTCTGTTACAAAACGCAGAGAACAATTTGAAATACCATTTAGATTTATGGCAGGACACCTTTAAGGATGTAATGTACATTCAAAGTTCATTTTCTTTAAAATGGACCTAACGACATCCATGCTCAGACCCCTTCCCCACTGAACAAACACAAATACACACACACACTATATATATATATAATCTCCTTATTAAATATTGCAATATCTGTATATATATACACACTGACATCGTAATGTTTAATAAGGTGATTATTTACAGTAAAGTGAGATTGGATTGTTTGGTGGGTGTTTAGAGTGAGATCAAAGTGTTTGGTGGGTATTTAGAGTGAGATCGGAATGTTTGGTGGGTATTTAGAGTGAGATTGGAGTGTTTGGTGGGTTATTTCATTAAATCAGATCTGGGCATGTGAGGACTGAGTGAGGACTGTGTGGATTGTGTGGAGGTCCTTCAGTGAGGATGTCCTTCAGTGTACGAGGGGAAAGGCAAACCACAGGCCACAGATTTGTGGGCACTTTAAAGAGATCCTTAGTGATCCTTAAAACACCTCTCCTGTGTGTGTGTGTGTGTGTGTGTGTGTGTGTGTGTGTGTGTGATGTCTAAGGGGAGTCCATTATCACAGCGGTAACTCTCTCTGCTCTGTGAGCACATTAACAGTGGGTGTGTGCTCGATACACTAATCAATGCATCTTTACTGGTGTGTGTGTGTTTGTGTACGTCTGTGCGTGCGTGTGTGCATGCACTCATGTGTGTGTGCATCCTCAGATCAAACTCTATTAACTGCCTCTGGAAGTTCATTAATTATACATCAGAGCGGCCAATCAATGTCAGCCTCTCTCTTTCCCTCTTTCTCTTTCTCTCTCTCTCTCTCTTTCTCCCTCCACCCACTCCTCATTCATCTCAGTCATATTCACACACCCCTCCTTTCTATCTCTTCATTTCTCTCTCTTTTTCTCTGCTTCCCTCTAGATGTGCATGTGTGTGTGTGTGTGTGTGTGTGTGTGTGTGTGAGAGAGAGAGAGAAAGAGGATAGTGGTGCTACTGTACTCTTGCTGTGCTGTTCTTACAGTTATGGATTGTGCCTTGGTTCAATGTGTATATGCCTAACGTTTGAATTGGAGACCTTTTAAGGTCAACAGGTGTGTGTGTGTGTGTGTTTGTGTGTGTGTGTGCACATATATGTATATGTGTGTGTTTGTGTGTGTGTGTGTGCATGCATGCTTGCGTGCTTGCTTGTGTGCATGGGTGTGTGTGTGTGTGTGTGTGTAGGCTTCCTTTTAAGGCCAGGAGTCTAGAGAGGAAAGTAATACTGCAGAAATTCTTTTAAGCCTTCTGTGTAAACATCTCTCAGTGTGAGTGTGTGCGTGTGTGTGTGTGTGCATGCGTGTGTGAGTGTGTGTGTGTGTGTGTGTCCTTGTACGTGCACTCACTATGTTATATAAACTATCATCCCAGAGGAAACCCCGCCCCCCCACACACACACGGATACAAACTTTAGATATTCACAGCAATATTAGTGAGTAGTAAGGCATTTTACACTCTGTAAACACACAAATGTACACACACACACACACACACACAAATGCAAACACACACACAGACCTTCTGTTGAACAGAATTTTTGCTTCTCCTCCTGTCTTCTCTTGTGTCTCCCAGTGGAGTTTGGTGAGGTGTGTCCCCTGAGGGACTCCTTAGCTCATACCCAGCTGACTCCACTGGCAAGCTGGAGATTGGAACTCACTTGTCACTAATGAATTTGGCTTGCTATCAACAGTGTAAGTGCTGCAGATGGAGGGTGTGCCTTCTGTGTGTGTGTGTGTGTGTGGTGGGGGAGCCTTTGTGTTGGGGGAGTTTGGAGAACTGTGCCATACCTGCTGATCTAAGCCAACGATTGGTCTGCTGGTATGATTGACATGGGCGTGGTGTTGATGGTGTGGGTGTGGTATTTAGCTCAGGAGTGGATGGATGACCTGTTTGATGGAGTAGTATTTGGTGGAGGGGTGTTTCATGGAGTGTGTGTGGTATTTGGTGAGGGTGAGGTGCATTTGATGGAGTGTGTGTGGTATTTGGTGTGGTCAAGGGGGCAGGGGCATTTGATGGACTGGGTGTGGTATTTGGTGATGAAAACGGTGTGTGCTAACGTGCTGAAGCTAATCTGCCTGGAATTTGATGATGTGTGTGTGGTATTTGTCTACGGCAGGGGCGGGGGCATTTGATGGTGTGTGTGTGACATTTGTCTACAGCAGGTGCGGGGGCATTTGATGGTGTGTGTGTGTGGTATTTGTCTACGGCAGGGGTGGGAGCATTTGATGGTGTGTGTGTGGTATTCGTCTACGGCAGAGGCGGGGGCATTTGATGGTGTGTGTGTGGTATTTGTCTATGGCAGGTGCGGGGGCATTTGATGGTGTGTGTGTGTTATTTGGTGAGGGTGGGGGCATTTGATGGAGTGGGTGAGAGGGGACAGGGATATTTGATTGTCTTTGTGCAATATTTAGTCAGGGGCATCAGAACGTGAGGTTGGGGGTATTTGTTAGGGGCATTAGGTGGTGGGGTATTTGGCGAGGGGCTTAAGATCGTGAGGTTTGGGTATTTGGATGGCATGGCTGGGATGTGTATTTTGTTTGGGGTATTTGATGGTAATCATCAGCTGTACCATATGGTGGGTATGGTGGTCAGAGTACCTGTCACTAGTGCAGATTGCCCAGGTTGGCACGAGCTTGTCAGTGGCGACCTGATGCCAGGTGCAGCTGTCAGTGCCCATAGAGAGAGATGTCAACCAGATGGCACCAGTCAGAAATCTCGGCACAGCCAGATATCTCGGCACAGCCAGATGGCCTACTGAGGATATGGCACATGTGGCAGTGTCACTCTGCCACCTTAGCTGTGCCATCATAACCCTCAGACATACATCTTGGCACTATACAGTTTGACATGTATCAACTTAGAGAAAGAGAGAGAGAGAGAGAGAGTGTGTGTGTGTGTGTGTTTGATGTTGTGTGTGTGTGTGTGTGTGTATTTTAGAGAGAGGGAGTCAAGTTTAGCGAAATCCACCAAGAGAAGAGGGATAGATGTGTTTGTGTGTCTGTCTGTGTGTGTTTGATGGTTTGTTTGTGTGTGTGCGCGCTGGTGTATGGTGCCAGCGAAGGGGTCTAATTTTAGGAGAGGAATGCAGCAGGCAGGTCCAGTGTCTCTGGAGGCTCTGGGGCACACATGGGGGTTAGAGCTGCTCAGGGCCTCCCCAGGATTAACAGACAGAGAGAGAGAGGGGGGAGAGAGGGAGAGAGGGATAGAAAGAAAGAAAGAGAGGGGGAAATTGAGGGATGGAGGGATATAGACTGACAGATGAAATCAAAAGTGAGTAGCAAATAAGAGAAAGACTATAAAAGACACTGAGAGGGGCAGAGAAAAGTGTGTGTGTGTGTGTGTGTGTGTGCACAAAATCCACCTGAAGAAGGTGAATGGCAACCCCACCAACCCCAGCTGTTGAATGGCTGAATGTAGAGTAGAGGGGAAGATGATCCAGATAGGCACGGATGGGGTGGGGGGCATTTCACCTGGTAGTACAACAATGACAGTCTCTTTCTTTCTTTCTTCACTCTCTCTCTCTCTCTCTCTCCCTCTCTGTGACTGACACAGGGTGTTGAGAGGGGCTCTGTGCTTAATCCTATGGTAAACCCCGGCTTTATTTACGAGTGACATTCATTCCAGCAGAACACAGGACACAGACACACACACACACACACACACACACACACACACACACAGACACACTCACACTCACTCACACACACACACACACACACAGAAACACACACTCTCTCTCTCACACACACACTAGAGCTAAATGCTGTAGGAGCTGTGTGTCCTTTCAAATTTCTTTCAGTGTGTGTTTGTGTGTGTGGCCTTTAGTTATGGTCCAGCAGTGCAGTGTGCTGTGATTGATTAGTGTTGTGTGTGTGTGTACAATCTGCTGAAGAGACAGACATGGTTTCCGGAGAGAAAAAAAGGAGTCTCATTATCACACACATACACACACATACACACACAAACATACACACATAAAACTGCACATGCACATGCAGACACACACACACATGCACACACACACACACACAAGCATGACAAAGCCCTATTGTAAGTGCCTTGCCAGTCTGACCCAATTTTTTTCTCATTTGAGGAGAAAATGCAGGCCTTTCACAACATAGTTTTTAACCTGCCACCCTAATATACAAACAGACTCACACACACACACACACACACACACATACACACACTCAATGACTGAACACATCCTCTTGCCTAAATGCCTGGATGCACACACTCACACACAAACACAGTTAAGAGAGGACATAAATGACTCTGCTTCTAAATGAATGAGTGTGTGTGTATGTGTGTATGTGTGCGTGCGTGTGCATGCATGTGTGTGTGAGCACACGTGTATTTTAATCATGTTTAATCATGTAACCTCATGTATGTTTCTTTATCTGTGTGTGTGTGTGTGTGTGTGTGTGTGTGTGTGTGTGTGTGTGTGTGTGTCTGTGTCTGTGTGTGTAGGTGGGGAAGGAGACAGTCCAAACCACAGAGGATCAGATAATGAAGAGAGACATGCCTCATGCCTTCATTAAGTAAGAAACACAGACACACACACACACACACATGCACAGAGTCAG
>JAIFZK010000012.1:15065000-15115000 GCA_027481765.1 Tenualosa thibaudeaui | reverse complement strand
TCTTGCGGCTGTCTCACTGGAACTGAACAGACAGGAATGGGTTCAATGGTCTGGGCTCAACTGGGTGTGTCTTTATATCACCTCTGGAAAGTTACATTCCTGCTCTTCCGGTGCAAGGAAGAAACTCCCTGTAGTAAACTGTCTGGATGTGTATGTTGCAGACTCTTTAGCGCCCCTACTGGTGGAGTTTGTCTTACTCCTCAAATGTCCTATATAATCAAGAGAAGTCACATTTTATAGCACATTTACTCCAAGTTCTTAAAAGTGCTGCTCAAAGGTAAAAAAGAAAATAATAGCAATCCCATATTACTGACTATTTTGGCCTTGCCTACTATTCATTTTTGTATTTAGGTCAATGGTTTCTTTCTGCAGTAAGCATCATTAGCATTACTGACTGCTATCTTAAGTCTTCCCAGTCTTCAGTCTGCCTGCTTCTCTGGAATAATCCCTCCAATACTATCCACTGGTTCTCTGTGGTCTTTGCTTTAGCATTGCTAACAGCTAGTTTCTCTTTTTGCAAGGCCATGACCCTTTGGGCTATTGGGTCCCAGGGTTAGCTGCGATAGCAATGCTAACAGGTATTTTTTCTGTGTGTAACCTGTTGGTCCATTGGGTCCCAGTGTTACCCTGATAGCTGGGGGTCTGCTGGCTTTTTGCTCATCGGTCCTCTGGTGGTCTGCTGGTTGCATGCCGAGCTTTTGTCATATATCTTATTCTTGCTATTTGGTAAATATCGTACATAGAGAAATAGTGGCAAGCCACCAGAACTGAAACTCAAAAATGCCAGCGGACCTCCAGCATTTTGCTATCTGGATCGTTGTGATAGCAATGCTAACAGCTAGTTTCTCTCCACAGGCTGCAGCTACAGAGTCGTGTGTCAGGCAGGTGGCTCTCCCTCCCTGACTGGGCGCTGTGTATAAAGTGTTTAAAGTTGGCCGCCCGACCCCAGTCCAGGTGGAAAAAATAAGTACAACTATAAACTGAGCTGCTCTGCCTCGCCCTCTGGTGGTGGCTTAAACTCCATTGTGCTTGTCCCTTACTCCCCTGGTGATGGGTCTGTGCTATGTGGAAACACCAAGTACAGTTACTGTAAATAGTGCTGCTTGACTGCTCCCCCTGGTGGTGGGTCTGGGGTTTGTCATCAAGTACAGTTATGAGTGCTTCTAAATGGGCTTCACACAGATATGCTGAGAAAACCAAACTCTTTTGTGCTTGTCTCATGCTCCCTTGGTGATGGGTTTTAGCTGTGTGGAGAGATGCAGTGCATACTGTGCAGTGCCCCCTGGTGGTGGGTCTGAAGTCTAACTCATTAAACTCAACAAACTTTTTTTTGCTGGGCTGGGAGGCTGGTTCTCTCGTGGGCTAGTCAGTTCTGCTAGTCAGCAGGTACATGTCAGATGCTGTGCAGTGAGATCAATCCCTAGCTCCTTGGAGGCAGGCCTTCCTCCCATGCCAGAGGTCATGGATTGGAGTCACCAGGTTTAGCTTACCTAAGATGTGTGTGTGTATGTGTGGGCATTTGTGTGTGTGTATGTGTGAGAGAGAGAGAGAGGGAGAGAGGGAAAGATACAAGGTCGTCACACACTTGATGATTATAATGTGTGTCTGTCTTGATATTCTCTCCATTGTCTCTATATCGGTTTTGTTCTCCTAGACAATCTGTTTCTACATATCATTCCCTCTCCCTTTCTCTTTCTCCCTTTCTCCCTCTGTTCCCTCTCTATTTATCCATCTCTCTCTCCATCTCTCTTTCTCTCTCTCTCAGGGGTAAAGGGAACACCCCAGAGGCGCGTGCGTTGGCTAAGCAGATCGGTGAGGCTCTGCAGACCCTGCAGACAAAGGTGAACCGCGCCATCGCCAACATGAGACCCGCCAAAGCTGCACTCACCCTGGAGGGAAAAATGGAGCAGGCCATACGCTGGATTAGCAACCCCAGCATAGACGACCACGGAGTAGGTACGGAGTAAACACACACACACACACACACACATATACACATACGTACACAGACAAAATCAATTTGTTTGCCTGTATCCCAGATGATGGTACATCGGCACACACAAAGTGTCATCACAGGTGCCTTGGCAACCTGTACACATCTATCTGTCTGCATTAAACATGTGACCTGTAACCTCTGACCTTTTTCTCTCTGACCCCCTCTTAGGTCAGGCAGCAATCCGGGGTCTGATAGCGGAGGGTCGTCGGCTGGCTAACTCGCTGCCGGCTCCGTACCGCCAGGACCTGCTGGGGCGCTGTGACCGCGTGGAGCAACTGATGATGCAGCTGGCCGACATGGCGGCTCGTGGGGAGGGTGAGACACCACAGGCACGCGCCATCGCTGGACAACTACTGGAATCCCTCAAGGTGAGTCCTCTCTCTCTCTCTCTCTCTCTCTCTCTCACTCTCACACACACACACACACATGCGCCATCGCTGGACAACTACTGGAGTCCCTAATGGTAAGGTGCACACTCACACCAATGTCTTCATCTCTCTCTCTCTTTCTCACAGACACACACTCACACACACACACACACACACACATAGGTCAAGTGCCAGAAGCTAGATGTCAGGATTGCTCTGAGCTGAGGAATTACGTAAATATGCACAGGAATGAACAAAAGCTATCACTGTATCACACGCACGCACACACACACACACACAAACACACACACAGGCTGTGGAAGTTATCCTGTAGTGTAGTATTGTCTGATAACAGGAGACAGACATCTTCTTTGGTGCGTGTGTGTGTTAAAGAGTGTGTGTGTTTGTACACAGTTATATACAACCATACCTGTGACTGTGTGTAATGTGACAGTGATGACATTGGCTTCACTGAAATTTTACTGTTGCGAAGTGATGAAAGTGCTCACTCGGTACTGCAGCCTATGTTACCTTGGATAGAAAGTCAGTCTTTCAATGCCACACGAAGAGCTAGCATTGTGGTAGGACTTCCCAGAAGATGGGTTTCATAAGTATGACACTCATGGCTCTGAAGTGAGGGGATCTATCATATATTGGATTAGACACACACACTGGTAGTCTTCAGATGTCTTAATTCAAAAGCAGCCACTGGGTATGATTGCTCTCAATGGGCCTCATTCAACTGCCATTCTTATGCTGAAAATTGTTCTTACCAATACAGGTTTTAAAATGGAACCTTGAGAGCAAATAAAAAAAGTTGTTGGTGAATGAGCCCCAAGGACTCCATATTTTGCTGCAGCTGTGTGATGTTTCCATGGTGACAGATTGTCTTCAACTGTGTTGTCTTGTGTTCTCAGGTCCTCACAGCTTTGTGAAATGTCTTCATGTGAAATTGTGTAAACCTGTGTTATGCTATGCTGTGCTGCCAGGACCTGAAGTCTAGGATGCAGGAGGCGATGACTCAGGAGGTGTCTGATGTGTTCAGTGACACGACTACTCCCATCAAACTACTGGCTGTGGCTGCTACTGCCCCACCAGAGGCACCCAACAGAGACGAGGTTAGTTTAACACACACACACGCACGCACACACACATTTTTACACACACACACACACACACATGCACACAAATACATACTTATAAACGTTCACACACACACAGACACACACACACACTGATGCTATTCTCTGTGTAAGTGGTACATTTCTAACGAATGTGAAATGTGTGTATAATGTGTGTATAATGTGTATGTGTAATGTGTGTGTGTGTGTGTGCGTGTGTGTAGGTGTTTGAGGAGAGAGCCTCCAATTTTGAGAACCATGCCAACCGTCTGGGTGCCACTGCTGAGAAGGCCGCTGCCGTGGGGACAGCCAATAGGACGACAGTTGAGGGCATCCAGTCTGCAGTCAAGTCTGCCAGGGAACTGACACCTCAGGTACACACTCACACACAGATATACACACACACATACACACGCACACACACACACACACACACATATACTCTCACACACACAGACACACACACCAACTGATTCCCTCTCTTTTCCATTCTCTCAGTCATTCAAACACATACAGACAATATATGTCACAATGACTTGTGTCTTTTACTTGTGTGTGTGTGTGGTCATATGTATCAGGTGGTCTCTGCTGCTCGTATCTTACTGAAGAACCCTGGGAACCAGCCTGCATATGAGCACTTTGAGACCATGAAGAACCAGTGGATAGACAACATTGAGAAGCTCACAGGTGCGCTAAATATCTGTAGTGTGTGTTTGTGTGTGTGTTTGTGTGTGTGGTGTGTGTATGTATGTATGTATAAATTAATGCAAGTACTGTAGAGTTTTATGTTTTGAATGATTTAATAAACAGGTACATTGTGATTTGAGTGTTAAAATGTGTGTGTGTGTGTAGGTCTGGTGGATGAGGCCATTGACACCAAGTCCCTTCTGGATGCTTCTGAGGAGGCCATTAAGAAGGACATCGACAAATGTCGTGTTGCCATGGCGAATGTGCAGCCCCAGATGCTGGTTGCTGGGGCGACGAGCATCGCCCGGCGGGCCAATCGGATCCTGCTGGTGGCAAAACGGGAGGTGGAGAACTCAGAGGACCCCAAGTTCAGAGAGATGGTGAAAGCGGCTTCGGACGAGCTGAGCAGAACCATCTCACCCATGGTGATGGATGCCAAGGCTGTGGCCGGCAACATCCAGGACCCAGGTGAGTCAAACGTTGGCAAATATTTTCCCATTTGCCTTGAGTTTTCTGTGAATGTGTGAACACACAAACACACACACACACACACACACACACACACACACACACACACACACACACGCACACGCACACAGGCTTTAGCTACCTGCTATACAGGAGCACAGGACCAAGGGTCACCACTGAAAGTCAGACGCAGGCAGCAGTAGCCAGCCTTTTGATAGCAGTGGATGTGTACATTGGGAAACTTTCCTCTCGATGTTTTAAGAGGCATGTTGTTGACAAATGTTAAATAACAAGAAAGAAATTGAACTTTGAGCTGCAAAGAAAATGGGAGTTTCAACATATAATCAACATATAATTCACCATATAAAACATATAATCACCATCATTGCACATCTTATTGGTTTGTATGCCTTAATATAACCATCTGAGTGAAAATAGCTTCTATCATACAGTATATGCCTTACTATATAACCAAAATATGCTTTATGAGTGATCATGCTAAATATTTATTTATTTTTTTTATGAGAACATTATGCTTTAAGAATGTTACATTTTGGTATACACTGTTGTTCCCTTTTAGTTATTGACTGCTTAATACCTTATGTTCTCAATGCTTGATGTATTCAACTGTACACTTCATCAATGTACTCTTCATGTATACAACTGAGGAGTCAGGAGTCAGTTTGGTAACAAAACACAACCATACAAGAAAACAAAGGTTGTTAGCAAATACATCCTGGTCTATATAAGAAAACAACCACCCACAGGTTAGCAGCGCTTATTCATTCATTCATTCAGCTAATGCTGTTCAGTTTGTAGAGCGGGTCTCACACTTGTTACTTAGCTTATTAACCTTTTTGCATTAGAGTTCTCTTTTTGTAATTCTCTTTTGGTTGGAATAAAACCAACTGTATCTATGGTAGATTGAAAAAGGCGATAAGGCCTGGTTTATCTTTTATACATTGTGTTGCCTCTTTTGATTGCTTGGATCAAGGCCAGTAATCAAGGAGTCCTTTCCATTTTTTATCTTTGGAAAGCATCTGGAGTTAACAGTTAGGTGGACGTTAGGAGTAGCGGACTCAGCTTGGGCCTTCGACCAGGTGTCCCACTGAGGAGTCACAAAATACAACAATGTAAAGTTGGGTATTAGCTCACTGGTCAATGATGCTGTGAGTTGCAGGTTGGAGCCTAGGTGTGTGGAGGGCTGGGACAAGCTGATTAACGCAGGTGACACATACTCTCACCTCAGAATATGTCATGTACTCTGTGTCTTAGTAGGGTATATGCGAATGTTACATCCAAACTGAAAAACAAGGTCAATCGCTTCCTTCTAAAGGTAGGCCGATCTCATGCAGTGAAAATATGTTATTGGTATTAAAACATTACTCATTACTTGCTCTTCCTTAGCCATAGTTAATGATAAGACAAGGTAGGATGCAATTTATTGTCTCCTAAAGGAAAGTTGCCTGCTACAACACTGCTTACAAACAGATGAAAAGCAGCAGGAGTCTGGGAGAGCAGGAGAACAGAGCAGCGCCGCCAGAACTAATGTTTCAGACAGATCTTGTCTCAGGTAGCCGAGGTTTCTAATTGTGTAATATCCGTAATGCAAGTTTTTTATACTTATAATATATTTTCACAACATGAGCTGTGTGTTTATGTAGCTACCCTTCTGTAGGAAGTGATTGCTCTTGTTTTCCGGCTCAGGCGTTGAGCTTTGGCCATATACCTCATTGTTCTGTGTCAACTATGGCACATAGAAGGGAGCATTTATGGTCAGCCTTGTTGAGACATACAGGAGATAACATACTTACAGCATAACAGGTGAAATACTGCACAGGTTAGACAAATAAGTTAACCCACCCTGGTATGAGAGGTGTGGAAAGGTTGAGGAGATATTGAGGTGGGCCTAAGGAACTGGTCGCATAGTAGGTCCTGTGTGTGTATGTGTGATCTGACTCACTCTCTCTCTGTGCAGGTCTGCAGAAGAACTTCCTGGACTCGGCCTACAGGATCCTGGCAGCGGTGGGGAAAGTCAGAGAAGCATTCAATCCCCCGGAGCCTGAATTCCCACCACCACCCCCAGAACTGGACCAACTGCATGTGAGTTTTACACACACACACACACACACACACACACACACACACACACAGATGAATGTGTGTGAGTTTATATGATGCAGGTGAGTTCTGAAGGATTGATGAGAGGGAGGTCCTGTATCTTTTCCCTCCTCTCTCACTCTCCTTTCTCTTTCTCTTCTCTCTTTCCTCTTGTCATCTGTCTTTATTACTTATTTAGTTTAAGTTTAAAAGTTCAGGCTGGGATCTACAAAGTGCCTGGAGATGTCAGCTAGCATCATACTGTGTCATATATATGTCTATAAATAAAATTTAATTGCACCCACCCAGGTGAATGATGAGGTGGCTCCCCCTAAGCCCCCTCTGCCTGAGGGAGAGGTGCCCCCCCCTCGACCCCCACCCCCAGAGGAGAAGGACGAGGAGTTCCCGGACCAGAAGGCTGGGGAGGTGGTCAGCGAACCCATGATGGTTGCCGCTAGGCAGCTCCATGACGAGGCCCGCAAGTGGTCTAGCAAGGTGAGCAGCTCTGCAGCTGCACTGCACACTTCATACCACACGATGGCACTGTCAAAATCGCATTGCATATTCCTGAACACATAAGGACAGGAAAGGTCATTTGCAGTGTTTTCTCTATAACACAAAATTGTTGGTTTAATATCTACAAAGCAAACAATTATCAGAAGAGACAGGACTTAACACTGCTCCACACTGTAGTTTATACCCCAAACCATGTGGGGTGCTGTAACACCTGTAACACATCTGTCGGAGTATTGGTGCCACTGTGGTGCAGCAGGTCAGGTGGTATATCTGTCAAATCACCACACCATGCAGTACACAGTCCTGCCACTTGGGGGCTCTACCATTTCCACCACACATTCATTCCAAAACAACAACTCTGACTGCTGCCACTTCCCATAGTATGAAGGATGGAAGAACCTGACAGCAGACACATACTCCACGTTGAGGAAATTAAAGTCCATGGTATGGGTTTTCCATCCCTGTCAATTGTGCAGTGGACCTGCCAATTTCACCTACCCCCATCCACCTAATAGTGTGTTCACGAGCCTGCCCTGAAGTTGGAAGACCCCAAGCAGATTGTGCCCGTTTGTGGAGTGTGCAGATATGGGGAGACCAGTGCCTGGATATAAACATTGCTTTTTACTCGAGCCCACAGTGAATGATGACTTCCAGTGGTTTAACACCTGTGAGGCTGCCCAATATGGAGTCTAATGTAGTATAAAACCTAATTAATCCCCCAGTGAAATCTAATGAAAATGTGATGTTTTGGTGTAGCACTGTATGTGGGAATTTATGGATTTAACACTCTGATGTTCAGTTGCTTGAACAGAATAGAACAGACTTTCAGCCCCTAAGCAGTGTGTGACTGGCAGATGGTGTGTGTGTGTGTGTGTGTGTGTGTGTGTGTATAACGTAATATCAGTATTAGGATTGGGATTCCAGTGTCTCTATTTTGGCTCCTCACCTGGGAAGCCAGCTCTCATCAGCCTCTCATCCACTTCTGATGTACCCCCGACAAAGGGACAACCCCAGGCAGATTCTCAGTTCAGCCAACGGACTGAGTTGGCCAAGTCTGGAGCCTCTCCAGCCGAGCAGTGAAATCCAAGGTGAGGTTGAAACAGATGCTCTCTCCACCATGTGGATGACTCCTGATACTGCTAGGCATCTGACCAGGATTGGAGCCTCCAGAGGGACATGGCCAGTATCCCCTGCGGGAAGAGCTGCCCCAGGACCTAATCAGGATCATGTATTCCCAAATCAGGACCAGATCTGTCCAGGAATCAAAACCATATCACTCTCACATCACGACCGTATATAAAGTATATCAGGACCATATCTGAAATATTTCTGTCCTCATCAGTTAATGCTATGATTTCAGGGGCCCTTTGCGTTTTGTGTGTGTTTGTGTCTGAGGTATGACAGACAATCCCAATCCCTAAGCTATCGTGGCCATATTTTTAGTGTCTGAATTGTACGTGACAAGATGTAATCTGTGCTATTAATAGTGTTAGCTCTCCTTTACATAGTGTATTGGTGCCAATTAAAGGGACATCCTGGGATAAGCGAGCATTAGGCCCACCTCAATTTCTTGAAAATGTGAAGTTAATGCAGCCTAAATTCTGAAATAAGTGAAATTAGATAATAGAATGTGGGCATAAGGTGTGGGTGCCCAGTCTGGTCTCTCTGTAATTGATCTCTTATCTCTATGGACACTCTGATATGGCCAGCAGTACGGCCTTTACTCTGACCCTGACTTCTCCCATACTTGGCCCAGGGAGCTGAAGACGCAAAGGTTCATGGGATACAGCAGGTATTGCAGCTCCTCAGAAGGACTTAAAGTTCTGATCCCTACCACAACTTCGCAGCCAATCAGTGCTGGCATATTTTGCCGCCCCATTCTTCATCCAATAGGGAGCCTAAGTTCCGCCCCTCCCAGTCACCTCTGTGGGATAGAATGGTCCCAGTCCATATAAACCTTGAATTACAAGATACAATGTTTGTGAATTTTGAACATAATTTTACATGTAAAGACAGTTGCAGCTATTCTCATGACTGAATCAGAGCATTGTTAAAGTTTGTAACTCCAATGACTACAGCCTGTCAGTCGCATATGTGACATCACTGAAGATAACACTAGTCTTGATTCACAAGCACATCAGCAACAGGTCTTGTCGCAACTTTGAACTACTCTTTGTTATAAAAAAGTCCACTGAGCTGAATAGTCACAGAATAAAACACATCAGGCAAGGTGTATCTTTCCATTTAACCCCTTCTGAGCGACCTAGCAGGTAGCAAGCTAAAACCGTTAGTTAGCATGGAACTAACTTGCGTTGGTGATGTTTATTAACCCAGATGAGAGTGTAGGCTGCTGAGCGGCCTCACACAAAACCTCTTATCTCTCAAAGTTTGTCGAAAGATAGTTCTGTCTCAGTGTGGAAAATTATCTTGAGAATTTGCAACATATATGAAAGTCATGGTACATCTCAAAGGGGACCAGAAAATACATTTTATTTTTCCATTGGCTCGCGTTCATATTTTTCATTAATTTAGGTCCCATGGACTGGAAGTAGATGGGCGTGACCTAGACTCCCTATAAGAGGCCAAAAGACACTCCCTGGAGGAATGCTACAACAAAGTCTAGTAACCAACCGTAGACTTAAAACAGAAGAATAAATAAAATATTGTTGCTCTATTTTTAAGGTTTCATTTCTCTCTGATCTAATCTTGTTTACACATCTACTCCCAACCATTGCATTGTCAGAACTAGCAGTGTCTCAGGATGTTGTGAAACTAACTAATTTGTGTGTTTGTGTTTGTATTTTTTTGGCTTAGCTCAGTTTTGTTGTGCCTATCTCATAGCATAGCATTCTGATGTATTCTGTAGCGTTAGCCTAGTATGCTAGTGAAAGGAATGCCAAACGGACTGGTGTCAGTGTAGCAGTGGGATACATAGGACAGCCCTAACAGACCTAACCCCACTAGTATCTGTGTTGATATCCCACTGAGTCTGTTCTCCATGATGGAGCTTAAGTGTGAGAGACCCAAACTGAATTCCATCGCTGACAATCTAGTTTGGGTTGCCAAAGCTTCCTCTCCTCCTCCCCCTCTTTCCTCTCCTCTCCCCTCCTTCGTCTCTGTCCTCCTTCCCCTCTTTCCCTCCTCTTCTTTCCTCCCCTCTCTCCTCTCTTTTTCACTGTCTCTTCTCTCCCTCTCTGCCCATCTTCCTCCTCTCTTTCTCTCTCTCTCTCTCTCCTCTTTTCCCACTTTCTTCCTCTTCCTCTACCTACATCTTTCCCTCTCCCCTCTCTTCTTCTTTCTAGTCTCTTCTCTTCTCTCTCTCTCCCATTCCTCCTCCTTCTTTTCTTTTCTTCTTTCTTCTATGGTCTCTCCATATCTTCCTCTCCCTCCCTCCCTTCTCTCCTCTCTCCCCTCTCAATCCTCCCCTTGTCTTCCCTTCCTTTCTTCCTCCCCTCTCCAGTAGGTTTCCATTCAGTGTTTCACACTAACTCTTTCCTTCTCTCTCCATGCCCCCCTCCCCCCCCCCCCCCCTCCCCTCCCCTCCACCCTGCCCCCTCCTCGGTCCCAACCCCATCACCCATCCCCTCCCCCTCTGTCAGCCGGAGGACTCAGGGGAAGGCTTTGATGGGGCGGAGGGTGAGGTTGATGTAGACGAGGAGGACGAGTTCACAGACAACGAGGACGATTACGAGCCCGAGCTGCTGCTCATTCCCACCAATCAGCCGGTTAACCAGCCCATTCTCGCCGCCGCCCAGTCTTTGCACCAGGAAGCTCGCAAGTGGTCCAGTAAGGTACTTCCTGCTTCCGCCCCCCTGGCCCACGGCATTCTGGGAGCCTGGGCATGGGTCTGGGCATGGGCATGGGCGTCTGTGAGGGGAACACGGCTGCTGTTACTATGCCTACTGCATCCCAAGGGGATCTGTTGGTATTGCTGCTGCTGATCTTGGTATTGGTGCTCAGGTTGCCCTTGGCAACCACTGGAATGGCAGGTTTGAAGTGTACATTTTTTGGTTTTGGTTTTGGATGAACTGCTGCTGGCTTCACGAGTGTATCCTACTCTGGTATTACCCATAAATGTATGTGTGTGCATCTATGAGAATGACACGCCCAGCCAACAACACCGATCCTCCAATCAGAGGAGGTCATTACACGCCGTCTGAGTTCCACTCAGCTGTCAAGTCACACCCCTGTGAAGCCAAGGATGACAGTTTCCCCATGACTTCGGGGTTTCCATGGCGATGAAGTCATGTCACCTGCCTGATGTTGTCTTGTTTGTTTGTTTTGCATCTTGGTCCAAATTAACCCATTAACCCTTCACTGACTGGATCTGTTTGGTCTGCATCACCACGTGAGACGTCTGTTAACACCACGGAAGAAGGTCTGCATGTCCGCCCAGACTGTGTATGTGTCTGCCCAACAAACACCCTACATGTGTGTGTGTGTCTGTCTGGGTATATGAGGGACATGGAAGAAAGCCTCACACAGAAGTTCACCTCGAGGTCTTAAAGATGAGACATCCAGTGAGAGAGGACAGGAGGACTGGACACACGCACACACACACACCATCTCCTACAGGTTGCATGAGGCACTTTGTTTGAGTTTGAGTTTGAGACTGCTGCTCCTCTCGCTGATCTGGCCTTGTACTGTGCGACAAGTCAGGGGAATTCGTTTGAAGATAGCAGGTTAGAGGTGCTGTCAAAACAGTTATTCAGAATCAGAGCCAGATTTAGGTTGGCGAGTGAGTTAACACACACAAGGTAATCAGAATAGTTTGTGTTAGGAGTGATATGGTTCAGGAGAAAGATAGAAAAGAGAGATGTGCGTCATAGAATAACAACCGTACTCCCCGCAGTTAGAATCAACTTACGGTTTAGATGGATGGGTAGGAACCATCGCCTGGTAACTTGGAGTAGAGATGAAGCACGCCATTCACCACGATTCACCTTTTTGACCTTTTGAACTCTGACCTGGCATGACCTGTGTGCAGGGTAATGACATCATTGCGGCGGCCAAGCGCATGGCTCTGCTCATGGCGGAGATGTCCAGGCTGGTGCGTGGTGGCAGTGGCAACAAGCGTGCTCTCATCCAGTGCGCCAAGGACATCGCTAAGGCCTCCGACGAGGTCACGCGTCTCGCCAAGGAGGTCGCCAAGCAGTGCACTGATAAACGCATACGCACCAACCTGCTACAGGTGAGTTTCACACATTTACACACACACACATATGCCAACAAACCCATCTCCACAAATCTGATTTACATGAGAGAAATACACACACACAAAAATACGTATGCAGTATACACAGAAAGACCAACCCACTGCTGTTGATTGTCATTTGTACAAACAGGCACAACCACATAGACCAACACATTCACCTCAAACCATTATTTCAGTAATTGTCTTGAACCTGTGCATGTATTGCTCTTACGTGTGTGTGTGTGTGTGTGTGTGTGTGTGTGTGTGTGTGTGTGTGTGTGTGTGTGTGTAGGTGTGTGAGCGTATCCCTACCATCAGCACCCAGCTGAAGATCCTCTCCACTGTTAAAGCAACCATGCTGGGCCGCACCAACATCAGTGAGGAGGAATCTGAACAGGTCAGTCACACACTCTCACTCTCTCTCTCGCTATACACAATTATATTAGTTTTGTAAAATATTTTATAGTAGTATTATAATTACAATAATAACTATAATTATATAGAAGTATATGTTATAGTAGTATATAGTATATTTATTTATATATATATATATATATTTATATTTTTATATTTATATATATATATATATATATATATATATATATATATATATATATACTAGTATATTACTATATACAGTATTGTGTTTTGTGTGTGTGTGTGTGTGTGTGTGTGTGTGTGTGTGTGTAGGCCACAGAGATGCTTGTGCACAATGCTCAGAACCTGATGCAGTCTGTAAAAGAGACTGTGCGTGAGGCCGAGGCTGCTTCCATCAAGATCCGCACCGATGCTGGCTTCACCCTGCGCTGGGTCCGCAAGACTCCTTGGTACCAGTGAGACCACACAACCTCCACGTGACCCCCAGGTGACCTTTACATGATCGCGTGACCTTCACCTTCCCCTCCGGTGCTGTCTGCGAGGATGGCCGCGTTGGGCTTGTGGACACCCAGCGGTCAGGACTTGCTCGTTAGACTTCACTTCCCTGCGCTTGCTTCTGAACTGATCGGTATTGATCGGCAGTGATCAATACTAGTCCGGAATGATTTATTACTTTCACACTGCGTTTAATGCTGTGGTTGCCTGGGGACTGCACGGCATCGGTTGCCTCAGCTCCCAGGGGAAAGTTTCTCATCTGAAAGGTTTGCTGTTGTTCCATTACACTGTATAATACCATCAGATGGTTTTTGGAATATATTTTTGCTATGTTGGGTCTCTAGAGTTTTATCCAAATCCAAAGGTATTTCTATATTTTTTTGCATGTTGAAATTGTTTTTTTTAATTTTTATTTTGAAATGAAGGAGATGGGGGTTTGTCCTCGCAAATGAAGTTTACTCTTAATTCACCGCAGGATTTTCTTAATGAGAAAATGTGTATATATTTATAATATATATGTTTTACAGCTTTCTCCATGCAAAGCTTTATTTTAATCCGATTCAGATTAGTTTGTTACATTATTTCAGGACATGCTGTTGATTAGGGACACCATTTTAAGCTCTTCACCAAGCATGTGCTGGCTGTGGGCACTGGGTTTTAATTCACAGGTTTCATTTTAGTTTGAAGTTGATCCGTTTTTTCATTTGAAGTGTCGTGGAGGTCATGGTTGCTTAGCCAACTCCGTGTCTTAGTTTGCCTGGTCTGTTTTGGTCCATGACATGCTACACTTGGACCTAAAGGATGCCAAAGATTTCATTTGATTCCTCCACTATGTGTTCATCACACTTCTGGGGCTGATGAAACTCTTCTGGACAGATCAGACTTGAAACCTGACTGTTTACTTTGCTAGACACTACATATTTTTACTAGGATTTAAACACTTGTGTGTGAGTGGAAATTATATTTTATTTTTGCTGTGATTATTTAAATATTTTTGGAAGATAAAAAACAAGCTGTTAGTACAATCGGTAAAACAGTTGAGCTGTTTCTCCCTGTAGAATTCAACACTAGACAAGAATTGACCAATCAGAGCTCAGCAAGCCTACGACTCTGTACTGGTCCTGGAGCCGATCCAAACTGAACCAGAACTGGTCCAGAGTCTGCTGGTTTCTGGGTGAGACTGTCTCAGCTCTGCACTCCAAAGTGAAAAGTTGCGCGTGTGTGTGTGTGTATGTGTGTGTGGTGTTTACTGAAGGGGCGCAAGAGATGTCAGTATATGCCTGGACAGAAATCAGTGAGAGGGTCCGGCACCCAAGACCCCAGGTCATTGCTTTGTGGTGTACTGCTACTTACAGCCTACGACTTGTATGCAGCTTGGGGCTTTGCCATTGCGAAGGTTCTGTTCCAAATAGTATTCTAACTTCCCAAGCCAGTCTTTGTTCTACTAAGTGATGTAGTTGAATGAGCACATAATTTAGTTAAACAAGCACACGTTCTCTTGATCAAGACAGTTACATACTGCATGCAGTGACTTGCCCAGCAGGGATCCATTTAGGAAGCAGCACTTCACACAGGTGTCTTAGTACGTGCCAGAACAGAAATCATCTGTCGGACTCAGGCTCAAGACCCCGGTGGTGAGGGAGAGAGATGTCAGGACCAGGTCTATGGAGGGTTTGTTTGCACTTGTGTAGAGATGATGAACCAGTTGCTTAAATCTCAGGGCTGAGAATCAGATAGGGTTGGGATTACAGACTTCATGGAGCTTAAACCACTTTGCTGGGGAGTCACTGACACACTTTAGTGGGAAAAAAGTTTGGTTTAAAAATAGTTCAAATTTTTGCTTGGCCGTAAATATTTGATAACCGGTCAGCATTATTGTGGCAGACTGTGTATGTGTGTTTGAAGCTTTGCGTACTTACACACAACAAAGGTGAAAATGAGCACAACCCTGTGTGAAATGCAGGGCTTCTCGTGGACTTAAAAACGTCTCTCTCAGTTAATTGCTAGCCAGCTTGAGCACTGCCTTGCATTTAATCAGATCCACTAGCACGGGATACTTCAGGACACAATAAAAAAAAAAGGTCCCTACCAGGAACCAGGTCTTCAGTAGAGTTCCCTCTCTGTGGGGGCTGGGGATGTTTGTATTAAAAAGTTCCTTGAAATGTATGTACAACTCATGACTTTCATTTTGAGATGTATACATGCTATGGACACCAATGTTTAACTGTTTCTGTTTCACCCATAAAGCTAAATGTAGTGCCTGGGATTGTGGGAATTGAGGTTTTTTGAAGTTTGTGTTTTCTTTCCAAACCCTTGCCAATGGACCAGGAGATTGTTGAGAAGGGGTGTATTAGGCAGGTAGTAAAGTAAGTAAAGCCACTGACTGAGACCAACAGCAGCTGTGAAATTATTATTAATTAATGTGTGATATGATTGTTAAAAGGCTCCCTGACTGGTGTGCCACCTTGGCCTTATAAGACTGATGTTGGTATCAGTTTGCAAGTTTATAAGCTGCCATTGCGTTTCTGAGTAAAAAGTGACATCACCTGGTTGGTACTGATGATGTCTATGTTCAGGCAGAACTTGATTACCGCACCTTGATAGGATCTTGATTAGATTCAACCAGGTGATGTTAGTTTTTACAACAGCAACAGCGTACAAGTGAAAGGATTTTCTAAACTTTTCATACAACCAAAAACATTTTGGAGTGCTTTTGAATCACATTTATGTAGCCGACGCCAACGTCAATCTTATAAGGTCAACATGTCTTACTAGTAAGGGATCCCTGAAGGAAAAGTCTGGAACATTCTAACCCACAGCCCTGTTGTTCGAGGTCACCGTGTGTTGTCGAAATAAGAATGCCAAATGAATGATAAACCTTGGTTCAACACAGACAAAATAGCTAACCTGCAGCTGATGCTAACAGAACAGAAGGGGGCAACTAAACTCACTTTCAGTTTCATATTCCCTGCCATGTTCAGTTAGCATTAGCTGCAAGTAAACTATTCAATCTATGTTGCACCCAATCTTCTCGTTCTTTTTCCTACTGACAGCACCAGGTGACTCAAACCTCAACCTTGAACAACAAGGCTGTGGGTTGAAAAGCTCCAGAATTTTCCTGTAATGTTGTCATTTCCATCAGCATAGGCCATCCCTCTTTCCTGCTAACATGTAGAAGAGCTTTGAAAACACTGAAGACACATGCTAGGCTCAAGGTCAGTAATACATTTTTATTTAACATTTCTCAGCAACGTGAAGGCTTTCGGTTTTTAAATATGTATTTTTTAAACACAAGTTGTTCCCTTTACACACACACACACACACACACACACACATACACATTCATAAGTCTTGGTCACACTGCAGTAAAGGGAATTGTGTCTTTAGTGTTTGTGCAAACAGGTAGCAGAGTGTTTCTGTAGATTCGGTGTCCATCCAGGGCTGTGTGAGTGTATAGTGCTTTCGCTAAAGGAATGAGCCTCACCGCGAACCCCTCGCCTCGCTCTAAGCGTCAGCTGACCTGCAGAGGGCGCTCCCAAACGCCAGCACTCCAGAATTAACCACCACCAGGCTATTTGAAATGGGCAACAACCTGTTTTTCTGACTGTAACAGTTTGGGAGGAACCAACTGGAGAGTTACATCTGCCATGACACCTCCACTGCCATGTTGCTACGGATACCACTGAAGGACTGAGCAATGACCAACTGGGTTCACAAGGATACCTGGCAAGTTTCCCAAGGCAACAAATGGCTAAGCACAATACAGCCCCCCCTTTTAAGAGATTGGGTACACACACACACATATACCTACACACACTCTCTCTCTCTCACACACACACACACACTCAGACTGTACACTTGGGCTCCACAGCAAGGGGCTGATTAGATACCCAAAGCTGAGAGTCTGCTGTGCCCTAAAGAGACTGCTGAATCTAACCAGTACACTTCATGCCATGTCTGGAACGAACAAACGCACAAGAACGCACTCACACACACCATACATCTAATGTAACCTGTGCAGACAATGCTTTCAGTTTAGTCCCATTACACACACACACACAGGCACACACACAGTATCTCTGCTGCTGCTCCTGAAGAGTACTCCACACACCTGCTTGAGCTGTACCTACCTGGGATTCTATTCCTGTGCTCTTGAGAGATGAGAGTGTAATAAAGTGGTGAGTGATCCAGTATCCCTCTCTCTCACACACACACACACACACGCGTGCACACACACACACACAATGAATACAATGGTTCTTCAGACACTGCTTTGGATGGGACAGCAAGAAGCAATACTGTGTAAGGAATGGTACAATATTGAGTTACTAAACTACGTCACTTAATTCTTAACAAAAAAAGATCCCAATCTTAATACAAAATGCACGGAGTGCTCCTCCTATTTGTAGTGAGGACAAATACATTTTCATACAATCAAGGCAAAAACTGGACCTTTCCCTTTCAAATCAAATTCAAATGTTGTTCAATTTCTTCTCCTTTTTGTTTTTTACAAATTAATCTGGTATGGTGAGAATTCACTTGTGTCATTGTGTTTCAACTGGTGTAAACAAAATGTGTATAAGGCTTAAGAAGTCCATGGTTAAAGATGGCCACTGAACCAAAGGATGGTTGTTGTTGTTTGTTTGTTTGTTTGTTTTCTCTTTTTGGCACACCGTATGTACAACTCTCGGCCTGCTCGTCTTTCCTCAGGTGCGTACCTGAAACTTCCCCGCTTTGGTGATGTACTTGACACCTTTAAAAGGCTTGTACTTCTCCCCAAACATGTCCAGTCTGTTCACCTTTAGCCCTGCACAGGACACACACACACACAAGAATATCTTTACCTGCAACATTCTAATGGTTCCAGCATGAATGGGACCAAGTGGCAAATAATATGAATACAGTACAATACACAATATGCCCATCTACAAAGGTCCAGCCAGATAGCTACACATGTTCTTGCAGACAGCCTACACAGGGTTCAGAACAGATAAGGAGAACCCAAATTTAGAAAAAGAAATGAGGTACCTGCATTAACCTATTTTTGGTTCCCAATCTTTGGAAGGATTTATCAATGAAGAGCTAAAGGTATTTTGCAGGTAAGGCATAGAATAATAAACTGCAAGTAGGAGGGGACACATCTAGGCAATGTAAACTACAACTGAGGGGTTATGGAACCACAAAACAAACTACAGGTAATCTTTTGCACATCTGTGCAACCCAACTACAGGTGAAAGAGAGAAACGAGAAAGAGAGTAGCGAGCAGAATAACACTTACCTGTATGCCTCACAACAGCAGACGTGTCTTTTTGCAGCACATCATTACAAATATGATTGAAATAAGCACACATATTCTGGCGCTAAACTAACATCAACACAAAGAATTTATCAAAAAAATAAATAATATATACTTCAAATAAACAAACAGAATGTTTGAATGTCATCCTCTTTTGTAAGTCGCTTTGGATAAAAGTAAATGTAAATGTAATGTAACAGATATCTGCCTTCAAACTGAGCATTGCTTGGATTATAGTCTTGACGTTTACCCAAGGAAAACTTCCCTCATTCCCATTATCACATGGAACACTGCTCCAGACACACAGAGCGTGCGTGTGTGTGCTTAATAAAACACGTCGAGGTCACTAAAGCCTAAAGGTTCATTGCTAGCTGGTGGCCCACTGACGGGAGCTGACCTGGCCTCACCTGAGACTAACTGGTCTGTGATTGGCTGTTATCACTCACCTGCTGCCCTGATCTCTTCTGTGATTGGCTCTGGGAACGCCTCTAGTTTCTTTATCTAGTTTTAACTGGCTGTTCACACTCTCATATCTCTCTTATCTGAACAATGACTAGCTGATCCTAATCGCCAGTCATTTCCACCTACATCTCAGTGATGCCACCAACTTCATTCATTCACTTATTCATTCATCCACCCATCCACTCATCTGACTGACGCTTTTTTCAAAATGGTTTACATTCATCAGTTACTTTAGGCCCAGCCTCCCCAGTCTTCAGGGCATAACTGTCAATCAGGACCTAAAAAGAGAGAGAGAGATGGAGAGATAGATAGATAGATAGATAGATAGATAGATAGATAGATAGATAGACAGACAGACAGCTGGAGGACCATGAGCACTCACAAACTGAGAAGAAAGGAAGTAAGGAAGATAGATAGATAGATAGATAAAGGAGGACCATGAGCACTCACAGACTGAGAAAAAGTCTTGGGATTAGAGATTCCACCTTTAACTGAGCTGAGATTGGTTGTTTACCCTCGCCACTGCCCCCACTGAGGGGAAAGTCAGGTCCCTGGCTTGTCTCTGATAGGTTACCCTTACCCCAATCTCACTTCTGATGACTAGGCTGGCCTACTCAAGACATGCTCTAGCCCAACCATGATTGGTCTCTCCCCTGTTCCTGGTCCGTCTCACCTGAGATGGCGAGCTGCTGGATCTTGAGGTCGATGTTGAGACTGGGGTTTTCCTCTGGTTTGGGGACCCCAGACTGTATACTCAGGCCTCCCTTCAGATTGGGCAACTTCTGCTGGTTCAGCTTCCCAATGTCCCATACCAGCACCTGTAGTAAGAAAACATGGAGCTATGCCTACACAAATCCACTGGTTCAGCGGCCCAATCCCCACACCATGAGGAGGAGAGACTGCGTCCTATACACATCTACTAGTTTAGCCTAGGGTTAGTAAACAAGGATCAGTGTCACTTGTGTTTGCTGTGTTCACACACACACACACACACACACACACACACACACACACACACACACACACACACACACACACACACACACACTACAGGTACAACAACATTAGCGGTGTAGACACTTTAAAGACACAGTATCCTATCGCACAACTATATATTTTTATTGATAACAAAAACGTGCTACCTAAGTATGATAAAGCATAATTGCTTTCCATTAATGAGTAACCACTCTGGAAACAGTGCATGATAAGACTGGCAGCTGCCACCGTTGTGCCCTTGAGCAAGGCACTTAACGCCAAGTTGCTCTAGGGAAGACTGGCCCTGAACAATTGATAGTTGACAAAAGTTGTAAGTCACTTTGGTTAAAAGCGTCTGCTAAATGCATAAATGTAAAATGTAAATGTAACCTACTACCATCAGAGGGATATGACCTCACCGGCAGCAGCCACACAGCAGGATATGACATCACAAGCAACACACAAAGGGTCACAAAGCCTTATAAGCCTCTCTGGTTTTTTGATACTTGAAACATACCACTACTTATTGTCTGTAATGGCGCCTTATTGGATCTCATCAGTCACTTTACACTGAGCGCTTCTAACTCTTCATTATTTGGCATGAAGAATTGGACATATTAACATTAAAATTAACAAATTGAAGTAAAAGCTTATATGATAACGCTGTAATGTCTCATGAGTACAGTCATTAGAATGTATAAACAGTTATGAACACTAATGTCATTACTTATACAGTTTTATAAATGCATTATAACCCTTTATAAATGTGTTTATAATGCTTTGAGATGACTAGGTTCATAGAGAGTGTTACCACTGACTTTTTGTCACGTCCATAAAGCCAATGAAAAGCCATGATATTTGCACTACATGAAATGTTTCGTACAACTTTTTCATGTAAGTTCTACAGTCAAAATAGCAAATGCTCAAATGCCATGTGATCTTTCACATCATACTATAGCATGGCATTTTATTGATGTTTATGACATTTTCTGTGAACTTGCCCGTATAAATACGTGTTTTTGTACCTTGTTGACGGGGTCAAACTTCTGCGTTCCTTGCGTGGCGGTCAGGTTGACGCTCAGCACCACTTTGGGCATGTGGATGGTCACCACCAGCCCCTCCACTGGCTTGCCCATCGTCTGCTTGGGCCCCACTGTGATGTCCAGCCGCCCTGACGAGCCACTCTCAAAAAAGCTGATGTTCTGCTTCACGTAAATGGGAATGGCCACAAGGCTACAACACAAACACACACACAAAGATACATACATTCGTTTTTTTTGCTCTTCCTTTACCCCTCACTCCCTCTGCCACCCAATCCCCCCACCCATCTGTCTCTCGCATGCAAGCGCGCGCACACACAGACACACACACACACACACACAAGTAACTCACTTCTGTGCGCTGACGTGGTAGGACATGAGGCGGAAGTTGCCATCAGGCGGGATGAAGGACAGGACCCTCTCTGACTCCCAGCGCTTGAACCGCACACACGGGTGGAAGCTCACGTCGTCAAGGAGACGGGGGTTCTGCAAGGGCAAAACATTCCATCATCTCCAGGGCAACACACATGGGACAGCACTGCAGGATGAGGCTTAAGAGTGCCCTTTCTACCTCTGAGACAAAGCTACAAACACCCCCTCCATGTTCTGGATTATATTATGTTATATTTTGTTAGATTATATTATGTGACATTAGACTGTATGATATAATATTATATAAGCAAGTGCTTCCTCCTCACACCTAACTGGGACATCAGAAACACACACACACGGACACACATTCTTCAGCATAATGTGTCAATGTCAAAGCTGAACTCACCATGAAGGATAGGGTGAGGTCTGGCATGCCTGTCAGTTTCACACATGCATCAATCACACCTTGGATTTCTGCACACACTGTCGCTCCTAAAACACAGAAAACTCACTTAACACACAGGAACACACTTCCTCTCTCTCTCTCCCTCTCTCTCTCTCACACACACACACACACACAGGGCCTTTTCAGATGCACCTATAATGCACTGCTCTTTCTATCAACTCGCTGATATATAGCCATTTATGTTTTTGGAGAGTAACAGCTTTGTTTTATCAAAAACTTTATCATGGACCGACACTGTTCACAGACACAAATCTCCACTCACTGATTAATGATAGACACCAGAGGCAAATGCAATATTATAATGTCAGAGGAAAACACTAAGGCATCAAGGCCAACACAGCGAAACATACCACTACTAGACACTCACACAGTAACTCAGGTACTGGTTCCCATACATTCACTAAACTACAGTCTAAATATAAACCAGAAATGTTTCATATGCCATGATTTGACAGATGCAAGCAGAAGTTTAGGTTTCGTTCTTCTGCATAATTTTTTTTATTTCTGTCACTGTCAGGTTTAGCACAAAAGCTCACTATAACACACACACACATACGCACACACACACACACACACACATATACAAACAGTGCAGGCCCTCACCAGACTTGTCAATAATAGCATCAATCTCCTCAATGACATCAAAATAGGCCTCGTTGTTGGTGTACTTGACCCCGGCTCGTCTCCAGGGGATAGTGGACAGCTGGCCTGTGGGGAGAGTCTCGCCCACGTTACTGCTGCCTAAAGACAGACGAGGAAGGGGGTGGGGAAGGCAAGCACACATTGGTTACTGAACACACACTCATCTCACACCCCTCAATAGCTACATAGCTGATAGTGTAATACCTATTTCCCTCTCATTGCCTCTTAGCTAGATTAGCTTTTAGCTAGATAATACTCACCATTATATCATTATTAGCTTTTAGCTAGATAATAATACCAGAGGGCCTGATCTGGATTAATGCAATTACATCGGGACCAGTCTCCTTTAGAGCTACTTAGGGCTAAGTGCCTTGCTCAAGGGCACAATGGTGGCAGCCAGGATTCAAACCCACTATTTTCCAGGCTACTTGTATGCTAGCCAGGTTCCTTAACCACTATGCCACCACCGCCCTACTTTAAAACTGCCTAGCATTCACAGACAACAGAGACAACCAACTCTCTGGTGAGAGAGGTGTGTCAAGACTTATTCTGTGCAACAAAAGAAATACCCACTTCGACTTCACTGAATGAGAAACCATTGAATGGATCGGTGTTTGCTCAGCAATCTGGATCACCCTTTATCTCTCTCTCCCTCTCTCTCTCCCTCACACACACACACACACACACACACACACACACACGTCAGACCTGTGATTGTGTTGACCATGGAGCGTAAGATGGTTGGTGGTTTAATGAGCTCTTTGAGAATGTTGGACTCTGTTGCCAAGGGGAAGCCATTATCCAGCATCTCCTCCAAGAGCTCATACACGATGACCACATTGTCCTTAATGACCGATTCCGAACATTCTCCAAAATAATCCTGCATTGACAGAGACAAGTTCCCAGGAAAACGCACACAGTCACCACCGTATTCTTAATGACAGATTCTGCACATTCTCCCAACATAGCCTAAACTTGCACAGACACAAACACAATGCCAAGTTCAGTTCAACACAATAGTGTACATTCACAATCTACATTCCTTTTGCAATAAAACACAATATAAATTCATTATTGGATTAAATCATTACGAAGACATGACATTTAAGGCATTTTGGAAACCCAAGGAAACTGGTAAGCTTTAGACATACCTGTCTCTAACTGTATGCTATTTTGATATAACTCATACTTTATTTTATGTTACATATTCAGTTGTTGTTCAGTTGTCTGCCTCTGAGGTAGCCTAGGGTTGCCCACCTGAAATGTCTCTGCCACTCGATGTAGAAACTCTATGACGAAAAGCGGGGGCACTTCTGTCAGGATGACGGATACGAAGAAGATTTTCTCCCGGTAGATGTTAATCAGGTAGTGATGTGGGGTGCGAATGACGGGCGGAACATTTTCGGCATCCCCCGCCTTTGCCTGAGCTTCGAAGAAGTAGTCACAGACTGAACGACTGATAACACTCTTCCAGTGCTTCTCCAGGAAAATGTCACCGGCGGCGTTAATCAGAAATAAACTATGAATCATTGTGAGGGTTTCTGGGAAATGACAAGTTGAAAAATGTTAGTAAATTAAAGGCCTACAGTAAAACTAAAAAGGCATAGCACACAGTTATGTACTCTGATTGATGTAAACATGCATGCAAAGTCAGTTGTAGTCTAATGGGGTAAAAGTGGAGACAAGGGAAACGTACACTAACAAAAAAACAAACAACAAAATAAACCATAATAGATACATTTAAAGACAAGGCCAATTAGATGCTGACCAAGTTCACTGGTAAACTATCAAATAACCAGTGGATTTACGGAGAAAATCTATGATCCTGAGCGACTTAATTCCAAGCAGAGCAAAACTTTAGAGCGTTGTTGACATGTTACCATTTGACATAATTTGACAAACAAGCTGTAAAGTTGGAATTGTTGGTGATATCAAAGTAGTTACAGTGCCATCACAGTGTAACAATTTTACACAATTTAATATTATTTTGATTAAGATTAAGACAAGATTAAGATTAAGTCATTTGACACATCAAGTTTTCCCATTCTGAAAGTTGTTTGTAGGAAGAGCTACCGGCAGACGGATTTATCACCATTATTTCTAGCAACACAAAACTATACAAACGCTAATATTTGCACATAGATTAAGGTAATTAAAGCCACAGCTATATAATGACACGTATTTAAAATCAAAATGTGAAATGAGTTACCTTTGCAAGACTCTGTCCGTGCGTTTGAGGCAAAAAACTCCTAGGTGGCAATATGGCAGAAGTGCGAAACGGAAGCCTGTGAAACTAGCCCTGCATGTGCCTTCAAATAATGCAGGCAAAATTTCACGTTTGAAATGGGTTATATTATAGTTTTATAAACTTTGCTTTATCGAAGTCTACACAAGAGAATTTAAACACTGTCTGGTGTGTTATGTAGTCGCTCTTAAGATTGTTTCTCCTTTTTCGTTCAGGCAGTTCTTAGGGGCAGCTATATATTGCCATAACGTGTTTTCTCCTTTCCGTAGTTCAGACTTCAGAACTCCTCTCAGAGCTGTCTTATCTGTCTCAAGGTGGTTAGCGAGCGTGCATCAGCGATGGCTTCAGGAGAACCGAAGGCAAAGAGAGCCAAACTCCAGAAAAAAGAAAATGAAAAGGAGACAGAGAAGGACTCTCAGCCTGGGGAAAAGAAATTGAGGTGAGTAATCGCTGACCTTTTTCAGTACTCGCGGAATAGAGGTGCAGTAGCCTAATTACACCGTAATGAGGTATGCAAAGTAGGGTCAGAAATTGACGGAGGAGGCGTGCATGCATGTGTACCCACGTTGGTATAACAGTGCTGTGTAGTGTGTTACACAGACCAAGTGTGTTTGACTGCATCATTTGTTTTGTTTCTACAAAGATCAATCAAGGCTAACGTCAACTGGCTCATTTTGTGTTTCTAAAGATGAAGGGCAAGTAATGTTAGCCTTATTAGCGAAAACTTTGAAGACCTGCCTGCCTCTGAGATGGTCAAGTATAGGCCTATTACTTTGGCTGAGCATATCTAGAGATCAGTAATAAAACTATGACCAAAGGTAGTCGTCTTTTCCCAAATGTTGGATGTCAAGTCTAATGCAATAATCCGGTATGTTGACTGAGAACCATGGATACCGGCAGCTACCTTATTTAAGAAGAGTATGGATAACTGGACGTATGTGTAGTTAAGGGTGTTTAGTGATTTTGCTTAGCGTTCTTGTATCTCTGGTCAAAGAATGGCTCTTTATTGTCGTGTAAAGTTCATTATCCGAGTTGGAGCTGCGCTTAGTGCGCTCCCGCGCCCGACGCTCCACGTGTCTTTTGTTGTGTGTCTGTGTGTGTGTGCGCGCTCGCGTACGTGTGTGTGTAAGTAAATACAAATGCATCAAGCTCCGCACTCAGACAGCGCTACTGTTATCCGGCTTCAGGGGGCTCTGCTGTACAAGGTTCGGTGCGCTCACAGCCCCCTCTGCGAAACAGCGGCGAAACAAATGTTTCATTCGCTTATGTCCTCAGTGTAGTGTTTCAATGTCACCACTGTTTCATAAGACCGTAAGGGGAGTTAACGAAATGGGATTTAGAGGTAAGATTGTTCTGTCCAGCCACGCCAAAAGTGTAAGGGCTCACCGCGTATTCCAACCTCAAGTACCTGTCATGATACCTAGTGTTGCTTTATTTTTCAGAGTAGCAGCAGTATTATAGCATATGCGTAATCTACAGGACGTTCATTGTGAAACAGTTTAACAAACATTTTGTCAAACTGTTTCCCAGTAAGTCTGCAATCCGGCCAAACTGATACTTTGTAACACTTGGATGGTTACAACGTTTGGGTAGATTTCCTTGAGCGTTATGTGGACTGTGTGCTGGCAGAAGATATGAAGCGAATGCTTGTGGGAGATGGCACTGCCGTGTCTGTCTGTGTCACCGTCTCGCCCCCGGTGGCGCGCGACTCTTTCTGAATTCATGTGCTTCTGGACCCAAAATTCCGCTTGACCAACCACAGCAGACGCGTGCGAATCGCCCCTCCTTGCGCCCTTCCAGCCAATCAATTTAGAAAAAAAATTAGATGGACGCCCGTTCCTGACTTGTATGTTGACACAGACTGCTGCTGAATTCGGTGTGGATTTAAAAGCTCTGTATCCGACGTTGAACTGGACGAGACTGCATCACCTCCAGCTACCAGCATGCCGACTGCAAGGTAAAGACGACCGCTGCTGCTTTTCACCGGAGTCCTCTGGCGCTCGTTAACTGTTTGCACAATTAGTAAAAATGTTTGTTATCGTTTGATCTGGAGTGTAGGCTTGTTTTAGTGTCTGTTTGGTGAGTTAAAGAGGGTAATCTTTGAAGGGGTGTGGATGGCACAGATAGATAGCTGCCAACTAGGGTGGGGCAGAGGCATTGGCTTATTCTTATAAATTTTGTCCCATATTTTTTATCAAAAGGGCTGTTGCTTTTGACTTTTAACAGACATTTCTCAGACTGGCATCACACACACTGGTAGCCTTAGAAAAAAGATGAACAGCGTTCATCAGAGCTTTGTGTAACAAATGTTTGAATATGGGAATTTATCTATGTGTAATATGTTTGTGCAATATATGTGTATTAACATGGGTTTGAAACGGGCTGGACAACCCAGCTTTGAAATTTAAAATGGCCAGGAGTTATTGAATGTAGACTATCCAGTTGTGGCTTTATTTGTAGTCATTAAGCTAGTTGATTTAAAGGAGAAATCCTGTGTGAATTAGCCCAGAACACTGTTGTTCAATGTCTCCAAGTGCTGTCAATAGGGAAAAGAACAAAAAGAAATTGATAAAACAGACCGAATAGTGAACCAGCAACTAACACTAAGCGAACGGGTCACAGTAACTTACTTTCAGTTTAATTTTGCTATGCCCCATTCAGTTAACTGTAGTAATTGGTTCGTTATTTGGTCTGTATTGCATCAAATTTTCTGGTTCTTTTTACCTACAGACCGCATTCAGTGACCATGAACAACAAGGCTATTGACTGATTGGGAAAGGGGTGAAAGAGGGGTAAAAGAAGTTTTTGGAATAGATCATTTAGATAGCAGAAATAAAGCTAGCCTAATATGCAGTGGGTTAATTTAACTGGAATGCACCCATTTGAATATAGACTTTCAAACAGGTTTATTAAATTGGGACACCCTCCAGCAGAATTTGTCTGTTCTCTGAAATGGGTTGGACTGGAAAGCAGAAGTGCAAAGCTGCTGTCTGAATGGGCTAAATCAATACTAAGAGGTTTTGGTGTACACCTAGAGGACTAGCCATCTAGAGGACTAGCCACCTGAAAGAGACACCTAGAGGACTAGCCATCTAGAGGACTAGCCACCTGAAAGAGACACCTGAAGGACTAGCCACCTGAAGGACTAGCCACCTGAAGGACTAGCCACCTGAAAGACTAGCCACCTGAAAGAGACACCTGAAGGACTAGCCATCTGAAAGAGACACCTAGAGGACTAGCCACCTGAAGGACTAGCCACCTGAAAGAGACACCTAGAGGACTAGCCACCTGAAAGAGACATCTATAGGACTAGCCACCTGAAGGACTAGCCACCTGAAAGAGACACCTGAAGGACTAGCCACCTGAAAGAGACACCTAGAGGACTAGCCACATGAAAGAGACACCTATTGGACTAGCCACCTGAGACACCTAGAGGACTAGCCCCCTGAAAGCGACACCAAACTGATTCCACTTTCCGAGCTTTATTGGCATTGTGTAAACGTGCTGTGGTGTTCTGTTTGGCAACACAGCTACACTCAGCAAGGTCATGCCGTAAGGGTTCGCTTTCATTTTGTTGTCCTTAATGGCTGGTGGGAATCACACATGTGTTTAGTAGTAGTATTTTAAACTATCCAAATAGATTTGAAGATGATGATGCTCAAACAAATAGTCTAATAAAACGGAGAGCTCAAATATAGTGGCAAAATGTTACATAGCATCGCTTTAAATGAAATCTGAAAGAAACTTTTCTCTGAATCAGACTAAAAGTCTGAAAGCTTGTGTCTGACACGTTTAAGTTGTAGAACGCAGATCTGTGTTGGGGGCGACACGTGGCCTGGGAGCTTCCCATAGCAGGGCTGAATGTGCTCAGTCATGCCTCTGCCTCAGGCTCTGAGTGTGTGAGTTGCATCAGGTCCTGTGTGTGTGTGTGTGTGTGTGTGTGTGTGTGTGTGTGTGTGTGTGTGTGTGTGTGTGTGTGTGTATTTTGGCAGAGTTTTGCAGCTGGACCGGTTCACACACATAATATGTGTGTGTGTGAGAGAGAGAGAGAGAGAGAGAGAGAGCACAAGACAGAGAGTACACGTGAGAGAGAGAGAGTTAGTGTGATCTAATGTTACTCAGTATACTCTCAGTCAAACACAACCTTTATCCTAATGCTGTTGGTTATGTGTGTGTGGTGTACAGGTGCACTGTGGTCTTACTGTCACACTGTGATGTGTTGGGTTGGTGATGTAGTCTCTGTTGGTGGTCTCAGCTGGTCTTATGTAGTCAAAAAAACAAAAAGAACCAGAAAATTTGATACAACCCAGAACAAATAACAAACCAGCAGCTAACTGTGGGCTGTTAAACACAAACACCCCCCCCCACACACACACACACACACACGCACACACAATATCTTTTGCCATTTTGGCTTCTACTGAAATAACCTCCTCTGTGTGTTCGCCTGAGTGGGTCTGTGCCCATGTGGTTTGCTGTGCTTAGTCTCTCTCTCTCTCTCTCTCTCTGCCCATGTACCCGTATGTGCCCAAGTGTTTCTCCGTGTGTGTCTGCCTTGAGGAGATTGGAGTAGGAGTGTAACTGCATGTTTGTGTGTGTGTTGGGGTGGGCTGGGTGTGTAATTTGCTGTTTGTTTCGTACTGGACTGTTTGTGTGTGTGTGTGTGTGTGTGTGTGTGTGTGTGAGTATGTACGGTTCGTGAGGGCTATTTCTGAGAGAGGCTGGTAGTCAGACTGATGAAGGGTGTGTGTAGAAGAGACCACTGCCCTTTCTCTTGTGCTGTACAATAGGCGCATATTTGTGTGTGTTTGTTTTTTCCATGTAGATGAAGACCATATGTGGTGCAATATGTGTGTGTGTTGTAACCCATGGAGGGAGTTTTTGCTTTGACAACAGCCTGAATAACAGACAATCAATGGAAGAAGCTTTACTCCCTCTTGAAACTGATAAATCTAATTGATCACACCAAGTCAGGGCTCTACTTACTGTTTAAACTGATAAATTTATCAGTGCACCTATCTCACTCATGCAACTGTGTTGGATCTGTCTACATCGTTACACCACCCACTCCCATGTGCTGCCATTCAGAGCAACATATTCAGAATATGCGGATTTGACGTTACCTGACTCAAGCCAATGAGTGCCGCAAGCGATGCCTTGAGGGTTGAAAACATTCTCATTCCATTGGTTATTTTTGGTGTTTTCAACCCAGAATGCATCGCTGGCTGCAGTTGTTTGCAGCCGGCTTGACAAAGTCAGGTAATATTGAAAATAGCCTTTCCTGCCATTAAAACCAACTCCCATAGTCTCCCATTTAAAGTAACACCTTTAGTGTCCTATTCAGAGTCACCCCCATAGACTCCGATTGGTGACCAAGTCTGAGTTCCTCCTCACTGACTCCCTCTCCTCTCTGTTCCCCAGTCAAAATGCTCTCTTCGGAATGGGGAATCCTCTGCTGGACATCTCTGCCGTGGTGGACAAGGACTTTCTGGAAAAGTAAGTCACATCATTTTTTCACTAGGAGGCCAATGTTTGGGCTCTATTGGGGGCATCATTTCAAGAAAGAGGATATCAGCCCATCTTTGTGTTACTGACTGTTAACCAGAGTTGTCACATCTGCTTTTAATCATTGGGCATCTTGAATAGTTTGAATAGTTTCATTTTGCGAAATGAAACTATTCTTGTGTGCACTTCATAGTCCTCAAGCACATGGGATGCTTCACGAAGCCTTGATCTTTATTGTTTCTTTTTGCTGTATTTATACAATCTTTTTGAGTTCAAATCTCTCCTAACACGGTGCCCTAACTGCAAGCAATGCAAGAAAATGTTGACTGCAAAATCAGTTGGAAGATTATTTTCAGTTACAATGTCCCAACTGAATGCACTGCAAAGGAGTGTCGACATGACGCAATGCGGTGCATAATTTTGATAATTATCGCTCGCCAGATTTCTTCCAGATTTTCCTCCAGTTGCTAGCAATGCTAGTTTGAATGGGAAATCTGTCCGAATAGAATGGCATATTTAACAGACACTATATAGAACCAGAAAATTGGATACTTCACTCCAACCCTTTGCTTGCTTGTAGTTAGGATAAGGTGTTTGAAACATGACTAGTGTGTATGCTCTAACGTGTTAACATGGGCGTACAGCTTTCACTGATTAATCCTGGGACAGCAGTGTGTTTTGCATGTGACGGGATACCTCCAATGTGTTTCCCTGTGGACAAGAGTGCACTGTGCCCTCGACAAGAGTGTGTTTCCCTGTGGACAAGAGTGCACTGTGCCCTCGACAAGAGTGTGTTACTACCTCGACAAGATTGTTATTCTCTCGACAAGAGTGTGTTACCGCCTCGACAAGAGTTTGTTTTCCCCTTGACAACATTGCTCTCAACAAGAGTGTTTTGCACCCAACACTTCCAGTTTGTTTCAGGGCTTGTAGGGTAGCAGGGAGGCCTGACGTGGCATACGTCATTGATCTATGGCCGCTATTAGACGTTCAGAGCAGTAGAGATGCTCATTGATCAAGATTAACCTAGCGTCACTGGAGCTCATTGAAAAACCCATTAAAGTTCCATTAAATATGACGCAGATCTCATTAAGGTGCCACTGAAATATCACACAGTGCTGAGGACTGAGATCTGATCAGAGCAGCTCAGACATGATCTGTCCTAGAGACATACCACCAGTTCAGCATGTCCCTGCACTGTGTCTGGGACACACACAGACACACACACACACACCCGCATGCACACACACACACACACACAGACACACACACACACACACACACACACTACCTGCCTCAGCCCCTCCCCATGTACGCACACACACGCACACACACTACTTATACAGCAGGTCCACATACACAAACTCTCTCTGTTTCCAGCCCCTGTGTGAGATGTGTTTTTCTCTCACTGGCTTTTCCAAAGACAAATAAAACCCTACTTGCTCTCATACAATAAATAGTTACACTCTCAGTGAACTTCTCTCTCACTCTCTCAGACACACACACACACACAGGAGAGGCATGGAGACTTGCCCTTGCATGCTGTGAAGATGCCATCTAAAGTGATCGTGACGTTCTGACACGTACAGGCCTTTGAAGCCAAATAATGGCAACCTCGTCCTTACCCCCACTCCCCCACACACACACACACACACACACACACACACACACGGATATCGGCCTCATCTGCCATCTCACACTCTCACACACATAAATGCATGCCAACCATCTGTGTATGTCTGTGCCAAGGCAGCACCCAGATGCCAACCCCATCCCCCCCTTGCCCCTTCCAGTTCGGTGTGAACTGTGTTAAAACAAGTCTTTCATTCATGTGGAGGCACAGTACACACACACACATACACACACACACACACACACACAATCACTCACTCACTCACACACTCACATACTCAGACTCAGACTCACTCTAACACTCACACATGCACACATACACACTCTATCACACCCATCTATTTCTGCTTCATTGGACCTTTATTAATGAAAAATATGAACGGCAGTCAATGAAAAGATAAACATTGTTTTCTGATCCCCTTTTATAGATGATTTTCCACATTGAGACAGAACTAATTTTCAGCAGACTGAGAGATATGTTAGGTTTCGTGTGAGGCCTCTCAACAGAATACACTCTCGTCTGAGATAATAACAGTCACCATCGACGATAAGGTTAGCTGCCATGCAGCTTGCTACCTGCAAGGTCACTCAGCAGTGGTTAAACAGAAAGATACTTCTTACCTGCAGGAGTACAAAAGCACCGTCTTTAATTACAATCGGAGATGGATTCATGACCGGGAATATGTCACCAGTAACAAAAAGCTCCAGCATCAAAATCCAAAGCTCCCTAGGGGCGAGGCCCCTTCTTATTACATTGCTTCTAGACAGATGCATTCCATACATAGAATTTGAACAGTACATAGACGTGTTGTGGATGAAAACACATGACCACCATGTTGTTGCTTTCCAGTTCAGTGACAATAGGTAAACAAAGCACAATACACACATTACATATGCATCTTTCAGTCTCTCTACCTCACATGATAGCAGCTTCTTATCGATCCAGCAGTATAGCCAATGCATAGTCACTTGATATCATTGATATCTATTACATATCAGCATCTTATCACTCCAGCAGTATAGCCAATGCATAGTCACTTGTTTGTCTTGGGGAAAGCTCTCGTTATCTTAACAATGGATGTCACATGACCTTTATTAGAGCAGAGTTGAATGCACAGAAATATGTTTCGTGACAATCTCCAACACCCAATGAGACGACAGTTCCGTCTGAACATGTTGTGCAGAACCTGAACTACATTACAACACCAATGCATGAAAGGTATGGGGAAGCCAACGTTTTGTATTATCAGTCAAGGTTTATATGGACTGGGACCAGAAAATAATTCTTTTCTATCCATTCACTCCCATTCAAAATTTCTCAGTCCCACAGGCCTGACCAGAAGGGGTAGAACTTGGGCTCCCTATTGGCCTATTCTAGTCTCTTACACACACACACACACACCTCGCTACACCGCTCTTTTTTTCCTAGGGAGTCAGTGGTGGCTCATTTGATCTCTGACCTTCATTCCTATAACACTCTTAAGAACCTTTTTTGTGTGTATGCGTGCTTGCCTGGGTGTGTTCATGAAGAAACAGATCTTCTAGACACATGCAACTCAGTGACCTCATTGATGATCTCAGGACACTGTGTAGGTTGGGAAGCTGCAGCTGCAGCTTATACATACACACACACACACACACACACAAATGCACACACTTATATACTAATGCATATGCAGACACACACACACACACAACATATAACTGATACACACACACACACACACACACACACACACACGCACTACAAGCACACAACATATGCTGTCTGTGAAGATTCTCATTCATCCAGGTCATGGTAGTCAAGTACACAAGTGCTAAATTGTATACAACTGGACTTTGTTGGCAGAGTAGTTCACACTCTCTGGATCCTGTGACCATAATGACTCTCACTCCAATTCACAAATTAACTTATGTTACTGAGCGACCCATGTGACCCATTGTCACATGATGAGGAGTGTGATCACAGCTCCACAGCTCCACCCACAGTTGTCCAGAGATATGCCTCCTGGTTCTCTACCATCAGGTAAGAACTGAAGACGCCTTTTGGATGGAAGGTGTAATGTCTTCAAGTTCCAAAACAAGAAGCCCAGTTGCATTCATCTTAGCACTTTGACGCAACATTTGCTGTTTACCGTCCTCTCAGACACATTACAAGTCAGTTTTATCTATGATTCATTTCACCTCAGGCCACTCCCCTGCTAGCCTCCTTTGCTAGCTAGCTGGACCACACAGCTTACCATTGCCCATTAGCTGCAGGCTCTGCGTTAGCTGAGGTGCAGAAATGCCCAGTTGCCTGTGGATTACAGCCGCAGCAACCTGTGTACCCAAGGCAGATTAACACCAACAGAGCAGACTTATCTTTCATGGAATTAAACACATATTTTTAGAAGCTTGCCCAACCAACCATTGGAGGGTGCTGAGTCACCCAACCAACCCTTGGAGGGTGCTGAGTCAATCAGATGTCCAGAGAGCCTGGGCCTAGCGCTTGCATAACATGCGCAGAAACAAAACAACAGCACTGATTCAGCTTTATAGGGTAGAGCAACAGCTTTGCATGTAGAGGCATGTTTTTGACCTCAGGCCTGTGTAGATCAGAGGTCTCCAGCCTTTTTTCCTCCGAGAGCTACTTTGACAAAATCAACGTGGCAGAGAACTACTCTGCTATTTTACTTCGGTATTACTGTTGTGCCTGAAGACAAGCATTAGCGTCCTTTAGCACCTTATGCACTTAGAGCACAGAGCAAAGCCTCATCTTCAGTATCATCAACATTTGTAGCACCTTAATTTTCCATAGTTATAGTCAAATCTGGTGTGAACTACCAACATCAGTTCTCATCAGAGGATAGCAAGACTGGGGTCATTTTGTACCATATAGGACAAGATGTTTGAGTTTGGTTTCATAGAAATTTGAACAGGTTTAATACATTTTGATGTTATGAGATTTATTTACATTTCCTTTGACCCTTTGGAGAGCTACTTTTAAGTAGGTGGCGAGCTACTGGTAGCTCCTGAGCTACCTTTGTGGGACCCCCGGTGTAGATTCTCCAGTTTGTTTTGCTAATCTGTTGGAATGTAATGATGTAGCACTCAACAAACAATACTGTTTGTTGAGTGCTGTAACAGTACAGTTCACAATTTTAAGGTCACTATACAATACACTCATCTGTAGACAAATTGTGTCTGATAATAATCTATGGTCATACACTAACACACACATATTGTCATTCTTGACTTCACACTCTAACATACACACACACACACACACACACACACTTAAACACACTGATGATTCCCATCAGCCTTCCAGACTATAAACGTTGTAGTGTTTATGCTCCCAACTAGAACAGTCCAGTTCTGGGAAGAGCCCCTTTCAGAGAATGGCTTACAGTAATGAAATATATGACACAGGTTTGCAGGCTTTTCCTGGTATCATGATGCCATTGGTACACACACAACCTTCCTGGGGCGAGGCTGCTGGCGGATATGTGAATGGCTCATTAGCTGGCTGTGAGCTTGTTCATTATATTACAGTAGTCCACAGCCCATAGCCTCAAAAGTGGCCTAAATGATGTGCGTTATATTAGATTAGTGCATAACCCACATCCTTGTTTCCAGTGATGTCTCTTATATTAGGTTAGAGTACAGTGTTAGTGTTATATTATATCAGTGGATACTACACATGCAGTTATGCGGTTTGCATCAGCTTACAAATGCTGTCTGTTGTCCCTGCTGCCTTGACTGTGTGTGTGTGTGTGTGGTTAACTGCTATGAGGCAGGTCAAACTGGCGAGTTGGCCATGAGTCATGTGTTCTGCAAAATTCACAGACCTCCCAGAGGCTGTGTGTGTGTATGTGTGTGTGTGTGGGTGTGGGTGTGGGTGTGGGTGTGTGTGTGGGTGTGGGTGGGTGGGTGTTTGGTTGTGACGGCAGTGTAATGAGTTCTGATTGCTTTTAGACTAAGGCACAGTATTATTTAAATCTCCCTGGAGTGAATGGTCTGTTTATGTTTGACAGTGTGTAAAGCATGAATGCTAATTAATCCTAATATACCGTGGAGCTCTAGCTTGTGGCTAATATGGCTAATAGACCATACTAAAGTGTGCAGTAGGCTATATTTATCCAGTTGACTAGTTATATAGTGCTGCTGGGTCATTGCTAATAGACCATACTAAAGTATATTCATCCAGGTGACTAGTAATGTAGTGCTAATGTAGTGGGCTATTGCTAATGGCTTATAGACTATACTAAATTATATATTTATCCAGGCTATGGCTAATAGACCATAGACATAATAAGAGACATATCTATCCAGGTCAGTTGACTAGTGTAGTGTGACTAGCTGTGCGCTAGTTGTTTATGCTGTGTGGTAGAAGTGTTTTGTGAACTGAAGTTGATCTCATTCGATTAACGTTATCATTGTCCACAAACACACCATGTCCACCTATCATGTCTGTCTACTGGTTATCTGCGCGTTCTTACTGTTTTTGGTGTAATCTGGAGACCCACAAGCACTCTCTTATACACACACAAGAGAAAGAGAGATAAGCACTTAGCTGACCATTACTCTTTGCTGCAGTCTAGGTTTCCTCCTTTGTGTGTATGGTGCATTTGTGGATTCGGTACAATGCGTTGTGAATAGGGTGAGGTTAGGGTATTGTTGTGTGTGTACAAAGTGACCAATACTGAATTTGTCTGTGTGTGTTTGACAACAGGTACGGGCTGAAACCTAATGACCAGATCCTGGCTGAAGACAAACACAAAGCAATGTGAGTGTACACACACACACACACACACACACACACATCTCACAGATCCACACAGTCATGCGAATACACTCTTATCTAATTTTCTCAGTCACTGTCTCATTCAATCACACCCCCGCCCGCCCACACACACACACACACACACTTTCACCTCTCCTCTGATATCTTGCCTCCCTCTGCTGAAACACTGCTCCTCTACTCCCTGGCCTTCTAGTCCATCTCTCTCTGTCTCTCTGTGTGTGTGTGTGTGTGTGTGTGTGTGTGTGTGTGTGTGTGTGTGGGCTCCTTTGAGTTTGCCCTCCAGCCCTATCCCTATCGGTGCCTCAGTTGAGCAGACCCCAGACTAATGCATGCAGGCAGCTGGCATGGCCCCAAACCCATGGACAATCACCAGCTTTGTCCAGTCTTCTCAGCAGGACTTGAGACCTGCTTGTGGTGATGCTGCATGTTAAGCTCAGTCTTCTCAGCAGGACTTGAGACTTGGTTGCAGTGACGCCTTCTGAAGCCCTCACCTGTCCTGTTGCCAAAGTAGTGTTGTTGCCCTCGGCAACTGAGCTGACCCTGAAGAAGAGTCTCACTGGGCATGTGCACGGGGCTCAGCAGTACACTGACTACTGCTGGTGCACAGATCTCTCTCTCACACATTCTCACGTACTCTCACACACATAGTGTCAGTGAGTCCCTGGAGCATAAAACCCACCTGTAGTTTTGTAAGAGTCTTTGTGAATGTACACCATGGTGGGTTAATGTTTCCCTGTATTTTTGGGTCACGCCACAAGCCTGTGTGTAGCGTGGTAAGGCCTCGCTGGAGAGGGGAGATGGAAGCTCTCTCTGCCTCTCATCTGGAGCCTCAGGGCAACCCTGGATTTGGGTTTGAGATGAGAATATGAAGTCCTGCCCAAATATAGACATCAGGGCTTCATTCTGCCTTATGAGCAGCCTGGCCTTTGGCAGCCAGACGGGGAGCTGCTGTCTGCACACCAAACCCTCTTAAACTTACCGCCGCCAGACAGATACCTCCCGCTCCCAGCCACCTCCTGTTTCTGGGCACCTCCCCTCAATTTGCCTCCTGCCTTTGGGCACCTCCTTTCCTGTGCCTCCTGCCTTTGGGCACCTCCTTTCCTGTCCCTCCTGCCTTTGGGCACCTCCCCACCCGGTACCCTTTGCTTCTGGGTCTTGTATGAAGAGCAGTGACCCCTGGGAAGCTTAGTCCTTTGTGATGGTGTGTGTTTGTGTGTGTGTGTGTGTGCGTGCACGCGCACGCATATGGTGGTTCTAGACCTAGAAACCTCTGTGAGAGATGGGGAGAGGAAAAGAAAGATGGGTTCTCTCTCTTTCTCTCTCTCTCTCCCTTTCTTTCTTTCTCTCTCTCTCTCTCTCTCTCTCTCTCTCTCTTTCTCTCTCTCCCTCCCTAACACTCTTCCTTATGTTCCTCATGTGGGAGGCCTGCTGTTACGGAAGCTGGAGATCCAGGCATCCCACATGTGCTCAGTAACTCTAAATCAGTCAGAACCGATTTAGCCTCACAGAACCACACACTCATAGAGAGGAAAGGTCATGTGGATGGGGGCGGGGGTCACTAAAGGTCATTTGGGTTAGAGTGTTATTCCGGTGTGTTTCAGGTGGGCTGACGTTGCTTGAAGTTGAAGCAGATGCTTAATATAAAGTGACATGGTCAGTGTGAACGTCAGTCAGTGAAGTTAGCACTGTTCTGCCCCCCCATCAAAAGCCCATAAGGAAGGTGAAGCTGTAATGTTGGGTAGGATCGTTTCTGCGGATCAGCATGAGAGGGCTATTAGGTGACTTAAAATACCACATGAATGATTTAATTAGTGGATAGAACAGCATCTGTGAACACGTGTGCATGTATTCATGCATGCAATAAAATATGTGGCTGTGTTGATCTATGCATGGTTAGAAGTGTGTGTGTGTGTGTGTCTGTCTGTGTGTGTGTGTGTGTGTGTGTATGCACGTGCACGCATGCGCACATTATTATTCCAGTGGAGTAGAGAGAGGTTGTCCTCAGTGCTTCAGGACTGTCGCTGCACGTGCTTTGGGACTCTTTCTACTTGGATGGGCTGCATGTTGCATAACAATATGACACACACACACACACACACACACACACAGTCTGCAGTTTAAACTCATATTGCCATTGCATGATTCTGTGTCTCATCATATTTAAGGGTGAAACTCTCCCTCTCATCATATTTAAGGGTCTCCATATTTAAGGGTAGTACTTTCATTTCCACTCTCTCCCTCTCCCTCTCCCTTTCCCACTCTCTCCCTCTCCCTCTGTCTCTCTCCCTCTCCCTCTTCCTTTCCCTCTCTCTCTCTCTCTCTCTCTCTCTCTCTCTCTCTATTTGCCCTTGTACTGCTTAGCTGCACATGTTAATGGGCTGTTCTTTTCATGCCTCCTATAGAATCTTTTTTTTCAATTCTGATTGGCTAGTAGGAGAGTGGTTACTGTGTCAAGGTGACATTTTTTGAAGGCAACAGTCATAGTCTGTTTAAAGTGTAGGCTAATTGTTTTTTTATTACATTTGTCAGTAATTGTAGTTATATAAGTAGATTAGAGCAAACCGTTGAACTCAGTTCCAGTCCCCCCCCCCCCTTTTTTTTAAACAATGGCTAAAAGGTTTCACTACGAATCAAAGCGGCATCTTGACCCCATTTTCCTGTTCTAGAATCAGTTGAACCTGAAGCTTGCTAACCACTTTTGCTAAAGAAATTGCCACATATACCTGGCTTATAAAATCGTTTAGAAAATAGACACAGCCATGAGACGCAACACTGACACAACAGTGAGATCTAAGCCCCTCTCTGGACAAGCAAAACATAGATGCAGCCTCTCAAGCATTTGTATCAGTTTGTGGTACAATAGAAATATATCAATGAAATGTGTTCAGAATATTTTACATTGGCTTCAAACATGCTTCAGCCAATCATAATCAAGGACCAGAATTTTCCACTTTAGAATAGCCTTTCATGTGTACAACCAAATGGTCTTAGTATAGTGTGTGTATGTAAGTACTGATATAACTGGAGTGTGTTGGCAGTTGAGTGGAGGGGAGCTTGTAGTGTGTGTGTGTATGTGATATGACTGAAGTGTTCTGAAGTTTAAGTTGTGTGTGAGTGTGTAAGTAAGTAAGTAGTGGTATGACAAGTGTGCAGAGTGAAGTGGAGCTTGAGGTGTGTGCATGTGTGTGCTTGACCTTTGTATGTGTGTGTGTGTGTGTGAGGGAGAGAGAGAGAGAGACAGACAGTGATACTATGACCAGACTGTTAGCGTTAGTGCTGCTGCCGGAGTGTTTATTCTGTGAGGTTACTCACTGCACTGTGTGCGTCTCCTCCCCTTCATCCAGATGCTGTGAGAACCAGCAGGTCTGGACTGGAACTCTGTGTGAGAGTATGGTCAGATTGAGGTGTGTGTGTGTGTGTGTGTGTGTGTGTGTGTGTGTGTGTTTGTTCTTTGTGCTCTTGCTCCAGGTTAAACAGGGCAAGAAGGAATAGAAATCTAGCCAGTCAAGAGGGAGGAAGAGATGAGCCAATGAGAGGCAGGATGGTGCTCCCCTCCCTTCTCTCCTGGGTGTGGCGCGGACACTTATTAATGCGGCACACACACACTTACACTTACTTTTTCTCTCACACTCTAACACACACACACACTTACTCTCTCTCTCTCTCTCTTCCTCTTTCTTTCTCTCTCACACTCTAATACACACACACATACATATACACACACACACACACACACACACTGGTCTAGTCAGGTGAAGCTACTCCATTCTCTCATTCTCACTCACTCACTCACACACACACATACACACACTCTTTAGGGGGATGTTTTAACCTCCACTCACACGCATTGAGAATAGTGTGCTGTTTAACCAGTACTTGAGGTCAGAAGGTAGACTACTCATTATCCAGGACATTAGACTAGGGACTCTACTCTACCCTATCAGTCAGTTTCTATCTCGTCTCTGTCTCTCTCACTCACTCACTCACTCACACACACACACACACACACACACACACAAACACACGCACACACACACACACACACAATCCAGACAAAGGTTTCCACTGCTCCCTCTCAGCCAACATCATCTTTGCTCCTCCTTCAAAGAACACTAGGCTTTGTGGTGGGTTCTTTAAAAAACACTAGGCTTTGTGCTGAGAACTCACGTTTGTCTCTGGTTCTTCTGGTGTATCCCAGTGCTGAGCTTGTGTGTTTATCAGCTAGGTGGAACTGGTTGGCTCTTGAGAGATAAATATACAGTTTGTGTGTGTGTGTGTGTGTGTGTGTGTGTGTGTGTGTGTGTGTGTGTGTGTGTGTCTGATGGACCTCAGCAGGAGTTTCCTGTGAATGGATTTTGCCAAATACTCAAACGCAGAGTAAGGTATTAGCAGTGCATTTAATAAGGCTTGAGAAACATTTTAAGCACAATAGGAGCCCCATTTGCAAAGATCTCAATGAGATGAGGAACAAAAAAGAGAATTGTAAAGAGAAGTCTAAAAATGTCAGCTAAAAACAGCCACAGGCAAATGTAAGTCATTTCACAAACTTGCACTAAATCTGCCATGCTTCTAAATGCAGATGTCAACAATGAGTCCCAGTGCTCACACACTTTAGACTAACACAGACTGAAGCCTGAGAGGCACCAAAGATGGTAGACTAGCCAGGTGGACATGTAGCAGGCCGCCAGACGCATCCACACACTGAGGAGTGTGAACATTTAATCAGTTCACAAATACATCACAAAACAGACTCTGTAACCGGCCAACAATACTCAATGAGCACAACACTAGCTTTCAGACGTTAATAGACTTACACAGCCCACTCTTAGGCACACAAACACTTACACCACCCACTCTAAGGCACATGACCAGATACGACTCAGAAGAGGCTTGGTCACGGCCATTACTGCCATCCCTGTTGTCATTACTAGAATGAGCCTTGCCATTTCCACCCGGAGCCAAATAAATAACCTTCCATGTCCTGTTGACACTTGTTTAGCAGCCAGATAGGCCTCTACCAGACGGCAAACAGCAAGCTGCGGCTAACCTTTTGTGCTAACCAAACATCTCTCCTCACTACAGCAAGCGCAGAGTGAATGTTTAGAGATGCTTTAAGTGAATAGCAGCACACTGTGTGGCCGTGTGCAGGATCCATGGGTGCCTGAGCGCAGTGGCTTGTAGCAAAAGGCATCTCTCATGTGCAGCCGCAGTCAGACGTCACCATGTGTCCTTACTGTGTGTACCTGTGTGTCCCCTACAGTGTATGTGTGTACTGGCATTGAGTGTGTGTGAATGAGTGTGTGTGAGCGTTTGTCCTGAGTGTGTGTGTGTGTGTGTCCTGCTGACTAATCCTATGTGTCCTCTGTGGGCCACTGTGGTTATCTGTGCTGACCGTTCAACAACCCAGAGGCTACGCTCTGTGTCTGTGTCTGCAAGTGTGTGTGTGTGTGTGTGTGTGTGTGTGCATGCTCGTGTGTACCCATACGTGTTTGTAATTTTGAGGATGAATGTCCTGTCCATCACACCCTGGCCTCATTGTTGCGTGTGCATGTGTGTGTGCATCTGTGCTTGTGTTTGTTTCATTGTGAGGGTGAATGTGCTGTCCATCACACTCTGTGTGTGTGCATGTGCGTGTATGTGTGTGTGTGTGTCTCCCTGGATTAGGTTTCATTGGGAGCTTGAGTCAGGGGTCCTTTTGGATCGTGACCTTTGTGTTATGTAGGATGGACACTTTACTCAGCTGCTTCATGTTCCATCCAATGTTACTCCTCCCTCAAAGAACACAAGGCTTTGTGCTGGGTTCTTTAAAGAACACAAGGCTTTGTGCTGGGTTCTTTAAAGAACACAAGGCTTTGTGCTGGGTTCTTTAAAGAACACTAGGCTTTGTGCTGGGTTCTTTAAAGAACACAAGGCTTTGTGCTGGGCTCTTTAAAGAACACAAGGCTTTGTGCTGGGCTCTTTAAAGAACACTAGGCTTTGTGCTGGGTTCTTTAAAGAACACAAGGCTTTGTGCTGGGTTCTTTAAAGAACTCTTGTTTGTCTCTGGTTCTTTAAAGAACCCTCAAGTCTGTCTAAGGTCCAGTCTTGTGTAGTTCCACAAACTGCTGTGTGTATCCCAGTGAACTCAGCTGGTTTGTTTATCAGCTTGGTGGATCTGGTTGGCTCTTGATAGCAATAATTTTAGAGGCCGTCCACACGGCAACGTTCCCGTTTTTTTTTTTTTTTTGCGGGTTGAAAAAAGCCTGTGTCCACACACAAGCTGGAGTGAAAAATATCCGCATCCTCACAACAACGGAACACTGAGTGAAAACGATGTAATACATATTCCACATCTATATGTGGCGCTGTAAACAGATACAGCCAGAGCCACTGGACACACCAACACCAGAGAGAACATGCTCATAGAGCACAAATACAACTCCGTTGTCCTCCATTGTTGTTTTTACCGCTTGCTGTCTGCCGGGGTCTTCACTGCTCTTCTTGTCACATTTTTTGTCACTCTTCTTGTCACATTTTTCCTCTCTGGAACCCGTTTTCAAAAAACTTAATTTTAGGTCACTAAAACACCGGCGCCGTGTAGACGCAAGGCCAAAACGCATAGAAACTTCTCCATTTTAATAGAAAAACGTTGTCGTGTGGACGATCTCTTAGAAGTATATTCTGCCTCAGAGAGCCAGGAGCCGCCACCATTTGGCATGGCACAGAAACAATAGGAATCATCCTCCCCCGGTGATCAATGTAAATGAACTGCTGGTACCCCTGTGGCTATGATTGGTGTATACATACAACTGGATAGCCACTTAACAATGCTAATTGCCATAGGTGTGTCCTTGGGTCATTAGACACAATGGCGCCAGGTAAAGAACCAATCACCTTCCATTGCACTTCCTTCAATAGTATGCTAACTGTATGCAACTCCCCTCGGTTAAATGTATTTAAGTGGAACACTTTCATTGTTTAGTTAGATTTAATGGTGGATGCTTTCAGGCTGAAACCCTTATGTCTCCCTTGACACGCGCGATTGTAACGATTAAACCTGTTGCCAGAAGTTCCGGAGTCTGTCACCAGTCAACCAGCAATTTTTCCTACAAACCAGAAACTAATACTCTTGAGAGATACAGTGTGTGTGTGTGTGTGTGTGTCTGTGTGTCTGTGTGTGTCTGATGGGACCTCCATCTGTGAATGGATTTTGCCAAAACTCAAAGACAGAGTAAGGTATTGACAGTGCATTTAACACACACACACACACACACACACACACACACACACACACACACACACACACACACACAGGGTAGGGCAGGACAGTACAGTAGTGTGAGCTGTTCCCACTTCATTCCCTGTAGACCTCCTCCACTTCCTCTTATCTCTCTTTCTCTCTCTCTCTCTCTCTCTCTCTCTCTCCACGCCTCTAGACCATGGTCCAAATGGCACGCATACAGTTGTCACCCGTAGCGATGCGATGACCCGTGGGTCGGTCCTGTGAGTGTTTGTTGGGACGTATCCCACAAGTCCCTCTGCGGGTGACCTTTGACCCTGCAACCTCTTGCCTGAAAAAGCCTTTTGCACACGTGCAAATTGAGTCTGTCTAATGCAGCAGCTGGTCCAGTTGAGGATGAGCAAGTAACTCCCTAGTCTGCTGGAGTCTCAGCCTGGTTTATGTTGGGCTGGATATTTACACTGGTTTATTTTGGGCTGGAGGTTTGGACTGGTTTTAGACTGGTTTATTTTGGGCTAGAGGTTTGGACTGGTTTTAGACTGGTTTATTTTGGGCTGGATGTTTGGACTGGTTTATTTTGGGCTGGATGTTTGGACTGGTTTTAGACTGGTTTATCTTAAGCTGGATGTTTGGATTGGCTTATCTTGGGCTGGATGTTTGGACTGGTTTTGGACTGATTTGACTTGGGCTGGATGTTTGGAATGGTTTTGGGCTGGTTTTAGACTGGTTTATCTTGGGCTGAATGAACTGGTTTTGAACTGGTTTATCATGAGCTTGGTGTTTTGGACTGATTTTGGACCAGTTCTAGATTGGTTTATGTTGGGCTTGAGGTTTGGGCTGGTTTTAGACTGGTTTATCTTGTGTGTGTGTGTGTGTGTGTGTTTCAAGGCAGAATTTGGTCTACAGGAAGTCTACAGGAGCACAGCCCTGCTGTTTAGATAATGTGATTGAGCTGATTGACTGATATGCAATCACGCACACGCACACGCACACGCACACGCACACACACACACACACACACACACACACACACACACATGTGTTCTGATCCAGGCAACAGACCCAGTCTGTGTCAAGGCATGTGTCTGTGTGTGTCTGTTCTGATCCACAGCTTCCGCTGTCCGTCTGGGACTATTATCACTGCGTAGTGATAAAGAGCTATTTTAAACCTGAATACTCTGTCAATTAAAGAAGCTACTGCCAGTGTCTGACACACACACACACACACACACACATTCAAACAAGCACAGCCTTTCTGGCTACCACAGCGAGATGAGTATCTAGAACGGCCTGTGACCGGGAGAGAGAAAGGGAGAGAGAGAGAAAGAGAGGGAGAGAGGAGGACAGGGGGAGAGAGAGAGAAAGAGAGAGAGGAGGAGAGGGGTAGAGAGTGAAGGCAAGAGAGAGAGAGAGAGAGAAGTCTGAAGATTCCAGTGTTCTAGAGCACGATGGGAATTCCAGTTAGTCAGGGTCCAAACAGGTGCAGCGCTGCCTCCAAGTGGCCAGAGGACAGTAATGCAGTCTGATCCACTTGGGAAGATGCATAGACACTTCACTCCTCCCAAAGGGACGCACAAAGGTTGAAAATCAGTCTAACACATAACAACCTAAAACGCTTAATATGCAGAGAGGAAGGAACATCAGAGAGGAGTTAGACAGGCCATGGTGGGGGGAGAGTCACAATCACACACTCACACGTACACACACATATTCAGACTAATAGACAGAGTTTTTGGGATTGTTCAGATGCCTGGACTAGGTCATTCGTGCATGGATTTAATGTACCATTACAGTAATTTCCCGAATATAAGCCGCACCATGTGTAGACCTCAGGTCAGTGTTTTAGTCAAACTAAAAAAAATAAACCATGTATTGACCTCAGCCTTGTATTGACCTCAGTTTACTAAACATTACCTACTGACTCACAATCAGATCTAATCTGCACACACTCCAATCAGGCACACACACTCCAATCCAGTCATACACTTTGCGTTACACCTTGCATTACTGTTTTATGTCTGTGTGACATGGGAGCCTGTCCCCTGCTGCAGTTCCACTTCTGTCCAGTGGGTGGCAGCAGAGCTCCATGCCCCAGCTGGCCTTTAGTGGGCGCCGCCAGCACAGGGATCCAAGAATAATGGGACACTGGTGGCTGTAACAACTGCACCTCTTTATGAGGGTAAAAACAGACCAGCTATGGTGGTGATAAACATGGTGTGAATTACACCCAATTACAGTGTGGCGTGTGTGTGTGTGTGTTAAAAGCAGGAAGTGTGATATAGCAGTGTAAGTAGCCTAATTGTAAAAAGTGATGTTATCATGCCATAACGATAACGGCTTTGTAGCATAGTTCATGGATTTTAATTTGACATACTTGTTTATTTGTCCACAAACTCTGATGTGTTCAGTCTCACTTCATCTCAACTCGCCTGTTTTTCTCTGAAGTCTTAAACATCTTAAATTGTGTGTGTGTGTGTGTTTGTGTGTTATATCTGTGATCTTAGATTAAAGATGGTTTGAAGAGATTGGAGTTCAGTGGAGTGTGTATGTGAGTGTGTGTGTGTGAGAGAGAGAGACAACAAGCTTTAGTCCTTTAGTATTGTCTTGTGGAATGTGTTGATATGTGTGCAGTCTGTTGGTGTGAGTATTTTAGGAGCTGTTGTGTTCAAGTAAGGCCTGTGTGTGTGTGTGTGTGTGTGTGTGTGTGTGTGTGTTAGGAGCATTGGCGAAGAGTGATATGTTGTGGGTGTCTGTCAGGTCCATCTTTCTCCTCTCTGCTCTGTGAATAATTTAGATGCAACATCATAATTCTCATGTTCACAGTCAACACACACACACACACACACACACATACACACATACACACACACACATATAAACACATACACACACATACAGTGACAGCATGTTATTGAGCACAGATTGTTTTTTCTCTGTACGTTGCCCTCCCTCCCTGTCTCTCTCTCTTCCTCTCCCCCTCTCTCTCGGTCTCTTTCCCTCTCTCTCTCTCCCTCTCTCTCTCTCCCCCTCCCTCCCTTCCGCCCTGAGTTCCTGTCTGTCCTTGTGTGAATCACTGCTCTGCTCCAGCACCAGCAGAGCCCCAGGGGGTGTTTGCGTCAGTAGTGGCCCAGTCAGACCCCACAGTTCTGGGCAGCGGAAGCTGGAGCAGCCTTGGACTTGCTGGAGGTTCTCGTTCAGGGCATCTCGGCAAGGTCAAGCCAGCTCTGAGGCTTACTGAGGGAAAACTAAACATACACACACACTAAACACACACACACACACACACAGGCCTGTGCATACACAAACACACACACACACACATATTCTCTCACACACACATAGCATTACTGTCAGTTCTGGCCTACTGATGACTATAGATGTTAGTGGATAATGTTGCTAACATCTGATGAGTGTATTTGTATGCTGTCCGCATTAGCAGTTATGCTAACACTCAGTCAACCAATTAGTTCATACCGTCAGATGCTGACTATTAGCAGTCCTCTGTGAGTAATCGGAGCACTGCTAACGCCTGATTAGCAAGGTAAGCTGCTGTGTGTGCTAGCGTGGTGCTATGATTAGCATGTTGACGTTATGCTTTTGGTGTCGCTAATGCCTGATTAGCTTCCACAGCTGCAATTGCAAAGCAGGCTCCTTTCCAGCTGAAAGGGCATCTCACACAAACATCAATATGCTAATCAAACAATAAAACAAACACACATACACACACACACACACACACACACACAGCTAAGCTAGCAGTCATCATCCGGCAAGTGCCTGAGTCAACACTAGTGGCAGAGTGTGTGCATGTGTATGTGTGTTTTTTTGTTTGTATATGTGTGTGTGTGTGCACAAGCATGCATTGCAGCATCTGAAGTTTTTTAAACTGCGTAAATGTGTGTGTATGTGTGTGTGTCTGTATGTGTGTGTGTGAGTGTGTGACATGGATGGTTAAGCTGTTCAGGTCCAGATGGAGGAGTCTGCTGTGTTGCCATAACAACAACAACACACACCAGCATTCGACCTTAGACACCCATCACACTTAATCCATTCTTGTTTCTGTGTGTGCTTGTGTCTGTGCGTGTTTGTGTGTGTGTTTGTGTGTGTGTCAGTGTGTGTGTTTGTGTGTGTGTAGTGAGGTAATTGAGGGCGTTAGTTAGTTGATGAAGACTTCTAGCCTCTGAAGTGTGTAGCAAAGCTGCACTTCTCAGTCATTTGATTAACTGGCCTCAGATCATTTAATGGACTGTAAAAGACACTATCCCTCTCTCCTCTCCTCTCCTCTCCTCTCCTCTCCTCTCCTCTCCTCTCCTCTCCTCTCCTCTCCCGCTTTCCTCCCCTTCTCCTCTCCTCCCCTCTCCTCTCTTCTCTCCCCCTCCTCTCCCTTTCTCCTCTTCCTTTCTCCTCTCCTCTCCCCTTCTCTTCTCTCCTTCTCTTTTCTTTTCACCTCACTCCTCTCATATCTCCTCTTCTTCTTCTCCTTTCTCTCTTGCACCTTATCCCCCTTTCTTTCCCCCTCTCCTTTTTTTATCCGCCCTCCATCCTAGCTCTATTCCTCTACCTCATCCCTCCCATTCTCTCCTCTTTCTTTATTCCTCTCATTCTTTCTCTCCCCTCCTCCTCCCAGTCTTCCCCTCCTCCTTTTTCTCCTACCCCTCTCTACCCCCTCTCCCTTTCCCAGTCTTCTCTTCCCACTCTCTCTTCCACCTTTCCCCTCTCTCCCTCCTTTTCTCTCCCACTCCATTCTTGATGTAGTTCCCTCTCCTTTTTAATGAGCTGTGGCTGAGCTTTGACAGCTGTGTGTGTGTGTGGGTGTGATTGAAAGAGAGAGAGAGAAAGAGAGTGTGTGTGAGAGGAGGGTATTTATTTTTGTGTGGGAGGGGGTAGTAGTGCTGATATTTTGTGTGTGTGTTCCTGCCTGTGTGTGTGTGAATGAGGGTTTGTATGTGTGTGTGTGTGTGTGTGTGTGTGTGTGTGTGAGAGAGAGAGAATAAGAGTATGTGTGTGTTGTGTGTGTAAATGATTAAGTATTTGAAAGGCTGTAGAGGGGTGGCACAGAGTCATGTGATCCCACAGGGGCCCCAAAGGTCAAGAGATCACGGGGCAGCAGCTGCTGCTGGTGAGACAGCCCCTCCCAAACACACACACACACACACACACACACACTCTCTTGTACACAAACACATACACATACTCACACACTCACACTACCTCTCTTTTCTCCTACACTCACACACACACTTAGAAGGGTGTTAGGGGCCTCTCGTGTCTGTCTGTGTGTGTGTGTGAGGCCATGGTTGAGCTCTAAGTGAAACACACACCCAAGACTACTGGGATTTGTTGATTGCTCATGGAATAGAGCAGGTGCCCAGTGTTGTGACACACACACACACACGCACACACACACACACATTTTAACACACACATTTTAACATGCCACTTGCTTTGTACGACACAGTCAGTTTGCCTATCTTGGAACAATGCAGTAGTAATGTGCACATATCAGATACAACACACACACACACACACACACACACACATACACACACCCTTTAAATAAATATACACAGGTGTGTATGTGCACTGACATTGGTATGCAGACCCTCACATAGAGTGACACACTGTAGTTATCTGATAACGTTCACATCCTGTGTGTGTGTGTGTGTGTATGTGTGTGTGTGTTCACATGGCTGGGTTTTTGAATTAGGTTTTTATTTCTCAGAGCTAAGACGTATTGTGGCTGTGTGTATTGCAAGTGTGTTTTCTGTGTGTGTGTGTGTGTGTGTGTGTGTGCGTTATGTATGAGAGATCAGTGGTCTGTAATGTGGAATTTAAGGCTAGGCTGTGGCCTTGGGGTCAGGCATGTGTGTCAATGGATTTAACAGCTATGGGATAACAGCCAGAAAAATAAAACACTCTCTGTCTCACACACACACGCACACACACACACGCACACACATACACACACACACACACGCACACACACACACACACACACAGTCTTTTTCACCCAAAATTTCAAAATCTGATGTCTAGA
>JAIFZK010000012.1:15005000-15042500 GCA_027481765.1 Tenualosa thibaudeaui | reverse complement strand
CCACCCACTCACTCACTCACTCACTCGCTCACACATCCACACAGACACTCTCTCACTTGTCAGAGAAAGAGAGTTTGCATTTCTCTGCTTGTGTATGCGATGGTGTGTGTGAGAGAATGTGTGTTTCATGTAAGTCTTTGTAGGTCTGCTGCTTGTCACCCGTCACACTCCAGTGGTTTTGCTGCAGTCTCTTGGGAGAAGTTGCACGTGCAGAAATACACACACACACACACACAATCTCTTTCTCTCATTCACACACACACACTCACTCACATACAAAAATACACATGCCTTTTCAGGCCTGTAGGCCCTGTCCCAAATTGCATGTATATGAATTTTAACACATGCACACACACACATATGCATACTTACACACACACACATGCACAGGCACACAGATACAGTGTATTCTACTACTGTTTTTGTGGTTATTTAGTCCATTGGATGGTACATTGAGTGAATGTCTGGGTGGGTGTGAGTGAAATGACATATACATGTCTGCCTTCTAACACACTGTTAACACTCATTACTCTGTGTGTTTGTGTGTGTGTTTCAACAGGAGGCTGCCATGTTTGCACGAGAGCAAGGGTTTGAGGTGAGTGAATTTACGCAGATTCAGACAGGCCACTGTGTCCAGAGACACACACACACACACACACATATTCACACACACACACACTTCCTCTCTGAGAGCAGATCCAATGGGTTGTTTGGGGATTGATAGTGGAGTTCTTTTGGAGCACTGATTGATGGGCTGTTATACTCCCTTGGCCCCCCTCACAGTGGTCGCCATGGAAACCTGGCAGTCGTCATGGTTTCTTTGTTCAGCCGGTTCTCTCTCCTTTTTCTCTGTCTTTCTCTCTCTCCCCTTCTCTGCCCCCCCCCCACTCTCTTTCTCTCTCTCTCTCACACACTCACACACACACACACACACTCATTCTCACACGACTTACACTCAGACAGTGACAGTCACTCACACTGTGTGTGTGTGTGTGTGTGTGTGTGTGTGTGTGGTATGGTGCCTTTGTGCCAAGTCTACCTACATATGTCAGTTATTGAATTACTGAGAGGCCTCTTGGAGTGTGACTCTGCGGTCTGTCTGTGTCTGGGGGGGGGGGGGGGGGGTCGGGTCACTTCGTTAAGAGGCTCTCCTTGTGATAGTACTAGGACTCCTCAGCGCTAAATGACACATTCTCTCTCTCTCTGTCTCTTTATCTCTCTCTCTCTATCTATCTCTCTTTCGCTTTCTCACAAACACACACACACACACACACACACGCAAAGAGTGGACCTACCTCGTCTAACATCAATCATTGTGTGTGTGTGAGAGACAGAGAGAGATACAGAGAGTGAGTATAACTACCCCTCTGCAGCTCTTCCTTTCTGTTTCTTCTCCTCTCTTTCTCTCTCTCTCTCTCTCTCTCTCTCTCACTCTGTTTCTCTCTCTCTCTCTCACTCCTGCCCCCCCTCGCTTTCACTGTGTGATGTGTGGGTGTGACCCCAGCGTTTATGAATAATTGTCTTCCAGGCTGGTCGGGCTGCTGTAGTGCAGGAATGCGGTGTGGGGGGGTGCCTTTAATGCTGGTCGCCAGATGCCTCAGTGTTGCATGAGCGGTTGTGGGGGTGGTCTTGAGTGGCTGGTTAGGAGTGGGGCGGGGGGGTGTTTAGCACCTTGGCAGGGTGCACACAGAGTGACTATCTTCCCTACACAAACACACACACGCACGCACACTTTTTTTTTCTCTTACTCTCTCTCTTTACATTATAATAAATAATAAAGGCAAAAATCCTGTGATGTGTGTATGTATTTACGGTACTAAGTTGTTTGGTGTGGAAGTAGATAACGGTAACGGTTAGGGATGTAACAATACACTCAACCCACTATATGATACACAATATGATATTAAGTTCACCATACAATACAATATGATACAATTTTTTTTTTTAATGCAGACAGATTATGATTGAAAATAGTAAAACAAGATTTGCCTTGTTATTAAAGCTGCCACTAAAATAGTAGCATAATGAATTGAATTAAAGGAATTTAAATGAACCAGACCTGTTACTCTCCCTGTTACCAACACTTGTCATCAGACTTATTCTGTCAATGTGGGGTGCGCTACTGAGTTTGACTGTTACGTAGGCCTAAGATCAGCTACTTAACTTGAGTGAAACACTGGCCCTTAGCGACTGAGTTGGATATGTGCACATTTGGGTTACAGAGCTTCTTTATGGACAAAATCATGTAGCCTAATCATGTTTAGTACTCCATGCAGCCTTTTCATTTCTTAAGAGACCAGATGCAGCGTTTCCGACAATAGGCCATCATGAATAGCCAAGACTGCAACACAACCAAAAAGAGCAACGTGGTTCTCTGGTGGTGATGTTTGTGGGAGTCAATGGATATTGCTTTTATGGATAACCTCTTGAGTGTTGGATTAATTAGCGTCATGGTGGAACAGAGACGGTGAACACCACTGAACAACTTCAGGGTGAGTGTTTACGGACACACCGTGCGTGAATGTTTTAACCCGAGTTACATCCCTAGTAATGGCTATGGTAACCCTAGTTACATCCCTAGGAATGGCTATGGTAACCCTAGTTAATTCCCTGGTAATGGCCATGGTAACCCTAGTTACATCCATGGTAATGGGTAATCTTTAGATCAGCACTCTCTCGCATAGAAGCACACACACGCATGTGCACATGTACAGTTCACATGCATATATAAACAGTCACACACTGGTCTTCACTCTCAAGCACACAGTCATGGACCTACATTGTGTGTGTGTTTCTTTCTCTCTGTCTTTCTCTCTCTCTCTCTCTCTCTCTCACACACACACACACACACACACACACACACCTATATCCAGGCCCTTAGGGAGCCATGTATGTGTGGAGTGGTGATGAGTTAATTAAGAGGAGAGTAGTGGCAGCTGATCTCCACATCAATGCTGTGTGTGTGTGTGGGGGGGGGGTGTTAGTGAGAACATGCGTGTGGGAGGATATTTTTTTGGTGTGAAATTATATATGCTGTGGATAAGAATAGACCTGTGAGTGTATGCATGTGTGTGTGTGTGTGTGTGCCCCTCAGGCTAGTGTTTACCCACTCCAATAGTTGACTTTTCTGTGTGTTTTGTGTAATAGCAATGATCATGTATATCTATACACACACACACCCATAATCATAAACACTCCCATACTGTGTGTGTGTGTGTGTGTGTGTGTGTGTGTGTGTGTGTGTCTTCTAGAGAGAGCTCAGGGGATATAGTTGAACATCTGTTTTTATCTGAAGTCCAAACAGACATCACACACAGAACACATATAACAGATCTCTTTGACTTTTACAAGACGTAAAGCACACACACCCTATAATAATCTCTCTCTCTCACTCACACACACACACATACATACACTCACTCTCTCTCTCTCTCACTCACTCGCTCACATGCTGCCAGTAAACCACCTCAGTGTTTCCTCCTAAGAGACACACAGACCTGCCAACACACACAGATGCTCAGATCTAAGATGGACGAGTCCAACACACACACACACACACACACAGATGCTCGGATCTGAGATGGAGAAGTCCAGGACATGACATTCATTACAAATACATGCAGAACTCATCAATGTAGCGTTTTCCTAGGAAGATCCACAGAGATGCATCTACCCTTGTTATACAGATGGTCTTGCTTTGGTCTCTGTAGCAGTGGCTAAAAGTGTCTCTTAAAAGCCCTCACCTGCATCTGTAGAGAGCACTGCCACACAGGTAAACCACAGTAGAGAGAGAGAGAGAGACTCACTATGGATGATGACTAGATGGATTAGTGGATGGGCATCCTGCTGTCGGCCAGGAGGAGGGGAGAGGAAAGCTGAGTGAAGGCTTGAAGAAGAAGAGAGGAGAAATGAGAGTGAAGGTGGAGAGAAATGCTGAGCTGAGAAGTAGAGGTAGAATGAGTAGGAGGAGGAGGAGAGGAGAAGATTAGAAAGTAAGACAGTGCTGAAACTGTCAGGTGCATCTCCATGGCACAGAAGTCGAGCATAAGCACCACCACAGAGTGTGCGTGTGTGTGTGTGTGTGTGCGTGTGTGTGTGTTTGTGTGTGCGTGCGTGTGTGTGCGTGTCCGTGTGTGTGTGTGTGTGTGTGTGTGCCAGCAGTGGCAGATGGGTTTGGTGTCCTGCAGGAAAATTCAGCTGGAGAAAAAAAAACACCCTGCAGAGCAGGAGAGGAGGAGAGGAGAGGAGAGAGGGAGGAGAGAGGGAGGGGAGAGAGGGAAGGAGAGAAAGGGAAGAGGAAGAAAGGAAAATGAGGATAAAAGAAAAAGAAAAGGATAGAGAGAGATATCAGGAGATCAGGGAAATGTGGATAACTCTCTCTCTCTCTCACGCACACACACACACACACACACACACACACACACACAGCAGTGAAAAGGAGAGAGAAATGGAGGATGGAGGAACACAGAGGAATGGAGAAAAGATCACCTAGACAACGGAGTTCTCTCTCTCTCTCTCTCTCTTTCTAATTCTGGCACACACACACACCACAACAGTCACTTCACATACAATACATACAATAAACACACACACACAGTTATCCTATTCTGTCCTTGTGAGGTGTGTGTGTGTGTGTGTGTGTGTGTTTGTGTGTGAGTTTGTACCACACACAATCACAGTGCAAACACATACACATACACACAGAGACACACACACACTCTCTCTCTCCTTCTGTTCAAGCCAGCTGGAAGGTGTTGGGATTAGGAGATGCAGATGATCTCACCCTCCACCGCCTCCTCCTGACACACACACACCACACACAGACTTTTAATCAGGCAATTTTTCAGATACGGGCCTCATTATTTGTCAGTTTTGTTTGTGTCTTTGTCTGAATCTCTCTCTCCCTCACTCTCTCCTTCCCTCCTCTCTCTCTCTCTCTCTCTCTCTCTCTCTCTCCCTCTTCCTCTCCCTCTCTGTCTCTCTCTCTCTTCCTCTCTGTCTCTCTTTCTCTCTCCCTCCCTCTCTCTCTCTCTCTCTCTCTCTCTCTCATTAATTTATTCACTCACTCACTCATTCACTCACATACACACACTTACTTTTGACAAAACTCACATCTGTTCCCCTCTTGTGTGTGTGTGTGTGTGTGTGTGTGTGTGCACGCAGACTAAGGACATTGAGGAGATCGCTCAAAAGGCCCAAGCATTGCCCAAAGCCAACAAGAAGAGACAGCGCATTGTGGTGATTACTCAGGGCAAGGATGGCACAGTCATGACCAAAGGTAGGTGTGTGTGTGTATATGTGTATATGTGTATGTGTGTGCACATTGTGGGCACAGTCATATCCAAAGGTTCACACATGCCTTACTCCTAAAGCCCTTTTAGACACACACACACATGTATCCATCCAGAATGTTAGAGCCACACACAGAAATACACACATACATTCCTCATCCCCAGTGTCCTCAGTCCCAGAAACACACAGCTCTGAATGTCTGTGTATGAGTGTGTGTGTGTGTATGAGTGTGTGTGTGCGTATGAGTGTGTGTGTGCGTGCGTGTATGTGTGTGCGTGCGTGTGCGTGCATGTGTGTGTGTGTGTGTGTGTGTGTGTGTGTGTGCATGTGAGTGTGTATGATGGTGTTGATAGCTGAAGATAAATGCTGTGCTCCCTGTGTGTGTTTGTTGTGTGTTGAGAGCCTGATGGATTTCTTCGGTAAATATGAGTGAAAGCGAGGGAACAAGGTCAGGCCCAAGAAAAGAAAAAGAAAAAACACTCTTTTCACCCCTCCCTCTCTGTTGGCAAGTCTTCCTGCTCTCCCCCCTCTCCTTCAGACTTCCTCCTCTCTCCTCCCCCTCTTTTTCTCTCTTTCTTTCTATCTCCTTCACTTGCTCACTGTATCACTGTCCTTCACCCTCCTTTCTTTCTCTCACTGTCTTTCATTCCCCCCTTCTTTCTCTCTCTCTCTCTCTCTCTCTCTCTCTCTCTCTCTCTCTCTCTCCCCTCTCCCTCTCTGTGTGAAATGAATTCACCCTTGGCAGTGACCTCCTATCTCTGTGATGCGGAATTTGAATGGGAGGGGTCGTTGCCATCGGAGACATCGCTATGGTAACTGTGTGAAGGGGGGGAAGGGGAAGAGGGAGAAAAGCCTCACAGTTGTGGCTGATTAAACCAGCAGGGTCTGCACTTCAAAAGACGGACCGGGGCAGGAGGGGGGGGCGGGGTGTGTGTGTGTGTGTGTGTGGAAAAGAATTTGTGTGTGTTTGTGTGTGTGCACCTGCTACTTTACACTAACAATGCTGGGATTTGAGATATAGTTTAGCTGTCAGAGGATCAAGTTAGCAGATGATACCGGAACGGGTTTTGCTCAGTTCTGGCTCTGATCTGCTTCAGTTCTGGCTCTGATCTGTCTCTGATATGATTCTGATCTGGCTCTGATCTGGTTCAGTTCTGGCTCTGATCTGGCTGGGCTCCATCCCTGGACTGGATTTAGTCCAGTCAGCCATTGCCACTGACCCTCACCATCTGTCCGTCTGTCTCAGTGGATTTGTCTCTCTCAGCTCACTGCATGTGTTGGGGTCGTGTGTGTGTGTGTGTGTGTGTGTGTGTGTGTGTATGTGTGTGTGTTTGCTATTCTACTCCTTCACCCTCTTTCTATCTTTCTTTGTTTCCTACACTGTCACCCTCTTTTCTTTTTGTCTCTCTCCCCAGCTCTTCTCTCTCTACATATAACTCTCACTCTCTCTCTCCTCTCTCTCTCTCACACATCTCTCTCCTCTCTCTCTCCCCCCCTCTCCTCTCTCTCTCTCTCTCTCTCTCTCTTTCATTTCATCTCTATAATTAGTTTAATGACTGCTACCAAACTGGGGAGGTTTTAATGAAGCACCTTACAACACCTGCTGGCACACACACTCACTCACTCATTCTATTCTCTGACACACACACTCACTCACTCACTCACTCACTCTGTTCTCTGACACACGCCACACACCACACACACACACACTCACTCATTTACTCTATTCTCTAACACATACACACACACTGTCACTCTGTTCTCTGACACACACACGCATTCACTCACTAAATTCTCTGACACAAACACACACACACACAAACTCACTCACTCTATTCTCTGACACACACACTCTGACTCTATTATCTGACACACACACAAACACTCACTTTATTCTGTGACACACACACTTATTCTATTCTCTGACATGCACACACAGACACACACACACTCACTGTCATAGATGTAGAGTGGGATGACTATGGAGATGGTCTCATTGTGAATGTGTCCACTGATGTGTGTGTCAGTGTGTGTGTGTGTGTGTGTGTGTGTGGGTGTGGGTGTGTGTGTGTGTTCTGAGAGTTCTGAATATTTTCTTGTGAATGTTTGTCTGTCTTTGTCCTTGAGTCTGTCCAGTCCGGTTTTCTTTGTAGTCATCCCTTTGAGACACACACACACACACACACACATACACACACACACACACACTGTGTGCCTGTCCTTATGAGGCCTGTGCTCTTATAAATAAGAACAGCTCTCCTATTCTACCTTCCTCTTTCTCTTTGGTCCAGGTCAGACACAAACCGATGTGTTAGATGCTAATCTCCCACTCTCTCTCTCAACACACACACACACACACACACACGCACGCACGCACGCCCAGAGAGAGAGAGAGAGGTCTTTTTTAAGTGCTTTTGAGCTTTAGAGAAGAGGCATGAGGTTGAGGAGGTCCCTGGTGATCTGTGATCTTCTTTGCACTGATCATTTGTTTGTGTGTGTGCTGTGTGCGCGCACATTTGTGTGTCTGCGTTTGTGCACATGTGAAATGATTGTGACTATGGAGACTTCCTAAAGATCTTTTTCACCTCTGCAGTAATCTGATATAAACACACACACACACACACACACACACACAAATACACACAAACAGATGCCCAGAACAAATGCTGTGTCTGATGTACTGATGAGGTTTTCTCAGGACAACTGAAGTTCAATATAATATGTGCCCTCTACCCTTGCCCTCACTAAACTTCTCTTTCTCTTATCTCTGTCTCTCACTCTCTTTCTCTTATCTCTGTCTCTCACTCTTTTTCTCTTTCTGTCTCTCACTCTCTTTCTCTATCTCCATGTCTCTGTCTCTCACTCCTTTTATCTCTGTCTCTGGCTGTGTCTGTGACAGTAAGGTAGTGACTTGCTTCCTTTCTGTCTTCCCTGTCTAAGTTACCTGTCGTAGAAGGCATCAAGGCACCGGCTAAAAAATGTGTTTCGGACGACCTAGCTAGATAGCTAATTAGAACAACGCCTTTTTTGTTTATGTACTTGTTCAGGCACCACTGGCAAAATGTTATGCATTTATCTGATTTGGACATGCCTTGCTGTCACTGAACGTTCCCTTTGGAAGGCAGCTTTTTTTTCCCGTTTCGGACACAGTGTCTGTCTCTCACCCTCTCTGTCTCTCACCCTCTCTGCCTCTCTGCCGCTGTCTTTCATTGGAATTGCAATAGCTTCAGTTAGCTGTGGCAGCATGGTGCTTTAGAAGACAGTAATCTTGTTAAATCACAGAACCTGGTTTGGTTTCACAGAACCACATCACACATTAAAGCTACAAACCCATAAAATGACCACTGACTCATTTCCTCCGCCTCAGTAATTACCCCTCCCTCGATCTCTTCCTCCCTCTCCCCCCCACCCCCTTTCCCTCCCTCTCTCTCTCTCTTTCTCTCTCCCTCTATTCATTATCCCTGTAAAAGGCCTTTCATTTCTGCCTCCTCTGCAAAGGAAACTGTCTTTTATCCCAGAATGATCAAATAAAGGATAATAAGAGAAAAGCTCTTTTCCAACCCCCTCCGCCCAGTACTACCCACACACACAGCTTCAGTGGACTATTTCAATGGGCACATCACGCTCTGTGCATATGTGTCTGCATGTGTGTGTGTGTGTGTGTGTGTGTGTGAGCATGCATGCGTGCGTATGTGTCTGTACGTGTGTGTGTGTCTGTATGTGTCTTTGTGTGTCTGTGTGTGTGTTTGTGTGTGCGTGCCTGTGTGTGGAGGGAGAAGAGAGCAAAAAAAGACATAAGAATCTGTGAGAATGGGTTGTTGTTTTTGGCAGTCTTGAGAGCTTTGAGTTATTGTGTTGATCTGGGCCATTTCATCATTTAGAGACGCTTGCACAATATATAGCCAAGTGGATGAGAAGTATTTTTTAATTGAGCAATTGTGACCATAGAAGTCACAACTGTTGGAAGTCAACCTGTGTGTGTGTGTGTGTGTGTGTGTGTGTGTGTGTGTGTGTGTGTGTGTGTGTGAGCAGAAAATGAACTGACACACAACTTTAAATGCCATGACTATCATCATAGCTGCTCCAGGGTTATAAATACACTCTGTCAAATCCCTCTGAGGGGTAAGTTGTCCTAGTTGTGTGTCTCACCTGCAGTGTGCGTGTGTGCGTGTGGATAGCTCCTCGTTAACAGCAGTCCCATGGTTAATCTCCTGTTTCACATGCCTGAACATCTCTTTGCTTTGATCATAAGTCACAGTGGTGGCGTTTGCATACACACACACACACACACACACACTCGGGCCCCTCCTCTTAATACACCCATGCCTATATGCGTAAATAATTGTAATTACTGTGAAGGACATGGGGGGGTACATTGACACAGAAACACACCATCCATCATTCCTTAAGCATACACTGTAGTTAGACAAACACACTTACACACACTCACACACACCCCAAGGCACACCCTCAGGCTCTAGAGCTCAGCTCAGTTCAGTTAAGTTCAGGCAGAGAGGGACCGGTTCACACAGGGGCATGCATTCACACACACATACGCAGACTGGGATCAATTATGTGGTGATCAACTAATGGAAGACACACACCAACAGGCAAGTAGGAATCAATGCACACACACACACAAACTAGGGCTGTCCCAAACGATTATTTTTTTAAACGATTAATCCAACAATTGTTTCGGTCGACTAATCTAATGACAGATTTTTTGATTACTAATGTAGTAATTAGCGATTATTTTCCCATACTAGATCAATATTGCAATGTACCAAAACAGTATTTTGAATAGCAGTTTAATTAGCATTTTAATTTAATTGTTGCATGTGCAAAAAAGTGACATGTTCTATTTTTAAGTCTATCAAGCTAGTGAATTGCTTCTGAATCATCTGTTAAACACCCAAGCCCATGACAAACGCTCTGTTCCTCCCTCCCAACCATCTCTTCTCCCGTGACCACTGTCTCACTCCCATGTGACCGTAGGCTCTAAGTAAACAAAAAAATGTACGAATGCACAGGTTTTGGCCTGTTTGCGGAATTGACAGGAGCTAAGACAAAAAGACAGGCGACTAAGGTAATGTTACTACTAGACACATATTCCATGTGTTGATAATAACATGCTTGGTTGGGGGGAAAGGTCAGTAGTTTTAATCGAAGTTCCCGTGGCCGTATCTTGTAGTTGTGCGTCAGGTCATGATGTAATGGGCCACCGTAGCTGCTCTTTGCAGTCTGCAGGAGACCGGATTGTTCACACTACTAGTAAAGTAAGTACCATCGTGTGCGACCATAATTTTAGCTGCAATCTGATCCGATGATAAAATAAGTATGATGAGTAAGATGCAATTGTTTGATTGTGTTGACTATTTTTTGTAGTCGATTAAATCAACTATGACGATGCATCGTCCCAGCTCTCACACACGAACGCACACGCAGACACACCTAAAGACAGGAGAGAAGGACCAGGAGACTGCTTAGCCCCAGAGTCAAAACAGGCCACACACACACACACACACAGCAGCCACGGATAAATCTTGTGGAGATCAGCCCCACACGCACTTACATACAAGGAGGCATGGCCCATTGGACCAATGAAAAAAAGCAGCTTTTCCTGATTAGGAAGTATGTGCTAATTTGTGTGTGGGTGCTCTCACACAAAACCCAAGATCGTTTATCAGCTGTCTCTGCCGAAATCACTCATGCCAATGCATGATGCTTTGATGTGGACAAAGTTCCCAAAACAGTGGCTGAAGTCCACATCCTGTGGTCATTATGACCAATGCAATGAAACCACTGTCATTTTCTCTAACAAGAAGAATGGACCATTTAACATTAGTGAAGCAGTCCTCTGACAAGCAGATGTTTCCAATGCAAACATTTTTCATAATAAGTTCAGTAGAAACATTTTGGGATTTGTTTGTTAACATTCGGCAGGGTAGTCAGTTCCCTGACGTCTGGTGTGTGCTCGTTAAAAGTGCACATCTATGAGGAGATGCACAAAGTGGCTAGGCTAGGTGACCTCACCATCATTAAGCAAACTGGCTGATTGAACTTCGGCTCTCTGAGGCACTGTGAAGCTTGACTTCGGCTGTATGAGGTCCCATGAAGCCTGATAGAAGCTCATCTGCTGCTCCCTGATCCCTGCCCTAGGTCCTCTCGTCTTTCCCTCACTCACTCTCTCTCTCTCACACAGACACACATTTACATTTATGCATTTACGCTTTTATCCAAAGCGACTTACAACTCATCAACTATCAAGTGTTCAGGGCCAGTCTCCCCTAGAGCAACTTAGGGTTAAGTGCCTTACCACAACGGTGGCAGCTGGGATTTGAACCCACAACTTTTCAGGCTACTGGCACGCTAGCCAGGTTCCTTAACCACACCACACCACACACACACACACACACACACACACACACACACACACACACACACACACACACACACACACACACACACACACACACACACACACACACACACACACACACACACACACACACACACACACACACACACACACACACGCATGGGGGTCCCTCAGATGGAGATCTTGAGAAAGAGGAAGAGACAGGAGACACTCACACTTCTGTCTGTCTGATCACACACCTAAACATACACACACACACAAATGCGACCACCTGCCCTCTCCCTCCCCCCACACACACATTCATACTTTGTATCAACTCTTTCCTTTCTCGTCCTCTTTCTTATACCTCCCCCTCCCCCAAACACACATACGAGATACGTTCCATACAAACATCCCTTCCATCTCATCCGCACACACACACACTATTCCCTGCTTTCTCTGTTGTCCTCTCTCTCATACAAACATCCTCTTTCCCCTGTCTTTGTTTCTCTCATCCACCCACACACACACACACACACACACACACACACACACACACACACACTCTAAATACATACTGTTCTCCCATGCCTCTGTCTCATGTGGATAAGCCCTCAGTCTTTACTGGGCTTAGCCATCGCCTGTTTAAACACCTTGGAACTGAACCAGGGCACGGAGGATATAATACGTGCTGTATAGATTTCACACACACACATACACAGACCAATACACTGCTGCCCTGCAGAGACACTGGCAATGTTGGTAGGCTGTAGTCTCAGGCCTGGCATCAGAGAAGACCGTTCCAGTCTAAACAGCCATGTGAGAGGGAGAGGAAGAGTGTGTGTGTGTGCGCGCACGTGCGCATGTGTGTGTGAGTGTGGAATCAGCGCCAGTGTCAGGACTGGCATCAGTGGGCTGTTTAATACCACAGGGCCACGGCACCAATGCCTGGCACAAGAACACAAAGAGCGAGGGTGCCAGCCTGCCCAGCCGAGAGGGAAGGAGACAGTGCCCATTAAAATGCCATGCAGCACCTGTGCCCACATAGGCCTCTGCACACTAATGCCATACGGAGGGCCAGCAGAGAGTAGCTCTGCCAACACCAGGGACCTTACAATGAAGCTGTGTGTGTGTGAGTGTGTGTGTGTGTGTGTGTGTGTGTGTGTGTGTGTGTGTGAGAGCGAATGCTTATTTGGGATCTTACAACTGCAGCTTTCCTTTTTTTGTCAATATCCTGTTCTGTGGCAACAAGTCACAATGAGATTGTGTTTTATTTTAGTCAGTTAGTTGATGCCTTTATTTAAAATCTCTTACAATTGAGGAATAATATTCAAGCAACTTTTACTTTGAAAGGTGAATAATAAAATTGTGGGAAGAACTCCAAGACCTATGATCCTCTGCAGTCTACAGTGATTGGCTAGATCTCATTCCAGGTGTGGAGTGGGTGGTGGTTTACATTTCTTTGCTGTTTTAGAACGGAGATGAGTACCAATTAACATGTCATTCTGAGGAACAAGGAGACTACCCATCACTTACACACACACACACACACACACACACACACACACACACACACACACACACACACACACACACACACACACACACACACACACACATTCTTGCATAATTAAGTACTCTCTCGTACCTCATACATAAACACTCCCACACATTTTCACATGATCCTGCAGACAGATACACACCCATGCCCATTTCTCTCTCTCTTTCTCTCTCTCACACACACATACACACACAGTGCACATTACCATAACAATTAGGGCAGCTTGTAGCAAACAATGGAAGGTTATGGGAACCACCTACTATGGACATCTACCATTAAACCCCCAACAAGAAAACATGGACATGAGGCCATTAGACTTGAGTGAGAAATATAGACCCACTTGCTTAAATATCCCACTGATGAAGTACTGACACTTGTGATAAACCTCAGCCAGCTAGCACAAAGCTAATATAATGGTGCACTAAACTCCATTACAGCTAATACAAAGGTGTTATAAACCTCAGACAGCTAGCACAAAGCTCATATAATGGTGTCATAAAGTCCATTACAGCTAATACAGTGCTGCTATAAATCTTAGACAGCTAGCACTTTGCTAATACACATCTATAGGCATATAGGAGATGGTTAGGGGCAGTCATTGAAATTGAAAGTCATTGAAAAAACTGCAGTTTGACAGAAAACTGGGATTTCTTTTAGGTGCACTGCAGTAGTGCAATATTTTTTGCAGTTTTTTGTCATGTCAAATAAAAAAAATGGATTTGGGGGTGGACTGCAGTTTTGATACTATAGTACAATGCAGGATATTATTTTTAGTCAGAAAAGACGCAACTGATACAGTAATGTTACTATATAGACATGATAAGATATTAAAACACCCTCACTTAAGGACACCACAGTCCCTATCAGATAAGGGACTTCCTGAGAACAGCTGTCTTTCTCAGGAAACAAAGCAGTCAGTCTTTTTTTGTCTCTTGCGCAGAGACTGACCACTCAACGTTACTGATCTGTGTGTGTATGTCCTTTCCAGAATGTTGCTTGATGATGACTCAGTCCTCCTGGACAGCATGGACATGTCCCAGCATGCCAGAGCTGCCTGAGATTTAGCAGTACATATCTGGGGCAGTGTGAGACCAGTTAGCTACCACAGTGACCTCAGACTGCGCAGCAGTGCATATACACAAATACACTAGTACTGATACCCCAGACCGAGGAGCAGCTCATACACAGCTTTTACCCATGGGCAGTCAGCACTTTAAATAGCCCTAAACAATGATACTGCCTTTCATACAGTCATGCTGCTGCTGCTGCGTGTGTGTGTGTGTGTGTGTGTGTATGTGTGTGTGTGTGTGTGTGCGCCACAACACTGCTGCTATTGATCATGTTCATGTGTAATACCTACCTGTAAGTGCTGTTTTATTCCCCACAGACTCTACACACAGTGTAGACTAATTTTGTTGTACAGACAGTACAACTGTTCAAGGTCAATAAAAGCCTTGAAATCCTGAAGTTTCATTCAACTTACTGCCATTTCATATTTTCATTAACAAAAATTAGGCTCAAGAATATGCATGTCTGCATGCGTTTCCATCAACTGTGTAATGCAAATTAAAAAATCAGACTAATTAAGTGACATGTTCCGACCAGCTGTACGTCAACGTCTATGGACATGCAAATGCGAATATACACACATTAAACTGTGTTCCATCAACTCTAATTGCATTATGCATTATTCGCATTCGCATAAATTAATCCACTCCCCTTCAACAAATTAAATTTATATTCACATTAAGGGACTGATGTGAATTTGTAGGTGTTTCCAACCAAGGATTTCTTATGTGCATTACTTAAATGCACAGAAACTAGTTGGACAGAAACCCAGCTATTGTTACCTCAGACTGAGGGGTTACACACTAGCACTGTAACATCACGTAACATTTAGATTTTTCAAGACACTTTACAATGGAACACAGCATACAGACACACACACACACGTTTAGCTGCTTTTCCCTCTGCCACCTCTTTATCCCTTGGCTTTGTTCCTTCTCAGTGTGTGTTGACCGTGCGTGTGTGTGTGTGTGAGTGTGTGTGTGTGTGTGTGTGTGAAATCTCCATCACATCAGCTCACTGACAGCCACATCCAGCTCCAGTCTAGCATACTGGACACACATGTGGATGTGTGTGTGTGTGTGTGCACACTAGGGGAGGTGCTGAAGTCTAATTGAATCTTATTCAGGGCATTTTTATCAGGGTTGTAAAATAATTGACTAGCGGCAAGTGGTGACTTAATTCAGACACATGCGCCTTCAGTTAATTGTTTAAAGAGGTAAGGCATGCTGCTGATGGCTCTGTGTGTGTGTGTCTTGTGTTCCCACGCTAATTATTTGACTTTAAATGGATCTGCTTTTATTCTCTCAGTCTTTTTTTTATAGTTAATTATCAAAGACACGGCTGCTTATCAAGAGGGAACCCACACATACACCCACACACACACGCCCATGTTCACACTTTCTCACTTACACAGATGGGGTTCCTGAGAGTTCATTGTTCTTTCAGTGGTCGCCTCATCTGGCCATATATTAATGAATTAATTCGCCACCGACTGCCTCCAGATGACGACTCCCCTCCCCCCTCCTCCACCTGGCGCCTCACCTCGACAACCTGCCTTGGCAACCAGTTGTGCTGTGCTTTGGCAAACCTGAGTTTGACCTTTAGGCTGCAGTCTCGCCTAGAGGTCATGGGAATGTCAGTTTCACACGCCTTTGTTAAGACTCAATCATTAACACACGCCCTCGTTAAGGCTCAATCATTTACACACGCCCTTGTTAAGACTCAATCATTAACATACGCCCTCGTTAAGACTCAATCATTTACACACGCCCTCATTAAGACTCAATCATTTACACACACCCCCGTTAAGACTCAGTCATTTACACACACACACACACACATTAAGATAATCATTTACACACCCCCCTGTTAAGACTCAATCATTTACACGCACCCCCGTTAAAACTCAATCATTTACACACACCCTCATTAAGACAGTCATTTACACACACCCCTGTGTAGACTCAGTCATTTTCACACACCCTCATTAAGACAGTCATTTACACGCACCCCCGTGTAGACTCAGTCATTTCCACACATCCCCATTAAGACTCAATCATTTACATGCACCCTCATTAAGACAATCATTTACACACGCCCCCATTAAGACTCAATCATTTACACACCCCCGTTAAGACTCAATCATTTACACACGCCCCCATTAAGACTCAATCATTTACACACGCCCAGATTAAGACAATCATTTACACACACTTGTTAAGACTCAATAATTTACACACACCCTCCGTTTACATGCCCCCTCGTTAAGCCTCACTCATTTACATATCCATGTCAAGACTCAGTCATTTATCTAGTTTAAGTCACAAGGTGAGCTCAGGGTTTGGGCAGTGCTTTTTGCTATCAGGAAAAAGAATCTGCTGTCAGGTCGAGTCTTTGCTCTGTCTGAATACAGTAATACTGCCTCAACAGCATATGGTAACTGTAGGTGCTTATTAACATCTCATTTAGAGAGAGGGAGAGAGACCGCACACACACACACTCTCTCTCTCTCTCACACACACACACTTATGCACACCTTCAGTCTCTGAGCCAGATACAGTACATGTTGACAAACAGACACACACACACACACATACACACACACAAAGAGAGGCTATGAGGAATAGCAGCTGCAGACACAGATTTATGCATAATAGTTCTGTCATTCTGTCAGAATTGGACATTAACACACCTGCATATACTCACTTTGTCAGCATGCAGCCTCTCTGGTCTGCACACACACATACACACACATACACTCAGTAGGTGGCAAGAAGTCTAATCTGTGAAGTGATGGTAGGGAGCAGATTTGATGGAGCTCCGCTCGTTAGATGGATCTTTGCACAGCTGCCAATACAAACACTCCCTCTGACAGCAGTATCCCTCGTCTACACACACACACACACACACACACACACACACACAGGAAGTCAGTCAGCATGCAGCCTCTCAGGTTTACTCACAAATATGATGTACACTCACAAATACACACACACACAATCTGTCTGTGGTCTACAAGCACACAACACACACAGACACACACACGCACAAACACACACTCCCACTGTGAAATCTACTCACTCCAATGCTCCTTTATCAGACACCTGTTGAAAAACAGCTCAGTCGTGACTTGTTTCCCACTTTTGCATTTTGAGTCGTATTGGAAGATCTAAAGTCTCCCAGAATCATTTCAAAAATGATGATCATTTCTGTGCATGATTTTGAAGATGTTTGTGTTTTATATTTTGATATTGTTAAATACTGAACATTAAACTAAATTAAATATTGCATTTAAATTAAATTAAACAATAAATTAGATTCAACTTTGCACTGCTTCTCTTGTCTCAATGTAGCAAGTACACAACATGCACAAAAGACTAAAAGACAAAAGACTGAAATACAACATTGTCTCTTCAAGAAGACATGCATCTTGCCATGGGAAAGGTATGCGACATGCATGTGGTTCCTAACCGCACGTGTGTGTGTGTGTGTGTGTGTGTGTGTGTGTGTGTGTGTGTGTGTGTGTGTGTGTGTGTGTGTGTGTGTGTTGTAGGTGAGAAGGTGGAGATGTTCCCTGTGCTGGAGATTGATCAGAGTAAGATTGTAGACACCAATGGAGCCGGAGATGCTTTTGTTGGAGGTGAGGAAGCCAGACACACACACACACACACACTTACACACAGTGCACAGTGCCAGTAATTAAAATGAAATAATAAAACTTTAGAGATCCATATGTGGTTAATTTTTCTCTCAATCTGTCTAAATCTGTGTTTATAGTTCTACATATACACCTCCTTTAATCAACATCTGTTTTGTTGAGGCGTGTGTGTGTGTGTGTGTGTGTGTGCACACAAGTGTGCAACTGGAATACCTGTCATCTTTTCTGAGAGATGTGCAGATGTGCTATCAATACAGTTTTATTTCAAATCTGACATCAAAACTTTAATCATTAAATCATTATACATATTGATCATATATGATGTGTGTGTGTGTGTTTTCGTTTGTGTGTGTGTGTGGATATGGATATGTGCATGTATGCGTGAGCAGGTCAGCATATTGTTCCTTTTTAGACAGGAGACGTGTTTGAGTGAGATGGTCAGTTGTGTGTTTGTCTCTAACAGTGTGTGTGTTGTGCAGGTTTCCTGTCTGAGCTGGTTCAAGAGAAAGCTCTGGAGGAGTGTGTGAGTGCAGGTCATTATGCTGCCAACGTCATCATTCGACACACCGGCTGCACCTTCCCCGAGAAGCCCAGCTACCCCTGATCACATGACCACACAGACACGCCCACTCTCCACCCTCTCACCTGCATGGACAGAAGGGCCAAGATGGCACCCAGATCTCTGAACAGATGCCTTCTCCCACCTCCAACTCTGCCTTCTCTCTCTCTCTCTCTCTCTTTCATTCTTCCAACTTCCCTCACTCTCTCTCTCACTCCCACCCTCACTTTTCCAACCTCTCTCTCTCTCATGTCTCTTCCCTTCTTCTTTTTTTCACTCAGTCTCCCTCACTTTGCTTCTATATTTGTCTCTGTTCCTCTCTGTCATCCTGTCTCTTCCTCTCTTGTCTTTTACCCTGACTCTCATCTGATAAACTGTCTCACCTTTCTCATTTCTTTCTCTCTCTCTTTCTCTCTTTTATCTTCACCTTTGTCTTTCTCTCTCTGGCCTTCTGTGCCTCAGCCCCTTTCCGTCCCATTGAAAAAAACAGTCTTTCTTTTTTTAATTAAAAGAAAAATATTTTTAATGTTTCATTTTAGTAATGAATGACTCAAAAGACAGTTTACAGTTTCACGTCCTACAGTTGCCCAGGAGACATTTTGTCTTTTTAACCTTTATCTGTTTTTCCAAATGTGTAATTTTGATTAAATGTACCAAAAGCAGCAGACCCAGAAGTCTGGCGTAACAAAGACCAATGTTGGGTGAGACGGGCCACACACCAATCTGTGTGTGTATGTGTGTGTGTGTGTGTGTGTGTGTGTGTGTATGTGTGTGACATCAAGAGACACACACATCTATGAGCTCATCTGCAGGAGGACGGGCATTGTAACTGTTATAGTGTGACTTGTGTTTTCTAACAGATATTGTAATGTGTGTGTGTGTGTGTGCGCGCGTGTGTGTGTGGTGGATCTGGAATAGTTGTGTCCCAGTGGAGCTGGAAGGCCACACTACACTGGTGTCTAAAACGCACAGAACATAAACATCAAGGGAGTTTAAACTGAAGCTACTCTACTAGGTCTTGGATGCCTATGAATGTGTGTGTGTGTGTGTATGGAAAGATCGGTGCTGTCCATGTTGTACTTCACAAGTTTGCCTCTAAAACCTGACTGAGTAAAACAACCATCAGATCTCATCCTTATTGTATCTGTGTATTTTTTTGCACAAACACATACACACACACACACACACACTCACACACATGGTCTTTGTCACACTCAGTGTCTGTACCTAAGCACACAGACTCTTTCACTCTCTTTCACAAGAACCCCAGCATAGCAATTCCCAGACGCTGCGCACACCCTTCTACATCTCTATCTTGTTGCTGCACCCCTAAAGCCAGACACATATAAAAGCAACACATTCCAATATAGCGATTAATTAAATAACACATACCAGGATTTTTTTTTTTTAAAAGCTCTAAAAGAGAATATTAATTCTCAGAATCTATTGCCTGGGGATGCTGTAGTGTTGGGTGGTGGTAGTGTAGTGGCTAGTGTGCAAGTAGCCTGAAAAGTTCTGGGTTCGAAACCCAGCTGCCACTGTTGTGCCCTTGAGCAAGGCACTTAACCTTAAGTGGCTCTAGGGGAGACTGGCTCTGAACAATTGATAGTTGACAGGTTGTAAGTTGCTTTGGATAAAAGCGTCTGCTAAATGTGTAAATGTAGTTCAGCAGCTGTCTTGAATGGCCTGTGATTGGAAGCCGAGAGGGGGTTATCCCTTGTAATCTGGTATTTTGACATTAGTCATATTTTCAGTTAGATTTGTTTGGGTTTGTATTTGTTCTGTTGGGGGAGCCACTGAGTCTGAGTGAGAATTTTTGCATGCTTAGGCTCATGACAAAGCATCTTCCAGTAACTGTCAGCAGAAGCTTTAGTCCTGAACCCGTAGCCTTCAGAAATACCACTTCAGAGGGGCATTGCGTCAAGTGTCACAATCTTGCCATGAAACGACCTCATCTGAACACATCAATATGAATAAATCATAAGTTTATTCATTACCATATAGTGTAAAGAAGACTATAACACTGTAGATCCACAATTGCCTTTATCATTCGCGCACCCCCTAGCATCAGAGCACAGCAGTGACTACCCATGGTCATCTACACACACAATCCAGACACACAGCAGAGACTACCCATGGTGATCTACACACACAATCCAGACACACAGCAGTGACTACCCATGGTCATCTACACACACACACACAATCCAGACACACAGCAGTGACTACCCATGGTCATCTACACACACACACACACAATCCAGACACACAGCAGAGACTACACATGGTCATCTAGTACACACACTGAAGACCCAGAACACACAGCAGAGACTATGACCCATGGTCATCACTACCCATGGTCATCTACACACACTAAAGACCCAGAACACACAGCAGAGACCACACATGGTCATCACTACCTATGGTCATGGGTAGTGATGGCCCCTCAGAGCAGTGCTAGCTTAGCGTTTTGACACGGTTAACATTCTGTTTGTTTAGAAGTTGCTAATGACAATGGTTACCATAGTTATTTGTGGAGGACAAAATAAGGGAAAAATAGAAGAAATTAAGTGTCTGTTTAGCAGTCAGCAACTAAGTTGACTAGCAATGGACAATTGCATTGCAAACAATAAAGTTACTTACTTGGTTAGCAACAATACTCTGGGAAAATAGACTCCCATAGAGGTGCTGTGATGAAAACCAAGGACATTCCTATTTCTACAGTCAATATCATTAAAAGAAGTAATGTTTTAGCTTCAAAACTCAGGCACAAAGTTGGGGGGGCATTTTACTGGGATGTCTGGTCACCATAGGCCCAGACAAGTCACTGGAAGACTGCCAATGGTGTTGGTGATGCAAACACTACAGAGACTTGGGTTACATACACTCATCGACCAGCTCGGTTAAGTGCGTGCTGCCTCTAACACTGTCTGTCAAACGCACTCACTTTGTAACACACTTGCACAGTCCACCTAGAGATCACTGGGCCTACTTCATTGGCCAAGAATCTCACAGCTTTTGGCCCCATGTTTGGACATGCACATGTATTTCAGTATCTCTCTTTCTCTCTCTCACTCTCTGAATCCTCAGTAATGTACTGCTCATAAAAGAATGTAAGAGTCACATTAAAAATAGAACTTGCCTATCAGGCCAGTAGTCACCGTCTTTTTTTTTGTTTGTTTTTTTTTTGGGTGGGGGTGGGGGGGTGGTCTGAAACAGCACACACTGAAACTCCAAACTCTTTCACACACACACACACACACATACAGCACAAGCACTCATGCTTGAAACACACACACACTCTTTCTAACTCACTCATGCATATACACACAAACCCAGACAGGCACAGTATTTGATGGAAACATATATACTTACTTATAACACACACACACACACAAACACACTACACTACTGCAAAAGGAACTGAGCAGCAGCACCAGGATTAGTGAAGGGCGCGTGCACACACACACAGACACAAACACACACACACCTACACCTCTCCAGACCTCATTAGTGTGATCTGGAAATGAGTCTGACCCCTCTGTCCCTCTGTGTGTGTGTGTGTGTGTGTGTGTGTGTCCAGATACCTCAGGAGAGGGGAGGGGGAGAAGTGGGGCCCTCCTGACACAGCAGGAAACATGAGTTGAGGAAAGAGGTGAACACACACACACACAGACACACACACACACACACACAAATGCACTCACGTATACATACACACTCCTGACAAGGACAAAGTCCTTACCATCGCCCTCTCTCTCTTTCCCTCCTCCATTCTTCTCTCCATCCCCCACTCCTCTCTCTCTTTCTTTCTCCCTCTCTCTCTCTTCCGCCACCCCCCCCTTCCTTCCTGGAAGGCTTTCAACTCCCCCCCCATACCTCCCTCCCCCGCCCCCCACACACACACACAGAGACTCGCTCCCTCGTCGTCTTTCCTCCTGCTCATAAACACACACACAAAGCATTTGTGACTGTGTGTGTGTGTGTTGTTTAAAACTTCACCTAGGAGATTTATAAAAGTGTGAACACTGAATGACAGACAGTGATGTTTTATCAGCATCTGCTGAAGGACTCTCTGTAAGCACACACACACACACACACACACACACACACACACACAGACAGACAGAACTCTGTGCCCACCCAGCTGTCTGCTAGATAATAGAGACCCACTATCAGCAACCAAAGCTGGACAGCTAGCTCCACGCTAATGGAGTTTATAATAAGGTCTTTTAAGTCCATTTGTGCTTGAGCTTGGGAGGCTGTCACACACACACACACACACACACACACACACACACACACATACATGTGCACACACACATACACACAGTGAGAGAGGGGAAAGCTGTTGAAATTGTTGTAGATTTGCTGGAGTGAGTGATTTAGTAGCAGCCAATAGTGATGATTCATCCCTTGTTCCTCAAATGAACACACAAATGCATATACACAACACACACACCTATGGTATTAACAGCGGATCAGAGCGAAAATACACACACACACACACACACACACCACTTGCATGTAAAGTTGTCATTTGGTGAGGACACTGTCCTTGGATGGAGAGATCAGATTGATCAGTACATTTACAGCATTAGGATTAGGATTATATTTATACACACAGTCATACAGTGTGCCTCTCAACACTGGGGATAGACATGATGAACATGTTTCAAGGCCTTAAATAGATAGATAGATAGATAGATAGATAGATAGATAGATAGATACGCAGTACATATACAGTATACACTCATACATATATACATACACATACATCTATGTAAAGCCTGAAACATGTACTGTGCTATAACTAAGTAAATAAGTTGATGTCTTCAGACACAGTGCTTGTTTCAGGCCTTTCTTGTGTAATATTTTAAGAAGGGGACAGATGGGTGTGCCTGCAAACAGTGTAACACAAACACAGGCATGAAAACCCAGACACCAATCATCAGTCTGGAGACAAAGACCTGGAGATACAGTAAGTGGTGTCAGATGATCCTCTGACTGGAGAAGCATTCAAGCAGCAGCCATACTGATCCTGTTACACTAAGATAAACTTCTCCTGTGAGGACAAAGGAAAGAAAACAAATTAATTAACAGAATTAATTTGAAGTTCATCATTGATATTTTAATAGCTATGCATAGTAATGTATAGATTTTGGTACCGTAATTCATTCAGGGCTTTGTCTGGAGGCCAAACTGTAGAGGGAAAGACGTTCCATAAATCAGTGGGAAGGGCTGGATGAAGGGCTACCTGGGAGAGAGCCAGAGCGTACATTCCCCAAGGCCTGATGGGCAGGCGATTGTGAGGCGATTGTGAGTGACATCGTTTCGCCCCTGTCTCGTCTATCCCTGCACCCCACTGGCCATCTCGCTGAGGGGGGTGGGGGTGGGGGGCACCCTCTCTGGTCGCGCCAGTCCTGTACACATGCAAAGCAAGCAGGCATCATGTTCTAAGAGGCCCGGCCCGGCTCGGCTGGCCCGACCCGTCTTAGCCACGCTGTGGTTGGTGTCAGGTCACCGCCGACATGAAACTGATCCCACCAACGGGGCCAGACAGCGGGCGATTCCCACGCCACTGCACTTGCACCTGATTGGCTGTTGGGGCCTACCCGTCTGCTGTCCCATTTCACTGTGAATTGGCTGGAAAGCGGGTTCTATCTCAACAAAGTGACGTTGGAAGAACTCAAGGCTGTAGTCATGGAGTCAACATTGAGGGGGACCAAACATGGCCACAATACCTGTAAAAAATGCCTAAACAGTTCATGTTTCTCAACTATGTCTTTCCCACATTAGTGCTGGCATGGTGTCACAACATTATGTCCCATTAGCAACCGATGGAGATATTAGAGAATGTTAACTTCACGTAATGGGCGGCCTTACTGTCACAGTATAACTGTACTCTGACCATCTCTTTATAACTATAAACAGTCTGACCAACATGGCATAACTGTACCATATCTGACAAAAACTGAATCTGTGTGAGCTCTCATCAGAACCCATCTTGTGTTTCTGCTCAGTGTTTGATCAGGACCAGAATGCGATCAGTTTGGTATGATTTAGGAACCCTGAGTCTGCATGTGAACTGATGGTGATCTGGAGCGTGGTCTCAGTTCTCATGGGAAACTCCTAAATCTGCATGTGATCTGACTGTGATTGTGGTTATAGCGGACCACTCTACACAAGATCCAGCGTAGGTCACAGTCACGACCCTGGACCGGAGCAGCCCCAAGACAGTGACCTGATGACTAATGAACGAAAGCGTGGAAGTTTCAGAAATATTAGAGGTCTGTGCAGTCAAGAAGAAACAGGCTACCATTAACACAACTGAATGACTTAAAATTTAGATTTATTATTTAGATATATTGTTGCTGTACATATGGTAAGTGGATGTGGTTTTTCAAATGATTTACCCCACAAAGATGCATTTGCACAGCCCTTAATCAATAAATCAAACAATCAATCAAGAAATACATTAATACAATTTATTATTTCTCTTATTGTTATTAGATTCCATTATCATCCTTTCCACCATCATCATCTTAGCCTTGCTCACTCTTTTGAACTGTGCATTATGAAGCTTTTTGACATTGCCTATTTTATGGAGCTAAACCAGATACTGCTTCATCTCTGACCGTGTCCGGATCAGTGTACTGGAAACAGTAAGCAGGCATTAATACTTAGGCTATCCAACGAGCAACATTGCCATCCAAGAAAATAATTCTCATAATAGTGTATGACCAGTTGTAAAGCGGCAAAGCTATCAAGACATGTTGTGAAGTCTGCGCAGTATGTGTACGTTTATCAGCTAAACGAGCTGACTGGGACACACGCACGCACGCAACCACTGCGAGGTGTCCTCTAAGGGCAGTCAATAGAGTGGAGGGGAGGGTGCTACTTTGTCACACTGCCTTTCTCCGTGGGCTCTCTTAACCTTTCAATTAGTAGCGAACGTGTCCCTCCCGGCGCCCTAGCCTACGAGCTGTCGCAAGCACTCGAGCACTTCATCAAATGGAAATTGTGGAATACGCTCGTCCCTCCTGAGATTTTTTCCCATTAAAGGACCTACCGCTTAACGCATTTTACGGCGTGCAGGGAGGGGGAGAGAGATCGAGAAAACTTGAAGGTAACAGCCAGCTCAGTGACCGCTTGCCAACATTGTCGGGCATTTTTCTTTGATAACCTTGTTGCTTCTAATGGCTCTGAGACAATTCTAGTTACCACAAGTTTGGAATAGTCTCTCCTGTCTAACAAGTTGTCTAAGCTAATGCCGTGCATTGATTAGCCTAAGTTTGAATAGGCTAGGGCTATAACCTTGCAAATGCATTCCACAGAATAACGTCTAACGGGTTGTTGATGTAGGCTACCTTCAGCAGCAGTAGGCTATGTGGAAATTTCCCGATAGCATCTGCGTGGTGTTCACCAGAGCTCTCTTGAACTGGTAACTGTTGAGCAGCGGGAATAGGATAATGACAAATTGGGAAAAATCCAGTGTTGTGACTAAACATAAATTTTCTGATATTGATGTGCAACCTTGATTTTGAGCTTTTGGAATGCACGCTTGTTAAAGTAGCCTGGTCCTACTTGTCCAAGAAGCAACGCAACCTCTCCAGTAGGCTAAAAAAGGTCAGGTAATAAGTGTCCACAAATTATTAATAAGCCCTCTACCAGCCTACACGATACTGACGGGTTTAAGAAAAGCCGTTATTTAAATATTTGATGTGTTAGTCACACGTGTTAAAGCTACACTTAATTGGCCGTTTAGTTACAATTGTGTAAATTCTACCCCGGTCAAACTGGGTCGACTGTAAAAAGCCTACTACTAATTTGTTTTATTGCAACATTAAATGCGTTTACAATGCTCAGTAAACTGAGTCATCTGTAAGGACGCTGGTTGTTTATAGCAACAATGTAGGCTTCTTCGCCCGTGTAGACAACAGCCCTCGGTTTCTTTAAACTGATAGGGAGTTGTCGGCACCTTAAAAGGCGGGTCAAGTGATCATTGGCAGATTAGGGAGCCAACAGACTCCTGGGGGGGTTGAACTTGCCTCCTGTGATTGACGCAGAGTTTATCAAACCAGAAATCTGAGGTCGCCCTTTTTAACCAATATTAAAGTTTCTAGGGAGGGAGAAGGGGTGCGAAGGTAACGTTTAATGAGACTCCATTGGGTTATAATCAGTGTCATGTCGGATTCATGTAAACTACAACATTGTAACAAAATGGCGTCTGTTTAGGTAATGCGATCAAGCGGCAGCTCAGTGTTGAAGTGATCGAGGTGAGTTATTTTGCTGCCAGACATAAATGTTTGTGATTGGTCTCATTCATTGTGGTCGCAGGTTAATTACCATGTTTACTTGTCGTCATAAATTTTCGGTAGTCATCTTGTCGGAAGTAGTCGTAAAGCATAGCACTCGGTGGCTTGCAAGTGATAGTCGCTGGAGGCTCTATTGAGCGTTCGCCAGGGTGCACTAACCAAGCTGGTGTACGTGGGCTTTGCGATCCGCTAACCAGCATGGTTGGCAGGTTTGTGTGCTTGGTAGCTAACGGGCTAGCCTGTAGCATGCCCCAAGATGTTGTACACACGGATGGCTAACGTTATGCTAATGTAGCTTTGAGCCTGAAAGGATTTGTCTTTGATTGAAATGTTAACCATTTCGGAAGAAAATGAGATTAGGCATTGTGACTGCAGACGTTTATTTACATCTTAATTTTCGGGATAAGTTTTAGATTAACATTAATGATACCTCATGCACATTAACGCTATGCCAATGCCACAAATTATTTAATGCATATTTTTGGAAAATTGTGAGCATTTTTTAATTTGAGGTCTGCATCTGGTAAGATTGTCATTCTGTTGATGGCAGCTGTCTTTTTCCTTTCGTGTTGGAGAAACGCATAGAAACATTGCCCTCAGTCGTCGCCTATCCGTTACGTTTAATGAAATGGTCAGTTATTTTAGTCTAGTCTGTCTTCTTCCGAGCCAGCTAACAGCCGGAGCGTGTGATGTTTGCCTTCAAAATGACATGATATTCCAGGTAGATTTCAGCGCAATGTTAAGTCACGAAAAACCAGAGCCAAGTTACACTATTTATTTATTAATGTTGTAGGGTTACGTTTGGTCCACCGTAACCGAAGTTGGCTAACTAGCAGTGCAGGAATGGGTCACGGAAGGGTAGTCTCACGCAAGCCAATCGCATATCTCATCAGCCCAATAACCATGTAATTCTATTCCTCGTAGGTCATTAAGTCGTTTGTGATGGCTTAATTGGTGATTAGTTTAGACTGGGATGCGTTCCTGGGCTGTCTAGTGAAGCGCATAGTCCTTGTTTTTGATATGGTGGAATGATTGTTGATGTATACACTACAGCTGTTGCACAATGCACAGGTCATCTGCTGAAGCGTGGATACCCTCTGCGTGCCTGCGCGTGCTTGTGTGTGGTTCTGGGTGCAAGACCCCAGATTACACTTTCAAGTGGAATGTTTTCAGTCTGACGTGTTGCTCGTAAATTATCGTCATGATGTAACGCGACCGCAACATTGACATTACATGCCAATTAGTCTACACTGTAAATCATTACACTCCATTTACCTCAATCTCTGATACCTCAAATTTACCTCATCCCGCGAACGGGACACTAAATCATTCACTAGTGGATTCGTAACGATTTACACCCATGGAATCCTGGGTAATTGGCCATAATGACACTAACAACTTTTTTTTTTTTTGGCTTCAGCTCCCCATCTGACATATTGCCTGAATGTGAATTGGTATTTGACTGCGGTAAATGATATTAAATGATACTAAATTATATGTTATGTTATTTTTTTTTACATTGTTCAGATTTGTAAAATGTAGTCAGTATAAAGACAGGTGCTCTTTGGATAACAACTAGGCTAAGCTGGAACACTGCTGAGCAGAAGAGCATGTTGTTTGCTGAAGTGTTCCCTCCAGTTGTTGAGGGGTACTGCAAAGTGTCTGCCCAGGTAGAGATGGAATGAGGAGCTGAGCAGTCGCGAAGCTTCTCCAACCTTAGGGTAACTATGGTAACCTGTGTGTTCTTAATTTTAGGTGTTAGACTGTCTCCATCCCAACCAAGATTTTCCAGCGAGGGTCTTCCTTCCTTTTGCCTTTAAGATTTGGATATAACAGAACACTGCTGTGGATTTACTTGTGTGTGTGTGTGTGTTTCCATTGTGGATTTAAGTGATGTGCTTGGCCGCTGGGCGGCTGTTCTGGTGCCGCTTCCCGCTCCTCGGGTGCCGTGCGTAGGGGCCCCAGTGGGCACGTGCCTCAGCGAAGCCTGGATGGAAGCGCAGCGGAGCGCCGGCACCAGCCTCAGCTTCAGTGTCAACAGCCGAGGATTGTGGGAATGATGCGGCTGGCCGACCCACGCTACACATCGTGGATCCTGGAGGCCATCCACAAGATCCGGCGGCAGAAGCAGCGGCCGTCTGAGGAGCGCATCTGTCATGTGGTGGGCGCCTCTCGGGGCCTGGACCGCCACACAGCACAGCGCCACCTAGAGTTGGCTGTGCAGGATGGCACTGTGCTCCGTGTCACCAGTAAGGGCTGCACCTCCTACAAGGACCCTGGGGGGACCGCTGGAGGGGCAACATCATCACCAACAACATCAAAAACATCACCATCATCACCATCATCATCATCATCATCATCATCATCATCACCGACAACAACAGTATCAACAGCAACAAGCACCCCAGCAATGACAACAGGGGTCGCGATGGTGCGAACCCCTGTGTCACGTACGCCTGCTGTGGTGAGCTCCACCTCTAGCTGCACCCCTGCCCCCAAACCGGAGCGTGCCTCCGGGGCAGTGGCAGACCTCCGTCAGGTGGACTGGAACCGCCTGCTTCGGCGAGCCCTGGAGGGTCTGTCCGCGCCTTCGGGTTCCTCTTTCCGGAACATGGAGCGATATTTGCGGGCGCAGCCGGACCTGGCCAGCGTGGTGGCCAACCCTCGCTTTCAGCACCGTCTGCGTCTGGCCGCCAAGCGCGCCGTGAGCACAGGCCGACTGCTGAAGGACGGCCCGCGCTACCGGCTCAGCCCCGCAGGGGGTGCCGTGGTCAGAGGGGCACTACGGAGCAGCACTGCAGGCATACACTTGCCCGTCACACTGTTGCCCCATGAGAGGAGTCAGGTGAGGTCACCATGGATGCTGCTACACACTCTGCAAAGTGTGTGTGTGTGTGTGTGTGTGTGAGAGAGAGAGAGTGTGAGTTAGATAGTGGTGTGTTATGTGTGTGTTTGTGTGCGGTTTTGTGTTGACTGGTACTGGGGCTTAGTGGTGCTCTCTGTGTGTGTGTGTGTGTGTGTGTGTGTGTGTGTGTGTATGTGTGTGTGTGGAGAGAGAGAGCGCCGTAGTGGGTAGTGATGTACATGGAAGAGGTTGCTAGCAGAGTGTTTTCATGTTAGTAGCTTTCTGTGTGTGCGCGCATGTTATTAGTGATGTGAGTCTGCGGGTGTTGCTGCTTGTGTGCGTGTGTGAGTGAGCATTTCTTTGGTGTGAGTGTTCTGTACAGGGCAATAGTAGATCATACCATTTCTTTTTGACGTACAGACTTAGGCCTATGTATTGTAGTGTGTGTGTGTGTGTCACAGCTGAATACACTGGTGCACAGGGAAATCAGTTTTGGCTGTGTGTGTGTGTAAAAGAGGCTTGTTGATGAGCAGAAGGGAACAGGATGTCTCTTTGTCATCATTGTTTCCTTGTCTCTATCCTACAACTTACAACTCATCAGACACCATGACTCTGTCTGTGTCTGTGTCTGTGTGTGTGTGTGGGTGTGTGTGTGGTCATCTCTCTCCCCCAGCGGTTACTAGAGCCCTTTGGTCATTCTGAATGCTTGCTTAGGTTGTGTGTGTGTGTGTGAGAGAGAGAGAAAAAGAAACTGGAGCCATGGTTCCTTGACTTCAGGGATAGTCTTTCAAAACACATCCAGGACACACACACACAAATAGCCCTCATCCCTAATAGCCCATCTTCAATTGCCAGTGTAACTCAGGGCTCAGTTACTTCAGCAGGTCCCTGTGTGGTACCCTCGGGTGCTTGGCTCAGGCTACTCCAACCACTGCAGTCGACTTCAGTGCAGCTTGTGGGACCTGCAAACACCTCAAATTCTGTGTCCTGATGGCATATAGGTCAGAAAGGTCTAGTGCTTACTAGTGCTTAGTGAGGAGCAGGACTAACTAGTGCTCACTAGTGCATGGTGAGTAGAAGGGCTTACTAGTGCTCACTAGTGCAAAGTTAGCAGAAGGGCTTACTAGTGCTCACTAGTGCATAGTGAGTAGACGGGCTAACTAGTGTTCACTAGTGCATAGTGAATGACAGTTCAAAAATGCAGCCAAATGCTGGTAAATAAAGGTAGCTGGTAGGTTTCAGCCCAAAAAAACACAACATTTTCTGTTGAATGGTGATGAACTTGCCTTGCAGTCGGCAAACACAGAGGACGTCCGTAAGATGCTCTTGCCTTGCAGTCGGCAGGGATGAGGCACTCTGTTCTTTGTTTGCTCTGGCTGCTGCTGGAATCTGTGGTAATGGAAGATGCATCATCATGCAATCCTTGGCTAGCCTTAAATGTTCTAATGTTCTACATAATCACATCTGCCGGTGTGATAGAACAGCGTTTGCGTTGTTCAACAGTTGGGCTACGTGGGTTTGATTCCTGAACCCCACGTTGCAAGTCCATGTCGCTTTGGATAAAAGCTAAACATTAGTAAAGTACTTTAATTGGAGCCTACTTGAGCCCTTTGCAATGAAATGGGCCTGTCAGTGATGACATGCTTGCTGTCGTGTTTAATCAAAGTTTTATGAGTCTTGAAATAGCCACATCAGTAAATAAGCACATTAAGCAGCTCAGTCAAACTAGAACCACAGATGAATTAAGAAAACACTTCAAACTCCTCTTTGCTGTTCTCGGCCTGCTCTCGACTGGGACTGGGAGTGAACCTGCATGCGTGCACTACATTTGCTGAAACAGCTTTGAGTATGCCAATGCCTAGAGATGTGTGCACACAGTGCAGATTAAATGCCAGTGTAGTTAGGCGTGTGTGTGTGTGTGTGTGTGTGTGTGTGTAAGTAAAAGTATGCCAATGGCAGCATTCCTTCCATTGACATAACACAAGGAAAACTCTCTCTCTCTGTCTTTCTTTCTTTCTTTCAATCTCTCTCTCTCCTCCTCCTTTTCCTCTCTCTCTAGGCCTACAAACCTTTTACAATTATTCTAACTCTCTATAGAGCTACAAAGCCGAAGCTTCTCTCTCAGCCGTTTCATCTCAAATCACTTGGTCATCCAGACCCACCGTTTCTCTCTTGCATGACTAGCAGACCTGTGTCATGTCCAACTCCTCATTCCAATAGTCATCTCACGAATTTGGATGTGCTTCCATTTCTAAAAACGCAAGTAAAATTCCTGGTTCATGCCTGAATTAAACAGAATTTAGGGTTGTGTATACATATATGTGCACATGTTCAGTTAGCAACTTTGTTCACTGCGCATGTAACCACAGTCAATGTTGGTACTCAAAAAACTCAATCTCTTTTGTTGCTGTCTAGTGGTCAGGCCAATGTTTATGTCTGTGTTAATGCGGTCTCATCTTGCCTGTGTTTATAAATGTGTTTATAAGGGCTTCCCTGGCCATCTTAGTATTTGCGTGCATGTGTGTGTGTTTGTTTGTGTGTGTTGCATATGCTTTCCTGAGCATAGTCACGAGTCATGACTCTTGCTCTCTCAGTGTGTGTGTGAGAAAGTGACTCTTGCTGTGTGTGTCTGGGAGAGAGAGAGAGAGAGAGAGGCTGGGCAGCAATATCAAAGGCTGAGTGATTTGTGTCTTTGTTGGTAGTGCCTGATTGTCACCATCATGCTCAAGTCATTTGCCTAAGGAAAGGTCATTCTTCCCTCCGTGTGTGTGTGGATCCAGCTCAAAAGCAGCTGTATTGATTATTTAATGTGCTGCTCTGTGATGTGCTTGTTAACCGGTAGCCGGACTGCTGGAGCCAGACCTCTGGGCTTGTGTTTATTGTGTGTGTGTGTGTGTGTGTGTGTGGTGGGAGTGAGGGCAGTCTGTGTTTAAAGAGAAGCGTGGCCATTCTTAGATGTAATTTATTGCTTTGAGTGTGTATAGTCCTCATTTGTATATGTAGCCTAGGCTAGTTGACCTCCGCTGTGTTTCCTGAGGTGTGGGTGGTTGGAACACATGATCTCAGTGAAGGAGTGAATATTGAAGTACAGCTGAAGTGGATTGATAACGGACACTGCAATGTGAGCACAGCATTGATCTCAGAGGCGTGTGTGTGTGTGTGTGTGTGTGTGTGTGGTTTGTGCAGTCCTCCTTAAACAGAGCATTATCTGTCTGTTTCAGCTCACCTCTGGTCAGCACATGCTGACAAAGGGAGGCATTTGGTAATCAAATCCTGGAGCACATTCCCCCCGTACACGTACACACACATGCACACACACGCACACACGCACGCGCACAAAGCAGCTTTGGTCTCCAGGCGAAGAGAAAACAAGGAGGAGATTTGGTTGGAGGATTGACTGTTGCTAAGCGATGCATCTCATTGACACAAGAACATGATAGCATGGAGTAAGCAGCAGTGTGTGTCTGTGTCTGTCTGTGTGTGTGTGATTTTAGTCTTTGTAATTTTTAGTCCTTTGGGTGCACGTGTTGGTGTGCAGTGTCTAGGCTGTGCGCGTGCGTGTCACAACGCCTCACAGATGGCCTGTGGAGCTGGTGTTTGATTGGCCGGCGGCAGCAACTGATTAGCTTGAGGCGTTAAAAGGCTGCTTTTGTGTGTGTGTCTGTGTCTGTGTGTGTGTGTATGAGAGTGTGTGAGAGCAGAGGCACCGGTCAGTGCACAGCTGCTGTTCTCTCTTTATCCATCCAGCCAGGCGGGGTTCACCCTGCAGAAAGGAGAGGCCAACCCCACAGAGCTATTGTCACTGCAAAGCTGTGTGTGTGTGTGTGTGTGTGTGTGTGTGTGTGTGTGTGTGTGTGTGTGCGCTTCAAGTGAGCATGTGTGGGAAAGGTGCAAGATCATACTGTGTGTGTGTGTGTGCGCGCGCATGAGAGAGTGTGAGAGAGAGAGCAAGAGTGAGACAGACAGCTAATGTGTGTGTGTGTGTATGTGTGTGTTTCTGTTTCTGTGTGTGTGTGTGCGCTGGTTCAAGTGAGCATGTATGGGAAAAGTGCAAGACGTACCGTATGTGTTTTTGTGTGTGTGTGTGTGTGTGTGTGTAAAATTAATGTCTTTATCTGTGTGCATCCTTATTTTGTTCCACTTCATAGTCTTTATAACAGCTGACAGCTGTGTGTTTGTGTGTGTGTGTATATACCATCACTACCTTTGTGTATTGCAATGACTGCTCTCTGTTTGGGTAGGTTCCCCCATGGTGTGTGTGTCTGTGTGTGTCTGTCTGTGTGTGTGTGTGTCTGTGTGTGTGTGTGTGTGTGTTGTTGTCTTCTTGTATGTGGGCACAAATAAAGGAGCATGTGTACACTTGTGTGCGAATACCACACCCTTAACAAAACGGTAGTGCGGTAGAATGTGCAGTCATGAATGTCCACTGAACAGGAGCAACTGCTCCAGTGTGTATATAATCTCTGAGTTAAGGGTGGGTGAGTGTATTGTGGCAGACATCATCCTTCAGATAAGAAGTTAAGTTGAACTGATGTCCTGACTCACAGTGGTCATTGAAGGACCTACAGCAGTTTGCCATAAAGAGCATGGACTGTTTCAAGAGTCTCTCTCTCGCTCTGTTTCTTTCTTTCTTTCCCCTTACCAATGATGTTCAGTCTATGGCCTGAGCTTGGGTGAAAATACCTTGGACCCAGCAGGCTGCTATCAGTATGACTCAGACACACACACACACCAGCCCCCAAATCCCCTGACTACTCCACCCTCACTGCACATTCCCTAGGAGAGACCACCCCTGTGCGTGTGTAGACCACCCTAGCTTTTGGGTTTCATAAAAAACACAGCCTTCCATACCCCAAACGGCTGCTGTAGACACACACACACACACACACACACGTGTCTCTCCTGTAAGGTGTTTTGTTGTTGTTGTTTCTGTTACTGATGACTGAATCCGCTGCATGACTCAGCTGAGGGTATTCCTTGTCATCAAAAACTGCAATGCCATCATCATCTGTTGTGATTGTTTTGTTCACACAGCTCCAAGAAGTGAACTATGCACAAATTCTCAAAGATGGGGTTCAGTAAAATCTGTCATCATGCTGAAATTTCATGATCACACACACACACACACAATTCAGCCTATTATGCACACACACTGACAAGAGGGCAATGGGCCTCACTTACTAACCATTCTTAAAACCTACTTACACAGTTGTCCAGAAGGTTTGTACTCACCAGTACAGGTCTTTAAATGGGACTTTAAAAACAAATTTAAGAAAATACTGGTGAATGAGGCTTGGTGTGTGTTTCTCCCAGTGACTCATACAAACACAGAAACTGGACAGTCTTATACAAGAGCTGGAGAGAGCGAGCTGTGCTGGCTGCTGATGTCATGGTAACATGATCACCTGGGTGTCCTTGATCCGTCAGTCATCACCATGGTGACTCAGGGGTCAGGTAAACAATAAAATCCAACACACACACGCCTACGTCATGACAGTCAACACAGAACACAGACTGTATCTGCACTTAGATGTTAAAATGCCTTCAGTATTCACTGCACAATACAATAGTGTACACACAGTGAACAGCAGCAGCCGTGTGTCCTCACATGATCAAGATGAAGACAGTAGATCAGATGAGGCTAGTCGATAGTCTTGAGAACGATGCACACAAACTCAGCAACAGTCACTGCTCACGTGAGCAAATTGGGCCAGTAGATGGAGCTTTCAGTGTGGGACACACACACACACACACACACTGTCTGCAGCAGTAATGGTATGTCCTCATGAAAAGTTAGCCCAACAGATTGATCCCTCAGTGTGATAAACACACTCACACACACACTTAGAGTTGCAGAGGTCTCTTTCCACGTAACCTGAAGAAGCAATACATCTGGGACGTATTAGAAACAGGCTAAACCAGCCTGCCCACACACACACACACATTAAAGGGCAATGTGCGAAACTAGCTCTAGTCCTGATGGGCACACACACACTCAAATAGACTGCCTGAAACAGTATGAAACAAAACTCTTCTCTCACCTTAACACAAACATGCAGTGTTGCGCAAGTTCTTTGTCACAGTAAGACAATCTCTCTCACTTCCTTACATGGGTAGAACAGTAGAGGGGTATATGTCATCTAAGTACCTAAGTTCTCTGTCATACACACTTGCACCCTCTCTCTCTCTCTTTCTCTCTCTCTCTCACACACACACACAAATACACTAGAAGACACACACAGAGTAATATCCTAACCCTACCCATCAGTACACTTGCACTTGGCAGACTTGCTCCACATACAATCTTCGGCATACTTTATTAATATACTCTGGGTTCCTGCTTCACCTGCTCAGAGGATAAAAAAAGGCTCCTGTCCTCTGCTGGCTGCAGAACCAGATGCGTCCTGATGAACAGTAGCAGCTCAGACTGATCTTTAGGGCACACCTGAAGCATAATTGACACAGGACCTCATGGGGAACCCATAAGGTAAAGGACATACATCTCTCCCAGAATGAGAGTGTCTTTGAGAGGACTTCAATAAGGAACATCTTAAACAGTGACCTACTTACATTCACCCCAACAGAGAATGCCTTAAAGAGTGGGCTACTTAAATTTGAGCCAATATGTGTTGGGTCAAACTTCAGACTTTGGGACTCCAGATATGTTAGTTATTTCATTATGTATATATCATCTGAAGTAATTTAAACACAATATTTAGGAGCCCTTAAGGACGGTCACGTTTCACAGACTAGAAGATTTTCGTCTGCATCATATCTAGGAATTTCTGATGCTGCCTCTACTAGCCAAGTTACCGTGTTTGGGTTCGTCAGATCAGCCTGACCATGCCGGCTAAGAGTATGTGCAATAGGCACTAGACCTAACTGATAACTGAAAGTTTGGCCTCAAACAGCCACTGGAATTGCCATGATTCCTCTGTCCACTTCTGTTACTGTCTATGACTACAACCCATAACTTCCAGCCTACTAGCATGCTAGCCAGGTTCCTTAATCACTATACAACCACCCTATTTAGGATTACAATACTGTTTACTACGGTGTTGATTAACTGCTATGTTAATAATATCGTTTTTGGAAATTTCCTTAGTTCATAATATTCTGTATACTTCCCACAAGAAATCTAATGGGCGGCACATGTGGCTGTGGCTTGCCTGTGATTGGTCAGTCTTTCTGTCTGCTTTAGTTCTATGAGTGCTCATTGGTCTCTTGGCTGATGATGTCAGACAGAAAAACTTCCTGATTATGAAGCAGATTTATCTGTCAGCCAATCAAGAGCACAGAACAGGAGAGGGAAGCTCAGGGTTCCGTTGGAGTGATCTGAACATCAGACATTTCAGGCTGACACACACACATGCTATCTGTCTGCTGCATCTCTTCTGCTCCCTGTGCTGGTCTCTTCTGTTGTAACGAATGCACTGTGCCAATCCACTTTCTCTTAATTATGGTGTAGCCTACCTTAGGCTGCCAGCTCACAAGACTTTTGCCAAGTTATTCCAGTGTGCGTGTATGTGTGTGTGAGAATGTTAACAGCTGTATTAGAGCAATGTAAAGGTGACTGTTGGTATTGACCTTTTGACCTCTGTTTATTAATTTGTTGACTGATTACTGCTGCCTTACGTTTTTTATGGGTACACTTATGACTGTTAAGACTGTGTGTGTGTGTAAGAGAGAGAGAGAGGCGTGTGTGAATGTTAACAGCTGAGCAGATGTATAATGTTTATATAATGTTGTAAACGTGACTGTTGGTATTGACATTGTGAAATGTTATCTCTGTTTATTAATTTGCCAACCGATTACTGCTGCCCTATTTATGTGCACGTGTG
>JAIFZK010000012.1:14975000-15002500 GCA_027481765.1 Tenualosa thibaudeaui | reverse complement strand
CATTTTTGTTAATGTGTGTGTGTGTGTGTGTGTTTGTGCACGTCATGGGGGACATATTACACCAGGTGTGTTTAAGTTTGAGTCAGAGTATTGAATGTGTGTGTGTGTGTTACTTCAGACATTACTGTTCATTTTTGTTATTAACTGTGTGTGTGTGTGTGTGTGTGTGTGTGTACACAGGTCCGTGCAGACCCCATCCCCATCTGCAGTTTCTGTTTGGGCACCAGAGAGTCAAACCGAGACAAGAGACCTGAGGAGCTTCTGTCCTGTGCTGACTGTGGAAGCAGTGGTGAGTCGACGCACACACTCGCTCACGCACACACACATGCACACGCACACACGCATGCACACACGCGCTCACTCAGTGAAACATACAAAAAAGCATGCACACATGTATACACACATGTGCAAGCATATACACTCAGTGAAATGTACAGAAAAGTGCATACACGTACAAACCTACAGACACACACACACACACACTCAGTGAGACACGCAAAAGCGCAACCACACACACACAGGCACACTCATAAGCACATGTATAACCTGCGTTGTGTTCTCAACTGTGGTGAAGCCTTGCACCTGTTCAAAACCGCTCACTTTGCAACACCCTCGACTGGTTGCTAACATCGGCCGCTAGCATGCTATTTAAAGCAGCTAACTCTGCAGCACCGCTGACTGGCTGCTAGCATCACCCGTTAGCACGTTATTTAAAGGGGTCAGGCCTCAGCAGACCGTTTTCAGTCTCATTGGCTTTGCAATGCGGTGTGTGAGTGTGAGGGGTCAGGCAAGGCTCTTCAGAATTGTCTGTTTCACCTGCTTGCATTGGCTGCTAGGTGAGTCAGAGAGTTAGAGAACCACACACACTCACACTCACACACACGCACACCACTCTGTGGGTGAGTTAGAGAGACACAGGCTTTACAAGAGAATCTCAGAGAATGTCTAAAAATATACACTCACTCACACAGACACAGATACAGACACACACACACACACACCACCCTGCGGGTGAGTTAGAGAGATGCAGACTTTACAAAAGCATCTCAGTAATTGTCACAAAAAAGTCAAAGAATGTTTCACACTACTCCTGCACCGCCACCAGCTGGCTACCATCACACACACACACACACACATACAGACATGGACACCCACAATAAAAGTTTCACACTAACAGAAATGTCTTTTCCCAATGGTCACACATGCTTGTGTTTGTCTCTTGGACTCTCAGGGAGTCATTGGGAGGTTGTCTTTGAATTAAATTAAATTAGATTAGATTAGACACAGGGGCAAGTCAAAGATGTGTGAGTTGTTTAGTACACAACAGTGTGGGAATGTGTTTTATAGTCTTGGACAGGTTCCAGCTGTTTTACTAAACTCGGCTGCCAAGAGAGAGGTGAAAAGAAAAAGGGTGAGAGAGAGAGAGACATAGAGAAGTGGAGAATTTGGGGGAGAGAGAGAGCAAAAGGAATTTAGAGAGTGATATGAGGTGTGAATTGTCAGTGTGTATGATTTAAAAGGGAGTCTCTTGCACTGGCTTGTGTGTGTGTGCGTGTTTGTGTCTTTGCACATTTGTGTGTCAGAGAGTGTGTCAGCTTCTGGGCTGCATGCTTAAGGTTGTGTTTGTGTGTGTGTGTGTGTGTGTGTGTGTGTGTGTGTGTGTCTGCCTGCATCTGACTAATATAAAAGCATGATCATAAATCAGTTGGAATGTAAGTGAATCCACTGGCTGGCCAGGCCATCCGTCACACATGGGAATGCCAAAGGCACACACACACACACACATTTTCTGACAGATTAACACAGTTAAGAAGTGTGTATTTTGAGTTCATGCGTTCAAGAAGCATCTTCTTTTTCAAATAAACATGCTTCCTTTGACTGCTGATAGCACACACACACACACACACACGCACGTTACCTGTACTGCACACACTCACTAGTGCCATCTACATCCCACTCTGCTCCCACAGAGTCGACTGCTCCTCCATATACGAGAGCTCCACACAGCAGTGCCCCCTTGTAGTCATACATTCAGGAGTGTCTCAGGGCATGTGTGTGTGTGTGTGTGTGTGTGTGTGAAGCTTAGTAATGGACTTGTATGAGTTTCACTAACGATGTTTAAATCTTCTCACCCAATCAGTCATTAAGCTCTCACTGGATGCCAGAAACTACAGAGTCATGTTTGGTTTTCTCTCTCTTTCCCTTCCTCCATCCCTCTCTTCCTCTCTCTCTCTTCCTTTCCTCACTGCCCCTTCCTCTCTCGCTCTTTCCCCCTCTCTCTCCCCTTCTCTCTTCCTCTCTCTCTCTTCCTTTCCTCACTGCCCCTTCCTCTCTCGCTCTTTCCCCCTCTCTCTCCCCTTCTCTCTTCCTCTCTCTCTCTTCCTTTCCTCACTGCCCCTTCCTCTCTCTCTCTTTCCCCCTCTCTCTCCCACTCTCTCTTCCTTTCCTCACTGCCCCTTCCTCTCTCTCTCTTTCCCCCTCTCTCTCCCCCTCTCTCTTCCTCTCTCTCTCTTCCTTTCCTCACTGCCCCTTCCTCTCTCTCTCTTTCCCCCTCTCTCTCCCCCTCTCTCTTCCTCTCTCTCTCTTCCTTTCCTCACTGCCCCCTCCCTCTCTCTCTTTCTCTCTCTCTCTCCCCCTCGTTCCCCAGGTCACCCATCCTGTCTGAAGTTCTCAGCAGAGCTGACGGCCCATGTGAAGGTGCTACCTTGGCAGTGCATCGAGTGTAAGACATGCAGCTCCTGTCAAGTCCAGGGGAAAAACGCTGTAAGTGTGAGTGTGTGTATGTCTGTATGTATGTGTGTGCACGCTGGTATATGAGTGTGTGTTGGTGTAGATGTGTATAATGTCTGTTCTGAGTAATTGTGATGTGTGTGACTATCTCTGCATGTGCGTGTGTGAATGTGTATGTGTGTGTGTGTGTCAGCTTGGGGAAGGGAAAGTAGCATCATGCTGAGTGTATTGTTTTAGTGTCAAGCAGCTGTTTAATGTCTCTCTCTCTCTCATGTTCCAATCTCTCCCTTATTCTTTTGCCCCCCCAGGACCAGATGCTGTTCTGTGACTCATGCGATCGGGGCTTCCACATGGAGTGCTGTGACCCCCCCATCTCCCGAATGCCCAAAGGTAGCACCCCTCTCCACCCCCCTTTACCCCTCATCATGTCTTCTCCTCTTTCTCTCTCTCCATCTCTCCATCTTTCCATCTCCATCCCTCCATTGCTCTTTTCTTTTGTTTTCTCTAGTCGTTCTCTCCATCCTTAGTCATCACCCATTACTCTCCTCAGCTTCCCCTCTCCTCCTGTGTGTGTGGTCACTGATTTCAACCTGTGTGTTTGTGTGTGTGTGTGTGTGTGTGTGTAAACATCATTATCTAGTGTAATCATGGACAATAGGCTCAAGATGTCTGGCTGATGTCATTTGGGTCATTAATGAGAAACACACACGTTCACATGGCCTTTCAAACCTCTTTCACACACATGCATGCACACACACACACTCATGTCTTTCAAACCTCATCAATCTTAGATGTAACTCAAGACGTGTTCTCTTAATTTTCTCATTCTGTCTTTCTCTCTGTCATTTCTCTCTTCACTCTCTCTCTCTGTCTCTCTGATCCTGTCTTTTTCCTCCTCCTCCTCCTCCTGCCTCTCTGCATCAGGTCTGTGGGTGTGTCAGGTGTGTGGGCCAAGGGGCTGGGACGAGAGGAGTCTCCTGCACAAGACTGTGGCTCAGATCAAACGCCGCTATGCAAGGCCAGGACGGCCACGTAAACACCCTCTGTAAGCATGTACATTACACACTCACACACACACTTACACACACACACTCACGCTAACATGTGCTCGAGTCTTACACACACTTACACATCCACATGGCATCCACATGACTCTGTACCAGATTTACGCCATTGTTATTATTTTGTGTATGTGTGTCTGTGTATGTGTGTGTATCTGCAGTCCTGAGGTGGACCCTCCAGACTACCCTGTTTCGTCTGATGAAGTTGGCCCGACCTCCAGGTCTGAAAAAGACCCCAACGTCCTAACGCTCCTTCCGTTCAACAAGAAAACCAAATCGCTCATCGATGGCCTGAAAAAGACCCCAACGTCTCAACAAGAAAACGCTCCTTCGTCGCGCCTTCGCACAGACGCCTCGCATCCTTCCCACAATGCCAAGCGGAGGGGGAGGCCGCGGTCAAACAGCTGTCACTCTGACCCGAACTCCGCCTCTCACAGCCCTGCTCCTCCAATCAGTCGCAATGGAAGCTTTTCCCACCAGCACTTCAGCTCCGCCTACTCTCATGGACACGCCTTCTCACAGACGGATGTGCCCGCCTTCCTGGGCGGTGTCCCTGGCAGCCTGCAGCTCAAGGGCTTGTTTGATGGCCTGTCACACTTCTACACTGCCCACAGTGCTGCCCGCAAGAAGACCACGCCCAGCTACGCCCCCCCAAAGCGCTCGCGTGGCAGACGCCGCTGGCAACAGCACGCCAGCTTCGGGGTTGGGGGCGGGAAGGGCTTCCCTGGCCTGGTTCCTGGTTGGCCACTGAAGAGGAAGAGGGGCCGTCCCTTTAAGAACCCGCCCCACCTGCGGCACCTGCCCTTCCTGAAGAAGCAGCGGTTGATAGGACAACTGCAGCTGGAGACCAGGCCACACAGAGGCCGGCCGCCCAAACTGAAAGCTGCACATGGTGAGCTTCTTACCCCCTGAGTTTACACACACACACACACACACACACACACACACACACACACACACACATAACCACTCGGTGAGCATCTTACCCTTTGAGTTTATAGTGTTATTTATATATCACACATGTGCATATGCACACACACACAGACACACTCACAGACAATTATATATAACATACACACTGACCCACACACACACACAGGGTGAGCATCTTACCCTTTTAGTTTATAGTGTCATTTATATATCACACATGTGCATATACACACACACACACACACACACACACACACACACTCTCAGTGAATTATATATAACATACACACGGACCCACACAAACACACACACACACACACACACACACAGGGTGAGCATCTTACCCTTTAAATTTGCATTCTGTCATTTATTTACCACACACACACACACACACACACACACATGCACATTGAGCACCTTACCCTCTGAATTTGCATTCTTAGTTACACAAGCCCTTTAAATTTGCACTCTGTCATTTATTCATCATGCGCGCACACACACACACACACACACACACACACACGAACACACACCACACACACACCATGAACATCCATCTCCAACCATGTCAGCACCTTACCTTACCATATGAATTTTCATTCTCTCAGCCAATTACATATCACGTTGACACACACACACCATGTGCATGCATCTCTCACAGACACAAACACGTACACATAGAATGAGCATCTTATTTTACCCTCTGAGTTTGCGCTGTCAGTGATATATCATGCATACACACACACACAAACACACACACATATTTATACATACTGTAGTTACACACACACACACACATTTATACATACTGTAGTTACACACACACACACACACACACACACACACTTTACGCATAGATACTGTAGTTACACACACACACATACGCACACTTCCATTCATTGCTAATGTCAGTGCCGTACCCACCACAGGGGCATTAAGTCCCCATCAGCTCTTATTCCTATTCTCTTCCTTTCTTCATAAACTCCTCCTGCCTGATATTGATCGTCTGTCACGCCATTATTGTGGGTTAATTCACTCTGATGTCTTCATCTGTGTCGCCCTGCTGAGGCTCAGTGCAGCTGATCAATGACGATGATTGATAATGTAGCTTTTGTGTTTCTCACTGTCATTGATCAATACAGATGATTAATAAAGTGGCCATTAGCTTGTGTTTGGTGTCAATCAGGTGATCCATGGTTCTCTTGGAGAGGGGGTGGGCAGTTAACAGTTAATAGTTAACAGCTCCTGTTTAAAGCAGCAGTTAATCAAAGCCCACATTGGAACTAATGCACTTGATGATTGATCATTTATGTACATTACATTAACATTTATGTATTTAGCAGACGCTTTTATCCAAAGCGACTTACATTTTTTGTCAACTATCAATTGTTCAGGGCCAGTTTCCCCTAGAGCAACTTAGGGTTAAGTGCCTTGCTCAGGGGCACAACGGTGGAAGTCGGTATTCGAACCCTCAACTTTTCAGGCTACTAGCATGCTAGCCAGGTTCCTTAACTGCTATGCTACCACCTCCCCTTGTAGCCTCAGTGTCATATGGCCAGCTCTGAGTAGATGATGTTAAGGGCGACTGTTACTGTTTCCATGCACTGCCATTTTGATGTCACCATTTTAGAATGGTGTTATTCTGATATCACTCTTTCATCATAATGCCACTGTAATGTCACTGCTTCAGCACTGTGCTTTTATGATGTTACTGTTTCCATAGAGCACCATTGTGATGTCACAGTTTAGCCCAGTGACATTTTGATGTCACTGTTTCTGTGCAGGGCCATTGTGAGTCAGAACTAGTTTTCTGAGTACAGAATTACCCAGAATGCCTTTTGAGAGCCCTCTTTAGCATCCACAGGTTGACCTTTGGAAGATGTTGCTTTCTGGTTGGATCCTGGGACAAGTTGAGTCTCAAAGTGTTTAGCAGGGTTTTGCTACAGCTTGCAGGTTCAGTCTGGTTTTCTGAAATAACACAGTGAGGTTTCAGGCCCACTGACTCTGGGTTGGGGTTGCAACATACTGTAGGTGACAGCCTATCAGCAGTTATGTAAACAAACTACTATTACAAATACTGCTGCAACAAAAAGCATAGGGGGATGAGGCATCCCATTACATTACAACCAATGCAACATAAGAATGACGGTTAAGAGAACACATTTTTACACAGATTTAATCAGGCTTCCATGTCTCTTCTAAAGAAAACAAAACAAGGCCTTCACAACTTCACATACACAACAATGAACACAACAATGAAACACTTTTTGTTTTATTTTTATTTTGTCCACAGATGCCATATGGTTTGCTATGGGTGTATCTATAAACCAAGCACTAAAGTGGCAGTGTCACTGGTATTGTGTGTGTGTGTGTGTTGCGTGTGTGTTAGTAACAGTGTTTTTAAATTAGGTGACCCTAATATCCGACGGGTGAAGAGAGAGTTCAAGGGGGCATCACACCTTTTAGCCAATCAGCATGTCACAGAGGAGGACCTGCAGCTGTTCCAGCGGGTCCAGGAGATTGCAAGACAGGTCTGTGTGTGTGTGTGTGTGTGTCTGTGTCTGTGTGTCCACTGACTTTATGAAGTCAGGTATTTGTCTCTGTACTTGATTATCTGTGTACCTGATTAACATTGTTCTATATGTGCTGAACTTTTTTATGATCTTGAGAATAATGTGTGTGTGTGTGTGTGTATTTGTGTGTGTGTGTGTGTGTGTGTGTGTGTGTGTGTGTGTGTGCGCGTACGCATGTTTTCACAGAAGATGGCACGTCTGAGCTGCAGTGACTCTGGACACTCCCCTGCCCTCATAGAACTGGGCAACTATGAGATACATACCTGGTACAGCTCACCGTACCCACCAGAGTACTGCAGGTACACACACACACAAATACACACACACACACTCACTTACACTCACACACAAATACACAAACACACCAACACACACAGAACCACTTACACACATACACCATCACAAACATTTACACATGGATACACACTCTTACACTCACACACACACACCAACACACACAGAACCAATTACACACATACACTCATACACTATCACAAACATTGATACATGGACACTCACACACACACTCTCATACACATACACACAGTTACACTCACACACACACAAATACACAAACACACCAACACACACAGAACCACTCACAGACACACACACACTTACACTTACACACACACAAATACACAAACACACCAACAAACACAGAACCACTTACACACTATCACAGACATTGACACATGGACACACTCTTACACTCTCTCTCACGCACACACACACACACACACACAGAACCACTTACACACATGCATACACTTATACACTATAACAAACATTGACACATGGACACACACATTCACACGCACACACTCTCATACACATACACTCACACACACACAAATACACAAACACACCAACACACACAGAACCACTTACAGACACTCACACACTATCACAAACATTGACACATGGACACACACACACACACACAGGTTCCTACAGTGTCACATAATACATATCATTGTGTGCCTTTAACGCTAACTGAACCGAGCCAGGAAAGCAGTAAGAGTTCCTTTGCTCTCTTCAGTTAGCATTAGCTTCCATTTCACTGTTCAGTCTATGTACTCAATGACCTCAAACAACACAGGGCATTTTGCCATGCACTGGAACATCCCTTTAATTTGCCATGCACTGGAACATCCCTTTAATTTGCCATCTCTCTTCCATCTGCCATCTTTGCTCCTTTGCAGGTTGTCTAAGATGTATGTGTGTGAGTTCTGTCTGAAGTACATGAGGAGTTCCAGTTCTCTGGAGCACCACACACACAAGTGTGGCCACTTCCATCCACCCGCCAATGAGATCTACCGCAAGGACAACCTCTCTGTGTTTGAGGTCAGTTTCAGAGAAAGAGACACACACACACACACACACACACACACACACACACACACACACTAACACTAACTGGATGGATGTGGGATTAGATAAATTGTTGAAAAACTCTCATGTGTAGCTTAAGCTGTAGTTTACCCAAGGATTTCTAATGTATTGCATATCAACTGTGTTAATTAAAATGTTGTGTGTGTGTGTGTCGTTGCAGGTGGATGGGAACGTGAGTAAGATCTACTGCCAGAACCTTTGCTTGCTGGCTAAGCTCTTCCTGGACCACAAGACACTCTACTATGATGTAGAACCTTTCCTGTTCTACGTTCTCACGCGGAACGATGCCAAGGGTTGCCACCTGGTGGGCTACTTCTCCAAGGTAGGTTTCAATGAGGCACAATCTGTGTACCTGTGTGTGTGTTTCTGTGTCCATTTCTTTATGATTGTGTATGTGCGTGCATGCATGTGTAGACTGTGAGAAGAATTATGTTTACTCTGAAAGTCTGTGTGTGTGTGTGTGTGTGTGTGTGTGTGTGCGTGTGCGTGTGCGTGTGCGTGTGTGTGTGTGTGTGGGCACACATGTGTAAGGTAATAGTAGACGTCTGTGTGAATGCCTGAATGCATATGAGTAGAGATGAATGGCTGAGGTTGGGGTTCATAGTGTTCATAGTTCATGGTGTAACTGTGTGGTCGGAAGAGTGTGTATGTACACTGTATGTGTTATGTGTTTATTGTGTGTGTGTGTGTGCTCATATATTTGTGTGTATAGTTATGAACGTATGTGTGTGTGTGTCTACAGGAGAAGCAGAGCCAGCAGAAGTACAATGTCTCATGCATCATGGTCCTTCCACAGTTTCAGAGACAGGGCTACGGCAGATTTCTCATCGACTTTAGTGAGTACACACATACACACACACACACTTTCTTCTCTTTTGTCTACCTACTCTCTTTTGTCTATATAAGTAAATGGGAAAAAAGTCCAGCTCTTTACACAGACAGAAAGTGCAGGTGTACACTGTGTAAGTGTAAACTGACATAGAAGTACAGTTTACTAAAAAACAAACACACAGAGAACAGAGTTACAGTATACTATACAACAATACACACACCACACACAGAGAACAGAGTTATAGTATGCTATACAACAATACACACACCACACACAGAGAACAGAGTTATAGTATGCTATACAACAATACACACACCACACACAGAGAACAGAGTTACAGTATACTATACAACAATCAATACACCATACACAGTGCATGTAGACCCAGAGCTTGGTCATGCAGTGCCCTGGAACATGAATAAGAGTGAGGCTGAGTGGCACTGAATAGCACACATGAAGCCAGTGAAAGGAGCTGAGCAGCACAGGGGTGATGTGTGTGTGAGTGTGAGTGTTTGTATAGGCATTGTGAGTAGCCTAGCATTAGCTTTCTATATAGAATAGGTGGTAAGTTAGCGCAAGAGAGAGAAGCCTAGTATAGGCATTGTGAGTAGCCTAGTATTAGCAATCTCTATAGAATAAATGGTAAGTTGTCGCAAGAGATTTCACTTCATTTTTGCCTTTTAAATTGTCTTCCTCCCCCACTAATGCTCATAGCTAATGACAGCTTGAGCCTGTGTGTCTGCGGCTTACTGCCATGGCTGCAGTACTTAGTGTTGTAGTGAGTGTGTGTGAGTGAGTGTGACTGATCACCAATGTCCAGCTGTGTTTGCCTGTTTGTGTTGGGCTCTGAGCTGCTGCTTTTAATATCAGTGTTGCGTGTTTGTGCTGCACTGCAGTGTGCTGTCGTCTACCAAAACCACTGGATCAAGTGCGTGTGTTGCAAAGAGAGTATGGACTCAAGGGAGTAAAAAAGTGCATTACAGTAATCAGTGTTGGAGAAGATCAAAGCTTGTGAAAGCATCACCGCTTTTGTGTTAGAAGCTAACAGAGTGCAATTTGGTGATGCACTGTGTCCATGCGTGAGTGTGTGTGCGCGTTCGTGCATAAGTGAGTTAAGTTTTCAGTGGGTTTGTTTGCTAGTACATGTGTCTGTGTATGTGTCTGTGTGTGTGTGTCAGGAGGGTGTGTGTCTATTTTGAGTCTTTAGCACCTCGCCTCACCTCTTCCTGTTTGCTGACTTTCTGTGTATGTTGAGGCCAGTTTTATACACACACACACACACACACACAACACCCCCCCCCCCTTCCCTCATGCACTCACCCTCCTGGTCACATTGAACCTGCCTTGAACATTATGTACTTCTGCTCACGTGGACATGATCTTTCACACACTCATACACACACATACACATACACACACATACACATACACATGACACACTTACACTCACCTCAAAACAGACACATGCCCACACACACATAAGCACACGCACACATACACACATGTACACACATTGTGTGTGACACACACACACAGAAGCACAACACACTTTTTTGTTTGTGTCAAGTAGTCTTCATAAAGTTTGTTTGTATTTAGAGCAATGTTAAGGTCACATTGATATCATTCATGTGTGTGTGACTGCAGCTACAGAAATATTAGTTTTCTCTCTCAGACTGTGAAGTTCTGATAATAAATGGGGACTGTTTGTGACCTGAATATCCTGTGGTTGTGTGTATGTGCGTGTATGTGCGTGCATATGTGCATATGTGTCTGTTCATCCTAGGTTACCTGCTGTCACGTGTGGAAGGTCGTGTGGGGTCTCCAGAGAAGCCTCTGTCAGAGCAAGGGCGTGCGGCCTACCAGTCCTACTGGAGACGGACCCTACTCCAGGCCATCTTCACCCATTCCTCCTCCCTCACTGAGCACAGCCCCAGCCCCAGCCAGCCTGAACCCCACTCCAGCTTCAGTACCAGTGCAGCCCAAGCCACACACAGCCCAGCCCAGCCTATGGACAACATCGGCCAATCAGAGAAGACCTTCGGACAGCCCATGGAGAAGTCTGTCCAATCAGGGGAGAGCGTTGCCCAGTTGTGTGAGGGCACAGACCAGTCCTGTCAGGGATCTGCACATGCCCAGACGGAGAGGGCTGATGCCGGTGTAGGCCTCACCATTAAAGGCCTCAGTAATGCCACGGGCATGTGCCCTCATGACATCACACACACTCTCCAGGAGATGGGCATGATCCGCTTGCAGGACGGACGGTTAGTTTTACACACACACACACACACACACACACATCTATCGGTCTCTCATTCCTCATTTCATTTTCTTATTTGCACACACTCATAACAAAGACATGAAGAAACTGAGCCACACATACTCAACCTAATTGCTTGTGTCTCTGTGTGTGTGTGTGTGTGTGTGTGTGCACGCATGTGTGCGTGCCTGCCTGTGTGTGTTGATGTGCAGGTGTGTGATTGTCCGGCGGAGGCAACAGCTGCAGCAAGACAAGGATGGTGTGCGTGAGCGGCCGGTCGGTCCTGAGGTGGACGCCTCCTGTCTTCAGTGGACCCCAATAGCGTCCCCCTACAGGGACCCGCCAGAACTGCAGCGCAGTGCACAGGTAAGGTTGCGCTTCTGTTTCTGTTTGCGTCTGTGTTGATAATGTTTCCATGAATGTGTTTGTATCCTTGTTGTTGTTTTTGTTTATGTGTGTGGTTACTCTTTGTGTTGTCGTGTTTCTTAACAGACCGAAGACGGCGAGAGATCCAGCTGTCAGAGGGAGGGCAGTCACCCCAGTGCCCACCCTGCCAGGGGGCGCTACCCCCTCACCAAGTGCCCCAGCACCAGCCGCCACGCCTGGCAGACACACACACACTCTGTCTCACACACCGACACACACCACTCCTCCACCTCCAGCAGCGAGGAGGACGTGGAGGATGAGGACTTTCGGAGATCACACAGTCTCAAAAGAAAGGTGTGTTTTCTCCAGGAGTGTGTGTTGTTATTGCAGACTGTTGGGCATGCAAGCTTTATCATGATTGTCATTTTTGACAGTTATTTAGGCAGACTACGACATTGTCAAACACACGTTGGTAGATGTTTTCAGTCACTTGTAAATCTGAGAGTCTGTATATCATGGTGACTGGGCATCAAAACCATATTATGTCGGAAGACATTAAAACACAAGGTGACCCAGACTGACTTGATTTTCTACTTCCTGTAGTGGGAAGTGGGGCCAAAGAGGAGGCGTGGCCGTCGGAGGAAACGCATCAACAGCAGCGTAACCACGGAAACCATCCTGGAGCGGACGGAGGTTCTGGACGAGCCGCTGGAGAACTCTGCGGACGAGGTGGAGAGCGTGGTGGGATCGGTCAGGCGGGCGGACAGTGATGAAGAGGAGGAGAGGGTGAGGAAGAAGAGCCGTAAAGATGTCCACAGAGGCCGGAAGAAACAGAGGATCGTGACCGTGGGCAACAGTCACATGCTGCACCAGATAGATGCTACTTCCAATACCGTCAAAGGTGTGTCTGATTGATTTAGTTATTTATTTCTTTATTAAATAGTGTCAAAGTACCAGTGGGGTCGAAATAAGATAGAAACTGAATGTTCCAAATAGAGTGTAAAAAGTGTTTACAATCTACTTTGAAGTTTTTGGTCATCACGCCTTCGAAATGTGTTTGCTGATGCTAGGTGTGTGTGTGTGTGTGTGTGTCGCCATAGGCTTGCCAGGACGTCGGCCGGGTCGTAAGAAGAAGGGTTGGCCCAAGGGGGTGAAACGTGGACCCCCCAAGTGGAGGATGCAGAAGGAGGGGGCAGCGGCCGCGGCCACGGCGGCAGGCTTCAAGCTCAACCTCTACACGCCCCCTGAGACCCCGCTGCACCCCACCCCTCGCCCAGATGAGGAGGAGGACGACAAGAACAAAATCCCCAGGCTGGAGAGGACGCCCCGCAGGGAACCTGAGCCAGTGGAACCTAAAGAAAAGGTACGGCAGAACTTGACATCGGAACCACAGAGTCCCGAGGAGCAGGAGAATGAAGAACAGATGGAAGAGGAAGTAGAGGAGAGGAGGAGGAGGAGGTGGAGGAAGAGGAGGAGGAGATCTCTCACTGAGCTTTCGGAACATGGGGACTTTGAGGAGAACTCACCCTGTCACTCGCCAGAACCCTGTAAGGAACCAACCTCCTCGTCCATCAAACTCCACAGAGAGGAAGCAGAGGAGGAGGAGGAAGAGGAGGAGGTGTCAGGTCGACCATCAGACAAGCACCAGGAGTTCAGAGGTCATGAGGAGGTCAAGGGTCACAGAGCACCAGCTGAACGTGAGGAAGAGGACGAGGATGAAGATGAGGGTCCAGTCACTGTGGAAGATCACGATGCCGATGACGAGGATGATAGCCACGCCATGGGGAAGACAGACGAGAATCTTCTGGAATATTCTGTGGGCCTGACAGTTCATCCAACCGAGGGTAACGATGAAGAGCGACACAACTCCCCTCTTCCACTTCCTGCTTCCCCCCACCCAGAAAATGCAACCCCTCAGACCTCCCAGCCAATCAGCTCCATCATGGACGGAGCGTTTCGTGGCAGTGGTGACTCTGACCAGCAGGTGGTGTCGGAGTCGGACTCGGAAGGGGAGGGGGAGGCCCGACGCACTCCTCCGCCCCAGACGCCTGCGCCCAAACCTGACCCCCCCTTATGCCCCTCCCTCTGCCCTGAACTGGACCTGGAGACAGCGGCCGCCGTGCGCTCACTTACTCAGGAGGCTGAGCAAGACCGCCGCGACCACGAGCGGGAGCCAAACCTGCGGCCGTACTCGGACCTCATGGAGTCTGCGGCTCTGGCCCGCTACCCCTTGCCCCCTGTCGTCCCGCGCGCCCAGGAGAACAGTCCCCTGCCGCTGCCCACGGACGACGGCCGGAGCTCCTCGCTCTGCAGTCCCCTCTCCTCCACCCCCTCATCCCACCCCAGCCAATCGGTTCGCTCGGTCAGCAGCCCGGCCATCTCCGTGGTTCTGGAGGCCGGTGGCGGAAACGGTTCTGGTTTGACCCAGATCGGGCCTCCAGATCAGCAGCACCGCCAGCAGCACGCCCAGCAGGGCCACCAGGGAGCGCTGCTCTCTGCAGCCGCAACGGCGTCGCTCTCGGGCCCGCTGTCTGTTGGAGCGACGCTCAGCGAGGTCGGCAGAACCAGCGGCAGCCCTGTGCTGGACGCGGCGTCTGTCTCGGGCGACCCTTCGGGCCCAGTGGCGGCGCTGGACAGCGGCTTCAGCGACCTGGGCAGCATCGAGAGCAGCAGCGAGAACTACGAGAACCCCAGCAGCTACGACTCGTCGCTGTCGCAGGGCAGCTGCTCGTTTGGCGGCGGCAGCGGAGGGGGCGGGGGAGGGGGCGGGGGTGTTGGCGGAGGGGCGCTGGGAGTCAGCAGCGGAAGCTGCGCCGTCTCGCAGCAGATTGCGGCGGCCAACGGCGTGGTCAACGGCACGGCCATGTTGGGGTCCAGTGGCATGACGCCCCCTCAGCCGTCCTGTCTCACGCCGACCCCGCCCAACTGCGGAGGGGGCAGTGGGCGCCAGACTCCTCACCCCCACACGCACGCACACACACACGGGCACTCCCACACACACCATCCGTATCACCACGGCTACCCCCTCCAGCAGCACCCGCGTCATCACACACACACACACACGCATCCGCACGCGCACACACACCCACACACACCCCAGCTCCAGGAACTCCAGCCTGCTGTGCAGCTACAGCGGAAACACCCACCCGCGCACATGCAAACACACACACTCCCTCACACACACACTCTTCCGCAGCAATCGCTGACTCACTGTTCGGTCCCACCGGGCGGCTTCCCTCCCCTGTCTGATGCGGCGGGGGGTCCGCCACCGCCACCCCCCTCGGCGGGTTTGGGTCTGTATGAGCGCGTGAGCGGGGGTCAGGTGGGCGATTACGGCGGGGGCAACGTGGGTCATCACCATCATCACTACCCACCGCAGCCTTCTGCCACCTTCAGCCTGGCCAAGCTCCAGCAGCTGACCAACACACTGATGGAACAGCAGCTGCAGCCATACACACACGCACATGCGCACACACACTCTCACACACATGCCCGTGGCCACACTCACGCTCACACGCACCCCCACGCTCTGGGGTCTTACCCCAACCCCCCCACTCTCATGCCCCTTTCCTCCCAGCCTCGACCTCCCCCGACCCCCACGCCGACCCCAAGTTCGCAGACGCAGGCCAGCATGACGCCCCCTCCCAATATGACCCCCTCTCCAGCTCCCATGATGCAACAGCGCAACACACCCACACCCGGTTTGGGTCTGCATGCCCGCCACACACCTCCGACCTCCTCTTCCTCCTCAAGCTCCTGCTCTTCTTCCCACAGGCTCCAGGCACAGATGGCCTCTGCTGCTGCCGTCGCCAAGAGCTTTCATCACGCCCCGCACCCACACACACACACGGCGTCACACACACACGCACACGGGCGCTCCCAGGCTCACACACACATGCACCCGCACCCACACCCGCATCACCCCATGTCCCTGCACTCCAAGTCGTCAGCGCACACACACACACACACGCTGGCTCCACACATCTCGTCGCAGCAGCAGGTTTACACACACACTGACCACACACAGGCTGTCGCCATGCAACCGCCCGGACGCTCCCTGCCCCCCCTCTTGCCTTCGGGAGGTTACAGCGTGGGCTCGGTCGCCCCGCTCAACCACGCCATCAACTCCTACCGCGTCACACCCTCGCCTCTCATCAACGGTGGTTACCACGGCAACCCGGCATACATCAACCAAGCAGCGGCCGCACCGCAGTACTCTGTGCAGATGAGCATGATGGGTACGCAGCCGCCTCCTCCGTCCATGCAGGCTCCGGCCGCCCACGGCAACATGATGTACGCACCACCTGCCAGTCACCATGGTTACATTAACTCGGGCGTGGCCAAACAGACACTCAACACTCCCTACATGAGGCGCTAGTTCACTGTGCTCACGTCTGGACTTCATTTGACATCAGATGGTGTCATATGGTGTGTGTGTGTGTGTGCGTGGGTTTGTGCGCATATACAGTATATGTGTGTTTTCACATCTTGGTCATGAGACCTGTTATGTTATGACATGACGTGTGTGTTCTTCCCACGTTGTTTGAAGTGTGTTCAGTGAACAATGAACTGTTGTTGTTTTCTTGTTTGTTTTGTTTTTGTCTTTGTGCTTCTGTTTTTATTGTGTTATTATTTGTGTATTGTACGGATTGTTTCTGAGAATCCAGCCCTTGGAAAACAAGAAAACAAAATGAAATGGTTTTATGGCAAAAGTTGAACACAAAGCCTTACCTGACTCACATGGAGATGGCAAACCAAAAGACTTGCGTCTCACTTTGATGACGTCATCCTGTGCATCCAGTCAAGGGCCTCCCTTCATGTTTTGTGAGGGATCGGAGACTGCCTTCAAGCTCACTAAATTATTGTAAATCTGCGTTCTATTTTTCTACGTGTAAAGTGCGGAGTCCAGTTGCATGCTCCCTCAGTTCCGTCTCGGTTCCTCCTCGCTGCATCCATATGGGGTCATGGCGCATGGACGAGCAGACGGTTCTCTATCCAGCGGAACAACCTTCCCTGGGATAGTGTTGTGGAAGGCAGGAAAAGAATCTATTTTTATTATTAATTTTAATCCTGTAATGTACAAGAAACAAAAACGTTTCATCTGTTTTTTTGTGTTTCAGCTTTGAAGACTTTATTGCTAATGATGTAAAAAATACTTTTTAACATAATGTTCTTACTCAAGGCAGCTTTCTGTTTGTTTTCTTTGTTTGTTTGTTTGTTTTTTATACAAATGCTAAGCAACCAGTCTGAAGTGGAGTGCCAGTCAATAACCTCACATCTACACGCATACACACACTCACTCTCTTATTCACCCAAAGACATATACATATACACTTGCACGCACACAAACATGTTTCTTGTCATCCCTCTCTCTCTCTCTCTCTCTTTCTCTACCACCCTCTCTCTTTCACTCTCTCTCTCACACAAAAATACACACTCACACACACAAACACTCACATACATATAGACACACAAGCCAGCAGAAACACAAGCTCTCTGTTTTGGTTTGCGTGTAGAGCTTCCGTTGAGGTGCAGGAGGTCAGTGTGTGCCCTCTGAACTCTGACCCCTGATGAGGTGTGTAGTTTTGACCTAACCCCTCTGTAGTCACTCCTGACACATGCTGTACATTTTTAGCCCCAATTAAACAATGAGCCACTTACAGACTTAACACCGTCTCTGACTCCTCTGTGTGTATGTGTATGTGTGTGTGTGTGTGTGTGAGAGAGAGAGACTAGGTTAGCATAGCACACACATTCCTTACTTGTAAGTGTATTTGTGACTGGCAGACCGAATGTGTGTGTGTGTGTGTGTGTTAAACAACTGATGCTGACAGGAATAAAGCTTTGTGCTGAACACACTCCTCAGTCCCTGTGTGTGTGTGTGTGTGTGGCTGGACTTCTGCTGGATCCAGAGGTGCTCAGGCCCATGTTCTGGCCGTGGGAGTACCTAGTACAGTATCATGTCCAATTGTGTGTGTCTGTGTGTGTAACTTTCGCACGACGACACATACTATCTCTCTCTCTCTCTCCTCACTTCCTTTATTTCTCTCTCAGTGTCTCTCAACCCAGACCTACTCAATTCATTTTAATTCAGTCAGCTTTATTGGCGTGGTCACTGATGGGGAAATACCCAAAGAGTGGGACATAGCATCACATAGGGTACATGTATTGGGGGGGAAACAAAACATAAAAAAACCTAAATACTAAATACTACACTAAAATTATTTGTTTATGCTCATATTCAAGTTGAGATTGTACAAGGCAGGCGAGGACAAGGTTGAGACTGTACGAGACAGGCCTTGGTCTTGGTCTTGGTCTCTCTCACTCTCTCTTACTCCTCCTGAAGTGTCCATCCTCTACCGAACTTTCTCTCCTTTCTTCTCTGTATCTCTCCTCTGCGTCCTTCCTCCTGCTCTGTCTCTCTCCTCAAGTCTCTCTCTCCTCCCTTTCCTTTATCCCTCTTTACTCAGTAAATATGTATACGATACTAGAGTACATCTATCTGCTCCGAGCACTCACAGTGCCCACACTCACCCCTTCACACAGTATAGCAATGGCACAGGCTGCCATACAAGGGGGGATTTGAATCCCAATGCCTTCCCTCCTAACCTTACTCCAAAGCCCTAGACCCTCAAGAACTTAACTGGCATCAGTCATGAAGTGACGTAATGGTAGCCAATCAGGTTATGCCAGTTAAAGGAGGAATCCAGTGTGAATCAATCTATAACCCTGTTGTTCAAGGTCACTGAGTACTATCAGTAGGAAAAAGAACAAAGAAATTTGGTACAACATAAACCAACCAGCTAACACTAACTGAATGGAGAACAGAAACACGTTTTCAGTTTCATTTTGCAATGCCCCTTTCAGTTAACGTTAGTTATAGGTTCGTTATTCAGTCTATATTGTATCAAACTTTCTGGTTCTTTTTCATACAAACAGCACTTGATTCACACCGGATTTCTTCTTTAAGTCTCTGTGGGCTCAGGTCTAGGGCAGACATTGGGATTTAGAGTCTCTTGCTCTCTCTCTCTCCTTAGTTCTTTCTCTTCCCCTCCTGTCCTGCTGGAGTGTAATGTCCAGCATTCGCAGCTGCTTGATGAAGCCGCGGTTGGGCAGCACGCAGCGTCTCTGTCTCACGTGTGACATGGCGTCCACCACACTCAGATGCTCGTAGATCATCAGGTACGCCAGGACCAGTGTGGCCGAGCGACTGCGGCCCATCACACAGTGGACCAGGAGCTTACCTGAAACACACACGCACACACAAATTCAAACTGCAATTATTCACAAAAAATAAACAAGCTAAAAACTGTTCTTAGATTCTTGACAACTGCTTACTCACCTATACAGTGTTGCAAATGTGCACATGCGATCAGTTCAGTACACAGAAGACTCAAACTCTTCATTTACCAGTATCCTCTACCAAGCTCATGCTGCTGTTACAGACAATTCAATATATAGGCTTCTTTATACACTTCCATTAGACTCTCTCCCCCTCTGCACACTCTGACTCTCTCTTCTCTCTCTAAGAGACACACACACACACACAGACACACACACAAACACACTCACTCTCCGGCTGGCTGAGTGCTTGGTGCATGAAGTCTGCAGCAGGGTGGAAGAACTGTGCCAGGTCGAAGGTAGGCGTGTCCTCGGCCTGGATGCCGTAGTACTGGATGCTCATGCCATTGTAGAAGCTGGCGCCGGTGGCCACGCTATTCCACCTTCCCTCTGCAGCGTTCAGGATGTGCGTCATACCCATGGCCTCCAGATGGGGGCGCTCCAGAGCCGTCTTCCTGTGTGTGTGTGTATGTGTGTGTTTCGGTTTTGTTTTGGGTTTGTGTCCATGGGTTTGTGTGTGTGTGTGTATTTGAGGGTGGGGAGAGAGATTGGTCAGAGATATAATCTTTATTCACTCTCATGTTGAATATCTGGATCTAGATCATAATTTCGTTTCCTGAGTGGCTCTGTCTGGTATGGACAGAACGTTTATTGTGCCCCTCTGACATCCCGTTTCATGACAGAAGCTTTGTCCTGTTAGTAACCTTCATCTTTTTACCCCAGGGTTTTGCTTGCGTTTGTCTAATGCTGTGCAAGCTGTTGTGCCTTGTTCTGATGCTGTTTGCTCCCTTATGTAAGCCATGTCAGATACGTTGATAAAATGTAACTTGTGCAGTAAATTTCGAAGAGAGCGTATTCTTTCTGCAGCTAGAAAGCCTCAACTTCGTCACTGATAAATGCATTTCACTAAAGCTTATATCGTATGTCATCCAATGTTCTGTCCACTGAATATGGACCAAGACTGAGACACGTAATATGTTACAATGGGAGAAAATGTGAATAATTCTGTGGAATTATTGGATTGGAAGTGGAAGCGTCACATTACGTCACAACATAAACTTTTCAATGATCTTTGGTACCAGTGTATGAGAGCTTGACTCTGGCTCCCCCCGGCCACCCCGCGAAAATGGAACACGGAAGTTGTTAAATGTTTGTTCGCTTTTACCCTCTCTGGATTGCAGGAAATTGCCAGCTTACCCACCAACCCACACAGAAATAAGCTAGTAATATGGCACCTAAATGAGCATATGAGGATGGACGCCATTTTTAAAGATGGTGGACGCTGGGTGACTTTTCCGATCCTGACCCTTGACTGCAATTAAATATCCCCCAGGGGTAAATAAGGAATCTATTTATCCATCAACTCACTCGTCACCGATGAAGAGTCGAGGCCAGACCTCGTTGACGTGAGTGTACTCTGCCCCTCCGCTTGCCCAGAACAGCTGCTCCAGCTCAAAGGCCCCTGGCGTCACATAGTCACTGTTGGGGTCAATCCTCACAGGTGTGTACGCATTCCTCTTCTGATTGGCTGACTTTGCTTGCCCCACGTTCTGATTGGATGGTTTGGTGACACTGGTGCTCATCTCTGGTCTGCTTTACTATTCCTTGCCCTGCAGGGTCCTAGTGTCCCCCTGATGAGGTAAACATAAATTACACTCATTGTTGTCGTGGCAACAGGTGAGAGCTTTCACTTTTACATTTATTAGCCTTCAACAACAAGAAAGCTCTTTTGTACTCTAACAAGAAGCTTCCCTCTTACCAAAATAATCACTGATTTCCCCTTATCCAGCACCCTCCCCATTAAGTTTGTTGTGTGTGTTTGTGTATGTGCGTGCGTGTGTTTTGTCTGAAACTCACAAAAGGGCTACTGAGCAGGTGGGTTTCATTCTATTACCTAAACTAGCATTTCTTCCCGAACATCCAGTAATACACCACTAAATCCAAACTGAGGTTAAAGATCATCCCCACCTGGACCCCTCCTACATGGCACTTACATGGCTTACGGGCTTCATGGAGACCATAAACACAATATTCCCAACCCAAGTGTTTACCACCTCATATCAACAATATGAGAGGAGGATATACACTTTCATAACACACACCCACACACACACACACACACGCACACACGCACACACACACACACATACACACACACTCACTCACACATACACGCACACACAAACACACACACAATCCGTGGTGTTCCTTCCCTCTCCTTGTTGAAGAAATGGGGTGAAATAAACAGTGTGCTCAAAGTCTGGTGTGCAACAAAACATTTCCTCTAAAGATCAGCCCTTTGACAAGAGTCCAGGCCAATGTCCTCACTTCACAGCACATCCAACAGCATACTCCACTCAGACACATCCCACAGCATACAGTACAACCCATCAAACACATCTTACAGTTTCTACAGTGGATTGGAGCAGTCCTCAACAATCAACATTCAATCCTAAAGGAAGACCCCAGCCAGACCCCAAACACATCTCAACCAGACTTCATACAGACCTCAACCAGTCCTTAACCAGACCTCAGCCAGACTTAAAGTAACACTGTGTAACTTTTGGCCACTAGTGAAGTATCCTTTTGACAGACAGCAAAGTACATTTGGTATCATCTTAAAATGAATTGGATGGCATGTAGTCATATAAATGAATTGAATGGTATGTAGTCATATAAATGGTGTTATTCCCACCAGTCTTCTAGTCTCTGCACTGTGCAGTTCTAGGTGGAGGGTGGGAAGCCACCACAAAAGAAAAGAAAAGGCGTAACGTGATGTAATGTGATTACTAATGTTCTAACAGTGCCAATAAGGTTAAGAAATGTTTGGAGGGAATTGTATGCCTTTTAGGTACAGTAGCTAGACCAACAATTTTACACCAAAAACTACAGTGTTGATTTAAGCCAGACCTCAGCTAGACTACTCTGTCCTTTGTTCTCACAAGGTTAAGGCATATTGTCTAGTTCTCTCCTACGCAGGTGAGAGAGATCTCACTTACCTCTTCACCTAAATGCCTGGAGAAATCCTGGAGGATGGACAGAGAGCCAGACAGTATGATGCAGGAGGAGGAGAGACACCCAGAAAGGTGTAGAAAGAGAAAGAATGGGAGAAATAGTGAGAGACTGATAAAGGTATAGAAGAGAGAGAAAGTGTGGGGAGCCTATGAAAGAGTAGAAGAGAGGGAAAGAGTGACACTGATGAAGGTGTAGGACTGAAGGTGAAGAAGAGAAGGAACTCACAGAGATGTTGAAGTGATGGAAAGCAAGAAACTAATGAAGGTGTAAAAGCAAGGGAGAGAGTGAGAGACTGATAAATGTGTAGAAGCAAGGGAAAGAGTGAGAGAATGATCAAATGAAAGAAGTGGTTTAAAGGAAAAGACAGGGAGAGAGAGAAAGAGTCATAGAGTGATGAATGTGTAGAAGAGAAAGAAAGAGTCATAGAAATGGAAAGAAGAAATACCAGTGAAGAACAGAGAAGAGAAGAGAGACTGAACTATGAGCAAAGAGAACACAGATGGTGTGTCTCAGGTTCTCTCTCTCTCTCTCTCTGTGTGTGTGTGTGTGTGTGTGTGTGTGTGTGTGTGTGTGGCACACACTGAGGATCTGGGAGTGATATTTTTAGGCGCTTGATCTTTGACACCTTAGCAACCAGCCCCTGGGCCCTTCTGGGAGTGAGACGTCTAAAGGTGAACGGCTCCCCATGCTGTAAACACACATTGCCTGGCGCTGTTAATATACACACACACACACACAGTTCTCCATCATCAGTAGCTGACCTTGGGCCGGTCTCCTTCTGCCACAGTTGAGTTTTCTCGAACTGTAATGAGGTTAACATGGGGGCAGTATGAGTTTGTGTCAAGGGCTCATGTCCAATCTGTTAGCTATGGAAGTGAAGCTATCTAAGAATGCACTGCTTGGGGGTTGAAGTTTGCTAGGGAAGTAAAGTTGGTGGGGGGAGGTTTACCCTCCTGTTTGCTAGGGAAGTAAAGTTGGTGGGGGGAGGTTTACCCTCCTGTTTGCTAGGGAAGTAAAGTTGGTGGGGGGAGGTTTACCTGTCATGCCTACTTGTCATTATCACCCAGTTACTTCCTGATCAATTGCCCCTCCCATTCACTCATGCTTCCCTGATTCAATCATTACGTGTCCACATGTTGCTCGTTACCTGTTGTCTTGTTGTGTATTTAAACCCCTGTCTCCCAGTGTTCCCTGTCAGACCGTCTGAGAACCTACAGCTCCTCACGCTCGGCAAGCATTTAGACCCTGTTCCTGTTTCCTGAAGTTCCTGTGTCTCCGTCCTGTTCTCCTGCCTGTCCTTGTCCTCTGTTCTCCGTGTCCTGACTGATTGCCCTTCTGCTGACGACCTCGGGCCGATTTGACCTCTGCTCTGCTCTCCTGCCCCTGGTACCGACCTCCGCCTGTCCTTGACCTACGCTCAACTCTTCAGCCCCGGCTTTCCACCTCCACCTGTCCACGACTCACGATTTGCTCCCCAGCCCCGGCTCCTGACATGCTGCCTGCCCACAACCTACTCTGTGCTCCCCAGCCCCGGCTCCTGACCCGCTGCCTGCCCACGACCTACGCTCTGCTCCCCAGCCCCGGCTCCTGACCCACTGCCTGCCAACGACCTACGCTCTGCTCCCCAGCCCCGGCTCCTGACCCGCTGCCCGCCCATGACCTACGCTCTGCTCCCCAGCCCCGGCTCCTGACCCGCTGCCCGCCCACGACCTACGCTCTGCTCCCCAGTCCTGGTTACCGGATTCATCACTTGAAGAACATCCACACACTCCCTTTACCCCCAACCCTAAATAAACTGTTGTTTACGTGACGCTCTTGGGTCCGACTCGCTCTGTTCTGTGACATTACCCTCCTGTTTGTTTCATGGTTACAACTTTGGTGTTCCAGTCAAAAATGACCAAAGCATTTTCAACTTGAGACTAATACATATTTTATCAATGATTATCATATTTTGTCATAGACCTCTGTATTAACTTACACTCTCTTAAATATTACAAATTGAAAATTCTAGTGTACCACTTTTGGCCTGAAGGCCTCACTGAACGAAGTCTATGTAATTCAGTGAGGGAGAGATTTTATTGGAAGGTTTTTAGTGGAGACAGGAAGTACAACTAGGGACTAAGGGGTGTGTTTATGTTTGTGTAAGTGAGCACAAATACACTGTCCATCTGATCTGGAGAAGACTGCATGTGTTTGAAAACAATTTTGCACATTTACTGTTACATTTACTTTTTTCTTATAGTCTGATCATTTTTGACCGGAACACCAAGTGCAAGTGTAACAAAGTTGAGTAAAACACCCAAAATGTAATGAAAATTATTTCAATTATTCAGTTATGTGTTCAGACAGCCTATATGAACAACATCATGGAGCCCCATGACCCCATTTTCAAGAGGGAAAAAATGTGATTTTGGTCTAATTTAACAGGAACACAACAGGAGGGTCAAGTTAGCTTGGAATAAAATGTTAGTCAGGGAACAGGACCATGGGACATTCTCTTAGCATTAGCAGAGAGGGGAAAAGCAGAGCGAACGTTCATTACTGTGAGTTTTCGCAAGGGTGGATCCCCCTTTATGCAAACCGGAGTCGAGCTCTCATCTGATACAGAAGATCACTGATTATATATATATATATATATATATATATATATATATATACAGTGGATATAAAAAGTGTACACACCCATGTTCAAATGCCAGGTTTTCATGATGTAAAAAAAAGACAGTAAGACAATGACATCCCTCTGATGCTTCTGAAGCTTTCAATGTCATTATTCAAAGCTATTAGTCAGGTGAAGGCTACAAAAGAATTTCCAAGGAAGTAAATATGTAAAAAATATGGAGAAAATATGGCACAACAGTGACATTAGCAAGAACAGGACATCCGTCCACTGAAGGAGCTGCAGGAATTGTAGTGTGTTGTACTGTGTAGTACATGTGACGACAATCTCCCGTCTTCTTCATATGTCTGGGCTATGGGGTAGGGTGGCAGGATGGAGGCCTTTTCTTACAAAGAGAAACATCCAAGCCCTGCTTAATTTTACAAAAAGACATCTGAAATCTCCTAAACGCACGTGGGAAAATGTGTTATGGCTTTATGTGTAACTTTTTGGACATAATTCCAATTCCAATATATATATATTTGGCTCAAAAACAACACTGCACATCACCTAAATAACACGTGTTACACAACGTTCTGTTAGGAAGCTGAAGATGAAGAGGAACTTCATCTTTCAGCATGACAATGACCTAAAGCACACATCTAAATCAACAAAAGAATGGCTTCACCAGAATAAGACTGAGGCTTTGTAATGGCCCAGCCAGAGTCCAGACCTGAATCCCATCAAACATCTGTGGGCTGATCTGAAGAGGGCTGTGCACAGGAGATGCCCTCGCAATCTGTCAGATTGGGAGCAGTTTTGCAAAGAAGAGTGGGCAAATATTGCCACATCAAGATGTGCCATGCTGATAGGCTCCTACCCAAAAAGACTGAGTGCTGTAATAAAAGCCAAAGGTGTTGCAACAAGGTATTAGTTTAAGGGTGTGCATATTTATGCAACCATGTTATTTTAATTATTTATAATATAATATAACACTTGGTGACTTCAAACACATTGATGGATTGAATCACATAGGATTTCTCTTTTAATCTTGAGGAGACTCACCTGGGTTCAAGAGATAGTTACATAACGGCATAATGGCTTAAAACAGCATCTGCCAGGTGTCCTTTTCACCAGAATGTCGTCATGATGTCATGGCTTCAGCCAGCGTGTTCATCTTCACTGACAGTTGTCATAAAAAGATTCTGACTAAAAAGTTATGAAAATAAATCCACTTAAAAAGTTCTTATAAAAAGGTTCTCCGGGAAATCTCTGAACTGACTGTTGGCGGTTCATACTTCCCTTACACATGCACACATAAACACACACACACACACACACACACACACACACACACACACACACTAGATTGCTATTTTCAGAGGTCAGGCCTTGCACATAGCTATGGGAGATATGCAAAGGACTTCATGCCAGTTATCTAAAGTATGCAGGCCAAAATGGTTCTCTCTAAGTGCTGAGGGTATGTGTGTCTGTTAGTTTGTCTGCATGTCTGTACATGTGCATTAGTGCGTGCGTGCGTGCGTGTGTCTGTATATGTGTGCCTTGTGTGGATATGTGTGTATATATGTGTCTTAGTATCTCTGTGTGTGTGCATTAGTATGTATATCTGTTAGTGTGTCTGCATGTCTGTGCATGTGCATTAATGTGTGTGTGTGTGTGTGTGTGTCTATGTCTATTTAATGTGTCTGTGTGTGTTGTGTGTGGCCATGAAAGGTTGCATGAAAAACTCAAATGAATGGGTTTTGCAGCTGTAAGTACAGTGGAGGAGGAGCTTGAGCTGTGATTGGTTGATTGATCATGGGGGTGTGGTTATGTTTAGACTAGTGGAGGCCTTGATGTGCTGTCAGAAATATCATCAAATATCATCAGCATGACATAAGAGCACATGAGCACTCTAAGTAGAAGCCTAATCACCAATGGGTTTAGGAGCCGTCAGTAAACATGGAGCAAGTACAAGACAATGTTTCTTTCATGTTTCTTTGAGTGTTCATGCACATCTTCCATGACGCGTGTCGGTGCCCAGGCCAGTGTTCGTGTTTTCTGAAGTATTTATGACATTTCCGTTCCTATAGCATGTGAACGCCACATCAACCCGTAGCCACAGGGACCAGGTGAAACTTTTGCCTGAGAGTCATAAGTCATGTGACTCCCATGTGAGCACAAAGCCCAAATAACTTTTGTCTGTTTGTGTGTTTGTAGTGGACTCTGATTGTGATTTATGCATCTGTTGACTACAATTGCTGCTCCTGCTGCTGTTGTGCAAGGGATGATGGTCATTACTGTGTCCACAAGCAAAATGCTTCATAACACGAGAGTCTGTTCCCAGCTCTGTACAGCTCAGGCACACACACACACGCACACACACACACACACACACACA
>JAIFZK010000012.1:14685000-14972500 GCA_027481765.1 Tenualosa thibaudeaui | reverse complement strand
GACATGTCCTGTGGGGACGCGATTGGCTAACAGGAAGTCCTGAAGCTCAGAGACGGAGGGTGTCTCATAGCCCTTTCCCCATTCCACCGCCATCCTGAAACACACACACACACACACACACACAAACAAAAACAAATGACCATGGCAGTGCACACACACACAAACAAGCACAAACACACCCCCAAAAATGGAAACACACACTAAAACACACGTTGGTTCTTATTAACATCACAAACATTGACCCACATTGCAGACTGACATACACAGACACTCTCAATGATCACACACACTCACAAACAAGCATGCACTGAAACACACATCATTTTGCATAGTCTGCCTGCCTCTCTCTCTCTCTCTCTCACACACACACACACACACACATACACACACACAAGGAACATGCAAGGACCATGAGGCTTGTGATTCTTTATGTTTACAGTAAATCCCACCAATGGCTCCAGTCAACCCCCATTTTTTATGCCCAAAGCCACACACACACACACACACACACACACACACACACACACCTTTTTTATGCCCAAAAGCCTTATCATACACTGTATAGAGAGAGGTGGGACAAAAACAACCCCCCAGTGAGTGCAGAGAGAAGGAATGATAGACAGAGAAGCATCAGGAAGGTTGTGTGTGTTTGTGTGTGTGTTTACTAAGTGAAAGAGCAGAAACATCAAAGAACCATGGGGAGGGGGGACATTGCTTATAAAAGAGCAAGACAGACAGACTGGGTATCTGGATAGACAAACAGTTCAGCAGAGAAGAGAGGAAGGGAGTTACATTAAGACAGAAAGGGACATAGGTGAGAGACAGCAAGAAAGTGGAGGAGGGGAATCACAGAAAGAGAAAGAGGGAAGGAGAAAGAATCAGGGTGAGAGAGAGACCGAAAGAGAGAGAGAAGAAAGGAAAGGAGAGGGAGAAGGAGAATGACTTACCCTGCACTGTGTTCTCCTGTCCTTCAGTGGAAGAGGAGGCTGTCTGCTGCCAGTGGACACACACACACGTCTCTGAAGACTTGTTCCTTTTTTATATGGTAGATAATTATAAACCTCCCTTGGCTCAGAGCAGTCATCCAGCTCTGAGTACTCTCACAACACTCAATTTAGACTGTATCTAAGTGTATATGTGTGTATCTGTGTGTCCCTGTGTCTGTGTGTTTATAACTTCATGTCTGCATCTTTGCATGCATATGTTTATACGAGGCACAGACAACTAACCTACTGATGCAGATCTGATGTTGTTATGACCCTCTCTTGCATGGGCAACAACCATGAAAGGGAGACCTATACCAAAAGTTAATGTATTTCACCAAACCACTTACAAATACATTCATTTGTATCATGCAGAAGAAGAATGTGGTGAGAAAAACTAATGGTGACTAATGACTAATGAGCGTCTGAATGGGCTTGTTTGAGATGGCTGGGTGGTTGGCAGGTGGTTGAAAGTCCCATTGTGTCAAAATCAAGCCCAGTATGCATTGCTTTAATTCAGCCAGCCGGCCACCCAGCCATCCCAAACAGGCCCAATCAGAAGCCCACAACATTCATTTTCTTCACCACCACATCATTCTTTCATTCAATCTTCAGGGGAAGCTGCAGACCACAGGGGAAGGGACTGTCCAACACACCAAACGCCTCTGTCACAACACCTCTGACTGGGAGGTGAGACGGTAAGCAGCTCAGCCTAAACCCAAGCCCATTTACCAGCATGTTTAATCAAAGCAAGGTATGCTTATTTCTATAGCGCATTGCATACATAGTGGACCTCAATGTGCTTCACTTAAGAGTTACAGCAGAATAAAAAACATACAGAATACAGAATAAGATACAAATCAGGAGGTAAAAGGCCTTTACTAGTGCAGATAATGGAGTATACTTAATGCTGTGTTTGCCTTTACTAGTGCAGATAATGGAATATGCTTAATTCTGTGTTTAGTGCAGATGACAGAGTATACTTAATGCTGCCCTTACTAGTACAGATGATGAAGTACACTTAATCTTGTGTTGACTTGCACAGATGATGGAGTACGTTTAATGTTTTTTGCCCTTTCTAGTGTAGAAGATAGAGCACACTTAATACTGTATTTACTAGCACAGAAGACAGAGTACGCTAAACGTGTATAATAGAGTATGCTTAATGCTGTTTGTCATCACTAGTGCAGATGCCTTTACAAGTGCAGATTTGCCTGTCAGTATGAGCTTTGTCCTCAGTCCTTTGTCATCTACCTCTGAAATTCAGATGGCCTGCTGCAGTCTCAGCTTACTATAGTAATGCCAGGCTGGGGAGCTGTCATTTATGATTCAATACTGACCCCTATTGGCAAACTGTGTCAATGCATCGTTGTGCTTCGACACCATAGCAATCCTTTTTATTGTTGCCAATTAGTAGGGCCATCATTGATATTTTCAATTCCTGATTTGTTGTTGTTGTTCTCAAGTGATTTTGAGACAATCATTTGCAAGTCTTGTTTACTAGACATACAGTTGTGTTGTGTGTCAACCCCAGTGCTGTAAAAGGTTTTAGGGAATTCAATATGTATTTGTAATTGTGTTCAAAATGAAATCTTTCAAGGACTTGTTACAGAGCCAAATGCAACTAAAATGACATAAATTGTTTTGGTAATATAGTATTAAATGTCCTTTTTGTGATTTCTTCACTGACACAATTATTCAATCCCTTAAAGACTACCACTCCGAAGAACAAAGGTTCAATCAAGTGTTTTCAATCAGGTATTGAAAACACCTGTAGATATGAACGAGCAGCAATCAAGGATAACGAGCAACAATCAGGCAAATTTAAAAGGATTGCGATACTCAGCTCCTTCTGGATGTTTACTGCTGTCTTTCCAACATGATGAAGTTAAGTGAATGGTCAAAGAAGACAAGAGAAGAGGTAATTTCTCTTCACAAGAAAGGACACAGTTATAAAAATGTTGTGAAGATATTAAACATCCCAAGAAGCACAATTGGAAGCATTATTCACAAATTCAAGGCTAAGGCCACAGTGGAAACACTACCAGGACGTGGCAGAAAGAACATGCTGACGGCAACTGCTGTGCACTACCTGAAGCACAGGGTGGAGAAAAATCCCCGGGTGACTGCTGAGGAACTGAAAAAAGATATGTCAGGTGTAGGTACTGAAGTTTCAGCTCAGACAATAAGACACACACTGCGAAATGAAGGCCTCCATGCCAGTGCTCCCAGGCGCACCCCCCTGCTGACTCCAAAGAATAAGAAGAGTCCAATATGCCAACAATCATGTGGACAAACCACAAAAGTTTTCAGATACTGTTCTCTGGAGTGATGAAACAAAATTAGAACTCTTTGGGCTTATGGATCAACGCTATGTCTGGAGGAGGAAGAACATGGCCTATGAAGAGAAGAACACCTTGCCTACTGTGAAACATGGTGGTGTGGGGGGGTCAATCATGCTTTGGGGCTGTTTTGCTACAGGTACAGGGAATCTCCAGTGTATGCAGGGTACCGTGAATTCCATAAAGTACCAGAAAATCTTGGATGCAAATGTTATGCAGTCTGTCACAAACCTAAGGCTTGGGAGACGTTGGACCTTCCAACAGGACAACGACCCCAAGCATGCCTCAAAATTCACCAGAGCTTGGTTGCAGATGAAGGGCTGGAACATTCTGGAACATTCTTACATCACCATAAATATATTTTAAGTTGCATTTGTCTAATTTACAAGTCCTTCTTTGATTTGATTGCAAACAAGATAAATAAAATGAACAAAATTAATATCAAGCTTGCTAAAACACTTTATTTCAGTGGGGGTTGAATAATTTTGAGCACAACTGTATACTGAAGAAAACTTGGACATGGTAGCTTGTGTTAATCAAAACCTACAAACTGATAGTTGACCTAAATGTTGGTTTACCCATAAAATCTAGCAAAGAAAAGAGCTATATAGACATGTTACTTTGAATACTGTACATTTCAACATGATCTTTCTCCAAACAGACACACATGGTGATGTATAGCTACCCTGAGAGCAGTTTTAGAGGCCATTTACAAGTAGATCGGTGCAGATGGACTGATGGATTGTTACATCCCTAGTGAATACCTAATTGGAAAAAAAATAAACTAACAAAATGGGTTTGACATCACTTGCTAGAGAGTTTGTTTGACCCCTAGTCTGTGAAGCTGAGAGTTGTTGTTTCAAACCTGGGCATGTGCAGGGCTGGACCGTGCAATGACACAGGTATGTTACATATTAATGTCAGAACAACCGTCATTAGCCTCCCAAAGTCCTTCCAATCCCCAGAGCACCACCCCGCCCACCATCACTACCAAACGCATATGGCCCTCCCGCTTATTTCTTACATTTACATTTTTACATTTATGCATTTAGCAGACGCTTTTATCCAAAGCGACTTACAAAAGAGGATAACATTCAAGCTAACATTCTGTCAAATATGTCTGTCCATTACCTCATTCTATTAACATATATGCAATACTGTTTAGCCTCTGTAACTATTGTTAATGTTTTGTTGTTAGTGTCTCTGTTCTGTGTCATGTGCATTTTGTCCCTGTAATTTTCTACTTGTTTGCAAAAAAAAGCTAAGAACCACTCATCTAGACGTTTGACCAAAAGTATTTTTAAACTACAAAAATACCAAATAAAGTCTGTTTTATTGATAAAATACACTTTATTTGTAAAGTCAGGCTTCACATGCCCTTTTCAGTGTCTGGTGATTACTGGAGTATAATAATAACAGGACAATAATGTGTAAATGTACAAACTTCACCTATCTCAGTCCAGACTACATTGAAGGCCACCTCTTGCCATGCTTCCTCAGCTAATGTTTGAATTCAAGTTCCTCTCCCAGATTTGCCTTTAAACAACTGGTAAACAACAGGTTTTCTTTCTATTCCATAAGAATTCTCTAGTTATTTGATTGTATTGTTTAAAGCAGGGGTTCTCAACTCTACTTTATTAGAGCAGGGACCCTTCATGAAGAAGAAACATTCCCAAGAAGCCCTTGTAATGGCAAGGCTAATGTAAACCATGCAAATAAAATTATATCCATTTGTTCTGTTAGATGGTAGCAAATGCTATTTTGTAGCAAACTTTTTTATGGACTCCCTGGCAATGTGCTTTGGACCCCTGGGGGTCCCCAGACCCTAGTTTGAGAACCAATGGTTTAAAGACAGAATCTGGAACAGTTAATGGGACCATCAGAGAAATCATTTCAGAGAGAGAGAACCTCCTGCGGAACCTCCTGGTCATAGCTTGAGCTCTGAACACCTGTGAGCATGACGCAATTCAGGTGGTTTAGAAACCAATTCACCAAGCAGAACATTTTAGCCATAAAGTACCAGTACTCAAAGGTTTTAATATTTTGATCTAGATACAAGACAAGCCAGACCATAACATCAAAATGTATAGCTTGGTCATGAGCTTGGCTCAATCCAAGGGGCGGAATCAGCAGTTGTCTTTCAAACTACCTCCGCATGCTGATAAGCTGATCAACTACCGCTCAACTACATCTGGCGACTCTACAAGGACAGAGCAATGTGACTGGTCTGACCAAACCTTGGAAGAAGACCTACTGAAGCCCTATGGCTAATGGCTAGACATACCGACTGAGCAAAACTATTTGCTACCACAAGGGTAAGTCTAGATTTCTAGGCTATCCCACTTTAGCTTTGAGCGCAGCATTCTTCTCAATCATAATCACTGAGATTAAATTGTAGCCCACTCACATCCTGTTTGAACTGTGTTATCCGATGACTGTAGAAAAGTCATCAAGTCATAAAGTCATCAAGATTGCCTTAATCGATTCAAATAATGAATGAATAGATTCTAAGGAACTGTTGCAAGTAGAGTTGCAAATTCACATTTTAGTTTTTCAAGTGCCTCAACAGTAGCTCTCTCAGTACCTCTCAGTGGTGGTGATTTGGGGCTATCCACCATGTTGCTCACAAAGCTTATAGCACTCTGGTGTTGAGTAATCATCTTGCCAATGTTTTTTTTCCATCTTGGATTTTTTACTTCTACTTAAGCTGTCAGATAACACTATTTTGGAAAAGTACTCAGAAACTTAAGGCATTTTTTAAATTGAAAGTCATTAAAGGTCATGACCATCAACCTGCTGTCCCATTAAGGGCTGACAACAACCAGTAGTCAAACCTGTCAAACCAACTTCTCTACTTGGAAAAGGAGAGGCTGCCTCTTTACTTGGAAGAGATGAAGGAGAGAAGAATATCGATTTCATTTTTTAAGATCACTTGTACAGGATGGATGTCTGTGGCTGTCATTTGCCACACGTTCAGGATGTAAACTCCCACATCACGGAATGCTTCTCTCAAAGTTTCATCCAGCTGCTTGGAAAACCGGTCACTGACAAAAAAATCCTGCAAAAGATACATTTTGAGATGATCAGATCACATCACATCAAAATGTTGTGTATCATTCTGCCACCAAGCTTGAGCTATTTGTTAGTCTCACAGTCACCAGTGCAATACTGGGACCACTGTTGCCCAGATATCTTCTCTGGTCACAATCTCTCTAACGTTGAGTTTGTGCTATTGACTGTGTGTGATATCAAAACACAATAGCATGATAGCAATGGTTTTTCCCTCCTAGCGCACAACTAAATGTTGTGAATGTTAATTTGAACAACCACTACATTAGAGAGACCATAACCATAGAAGACACCTAGGCAGCAATGGTCCCAGTATTGCACTGATGACTGTGAGGTCAGCAAATAGCTTAAGCTTGGTGTCAGAATGATTGACTAAGACCGAATGAAGACAGCATGAATATATATAATTTCTAAATATATCAATAATTGTACTTAAAAAAGAGAAGTGTTCACCTTGGGTCCCGTTGTGATTATGACCTTGGTTTCTGGCTCATGCTTCAGCAGTTCCACCACGGCGCAGCGAACCAGAGACATGTGCTGGACGTAGTAGGCGAATGGGTAATCTTTGAAGTTTAGTGTGTAGACGATGACGGCTTGCGGCCCGCCAACAACCTCATCAGTCTTGTTACTCATGTTGTGAACTGATGCCAATGGGGTCTTTAAGCAACGGAATGGCAGCCCACGTGTGCTATAGGTCATGCTGATGTTGTTATGCTTATCCACCGCCAGCAGGGGTCCCGCTTGGAACAAGGAGTGGGGGTATGTGCGCTTCAGCGCTATGAGGGAAAACCACAGAGCTTTAGACATTGAAGGAGAACTTTGATGTGAATTCCAGTTATTTGAGGTCACCAAGTGCAGTCTACAGGAGAAAGAACAAGAAAATCTGATACAACATAGACTGAATAACAAAATGGCAGCCAATGTGAACTGAATGGGGCATAAGAAAATGAAACTGAAAGTGAGTTTCTGTGCCCTACTCAGTTGGTGTTAGCTGCCAGTATATCTTGTATCAAAATTTCTCGTTTTTTTTCCCCTATACCGACAGCACTCTTTGACCCTGAACAACAGGGCTGTGGATTGATTTACACTAGATTTCTCCTTTCAGATCTTGGAATTGTGTGAGAAAACTCTCTGGGCATAAACCTTTGAGCCTCACAAAAGTTGATGTTATGAATGAGCTGTTAGGTTCTGGTAGTATTTGTTATTTTCCAGGTACTGGAACCCTATTGGTTTCTTCTCATTTTTGTTTGTTACACTGAAAGCGGAGACATGCCTGCAAGCATAAATAGCCCCAAAGACTGGCACATTGTATTATTCTGTCGCAGGCATTTTGTAGGATTTATTTACTTAAATGAACAGCCTTGATAAGATAGTCATAACTTTCAACAATATACCTGTAGAATGCGTGCATCTGTGTGTGTGAGTGTGTGTGTATCTGTGTGCACGTATGTGTGTTTCTCACTTGGCACGGCTTCAATGAGGTAGTCAAACCACTGTCTACTTGTGGCGTCTCCCATGAAGTAGATGTGCTTGTCCTTGAGACTCTGGGCTGTGTCAGTAACTGTAAAGGGACGGGTGGCACACACAAACCATGTCCAGACGTTGTTCATGTAGAACCCTGCTGGTGTTGAAGTGGGCAGTCCGGGTTTGCACAACTCTCTGACTCCTTAAGACACAACACCAGGACGTCTCATGAGTGGTTTCCACAATGTGGCAATCTTGTATTGGGCAATTCCATGAAAAAACTGACTTTTTGCCAAGTCCATAATGAGAATAAAATACCATGGTATTTTTGTATTATCTATCTATCTATCTATCTATCTATCTATCTATCTATCTATCTATCTATCTATCTATCTATTAATCGATGCAAGGAACGTCTGTCTGTGTCAGTCTGTCTGGCCCATGCATAACTCTCGAACCACCCAAATTTGGTATGTGTCTTGTCTAGTCGGTATGGCCTGACTGAGTGCAGTGCCAAGTTTGGTGTTTTTTGGACCAAAAATACTAAAGATATCGTTAAAAGGAGTCTAGTTGCCTTCTGACACTCTATCCGCTTTTTCTCTCTCGCTGTGGTAGGTTACTGAACTAGCATGGATAAAAAAGCCCATTTCACTGACACATTCACCTTGTACCATTCAAGGGAATTATGATGACTCACTTCAACGACATACACATTGTTTAAGTTCGCTGATCTTGGAACAATATGCCGACACACTCAACTCACGTGGGTAAGGAGGTTGCCTATTGCCCTCGTGGTTCTGTTGTCTTGTGTGTCTGGACGTCACTTGTGACAAATAACATTAGCCTAAAAATTTACTTTTTCACTCTATCTTGTTGCCTCATGTGTCTACACGTCAACTGACAAATAACATCAGCCTAAAAATAAACTTCTCGGCCGTGTCACACTGACATGGCCTCTGCAGTTATAATCATTTTGCAACAAGGAAACAAGTCTTTATGCATTGCATCTTTCTCTTTCTGCAACCTAATCATGCTTGGAATATTTCAACTCTTGCTACGTCTTTGCAGCCTTTAATAAACAAGTCCCTCCTCTAACTGCACAGGCCTGAGTCCAGCCCATGTAGTCACAGATTCAACATGGACCTACTGCACACATGTAAAGTGCTACCAGTTTACTGAAATACATTGTTTGTACCAGAACGGCACTAGTGTGCATGATTACTGCAAATGTGTTGTAAACATTTTTTCATGTTAGGCCTACAGCTAAAAATAGCAGTAGCAAATAAAATTTGAATCACAAAATCAGACACATCATATGATGCCATGGAATTTTATTGGCACTATGAGCGTGGCAAACAAATGTAATTTTCCATGGAATCGCCTTATATACAATAAACAATTCTTTTAAAACAACAAAAGCTATCAAAAATAAAAAAAACTTTATTTAGTTGGCCAAAACGTTTTGTTCATTTAAAGCCATGCTATAATGTAATTTATACAGCTTTAATACAACCCTCAGCACAAGCTCCATTGAGTCAGAAAGAGGAGGAAGCTCCCAGTACTCAGTACTAGCAGTAGCAGTACCTGCAGTCCCAGGGAGTTTTTTTTAAACTACAGAGCTCCCCCTCCAGTCGTAGATTATTTTGTAATTTACACCTGCCCCTTAAACTCTAGTCAAACTAGTCAAAGCATTACCAAGGACATTACATAGAGACGCAACTCTAAATTTAGTTGCCCTAATTAAACCTAACAACATCCATGATTCTCACCAATACTGTACAAGTAGATTTGTTTACCAGCCAATGGATAGAAACCAGCTAGAATAATTTTCAAAGAGCTGCATTGACTGACAAGGTGACAAACCGGATTTCATAAGACTCACATTTGAGATCGGCAGAGTGTTGGTAGACGCACTGATAGTGAAGTTGCAAGTCTGAATTCTTAGTAATCTGATGAAGTACCAGAGTGAATTGTGCATCGTTCTCCCTATTGGAAGCACATTTAGCATCATTTAACTTAAAACTAGGATGTTATATCAAGGTAAAAGACAGTTGCACAGTTGCATCTCTAATGTTAAATTAAACACTTAATGGTAACAAAGTACACTTGATTGTTACAAAGAGAATCCAATCTCTGTAAAAGAAAATGTTGTCCTAACACTATTTTGATAGTGTGATATCTTACTTAGTTTTGCATTGAGTGTGTGTGTGTGTGTGTGTGTGTGTGTGTGTGTAAAAACATACCAGTTTTTCCTGTAGAGGCAGTGACTCTAATCTGGTGTGTGTCACCCTTAAGCCACTGGTTCACATGTTCCCTGAGGGAAAAAAACTATTAGCACTATTAAACTCCGACCAGAAGCACACCTGTCAACCCTCTGCAGGAAGCAGAGAGGCCCTACCACCACACACCTGTCAACCCTCCCCTTCCCTTATTTTAGATTTTTTTCCCGCTGTCTTCCTGTTTGAGTATTTTCCTGAAAATATCCTGTGTATTTAACATTTTGTGTCATTAAGTGTCTCATTTGCTAATAGTAGCTCAAAACATCGGCAGTGAAGAAAACACATTGATTAGATAGAAAAAGAAGGCAAAGCCCCTAAGCTCAGTATTCAGGACAGTGGCTCCAGTGTTGACAGTGCTGTGAGTGAGTCATGCTCCATTGAACATAACTCCAAAAATTGGAGGCCATTTTCTCGCTGTTAACAGAGGAATGACAACGGCTCTAAATGTCCTGTATTTTGGGTCGGGATAGCCCTGTTGTTTGAGTGCTGTCAGTGGGAGACAGAATGAGACAATTTGGTCCAACATAGACTGAGAAGCGAATTGGGAGCTAAAGCTAACCAATGACGGTTGACTCAGTTTCAGGTTAACTTGCCCCCAGAGTTTAGCTTCAGTTGCCAGCTCGCTATTTGGTTTATGCTATATCTAGATATCCCTGCCTCAAAGTCTCAAAGTCTGTCTGTTTTCTCACCTTTTCTTCTTGACAGTTGTCAAGCGATGTCTTTGCCCACCTATATAGTACTCCACCAGGGTGTCACAGGGCAGAGTTAAGGGTCTGTGGCACTGCCATGCCAACCCCATGTGGGCATCCTGGTACTCACAGCAGCAGTCCCTCTGGGAGGATATCACCACTCTATCCCATTTGATCTGGCACTCCGCCCTCTCCTCCACTCTGCCACCCTGGGGGTTCCTGCCGACGAAGTAGCCATGGAAGTAGATCTGGTCAGAGTCCATGTACTGGTGCCACTTACGGAGTTGTTTGGCCTCACTGGAGTAAATCAGATAGACCATCACCGAGGCCCTGCCTGCCCAGGGCAGGGTGAACCAGGCCGAGTAGGTACCGTTTTGGTGGTCCAATACCTCTCCAAACACACTGGCCTACCATCAGGGGGGAAGAGGAAATTTTCATGTTCATTTGTCATGTCATTTTAGTAATGTATTGTCAGGTAATTCTACACTTTAAAATTACTGTAGAGGTTTACTTTTTACAGAAAAAACATTTTATCCTATGGAGAACTGGGATCAGAGTTGTGAGCTAACAAGCTAACAGGCTACAAAATGCTGAAGAGAATCTTTCTTTTTTAATTATTTTAGATGTAATTAACTAATCACCTACTGTATGTTAGGTATGCAAATTGCCCAATGTGCAACTTTCAGCAACCAAGCTGAATTTCATCCACAAGGCCTATAGGTGACATTTCGTAGACTACAGTAGCCCAACCTCAAACTGACCCAGTAGATTGATGTCAGCGACAACACTGATCAGACCTCTCTCCCCCAGCCCAGAGGTCTCTGCAGACCCTTTTTATTTACAATGGCTAACAGTACAATATGGATAAACCATGTTTTCAGTAATAAAAAAAATATATTACCTTTAATTTCTTTGAAAACACCCTTGCTCCGAAGAGATCCCCTCCATAGTGTTTTGGCACACCTGTGAAGTCCTTGGCAACAATGGTGACATGGAGTTTATCTCCCACATAGTAAGTGTCCTTGAAGTCATTAATAACGAAGGTGGAGTGGTCAGGACTGGTGCTTGTTTTTGCGTCTGTGGTCTGGTGGTCTGGAGAGGCTTCTGAGTGACTGAGCGTTTGTGTTTCGTCAGAGATCTTGTAGGATCCAGCCCTGTACTTCTGGAAGAGACACCTGATAAGAAGCCTCACATCTCTCCTGTCTTCAGATAACCACTGCACCAGAAAAATATAAAAATAACGTCCACATGCTTATATCAGTGCTCTCAATCAACATTTAATATGAGATGGTAGACAAACATTTAACCAAAAAAAAGAATGTTTGTGGATGTAACAGATGCCAGCTAGCCTAGAACGTTAGTAAACCTTCAAGAACCTGCGAGTAAGAGCTTTTCAGTCTACTGGCTAGGGCGTCTGCCCGCTCATCCGAGGTTGTTATTGTTGTTGTTGTTGCCTTCTGGTGTTTTAATAGTGATCTGACTAAGTGCACTGGGCATGCTCGTTAAAGGCCATTTGGCTGTAAATGCGAAAAATTACTAAATCAATTTTACAAAAAGTAATTTAGCTTTTAAATGAAAGTTTCCTGCACATGCACAGATACACCCTAGACTGCATTTGTGCCAGCATCCCAACAAGTGTGAACAACAAGTGTAAACAAATAACAACCTACCAAGAAAATCAGAAGTCCAATCAACAAAATCACCAGCCACTGCTGGATCCTGAAGAATAAAAGAATGTAGATAAGTTGCAGACGAGTTGGTTTTAAAGCCACAACAGTACATGAGGTCTTCGAAAAAACATAAAGGATTTAGAGTAAAGGCAATTGTTACAGCCATGATGCCAATAGACCCTAAAATGCAACCATTTGCATATTGAGACTCTTTGCACAAAGTGAAATGTTGTGAAAGAGTCTGGTTCATGAGACTACCAGTAACCCCTCTCTGTGATTTTTTAGTGCACAAATGCATTTAAGCCATTTTTCTTCAGAGCAGTCTCTAGATTTAAAGATGGACAAGATAACTGCACTGACTAAATTCTATCATGTGTGCCTTTTAGGGTACTAATTTGTTTGGTGTGGAAGTAGTGGGGAGTCTGTGCAGTGGGCTAATATCGCCAAGTAAGAGTCCAGTAAGATTCCAGTCCAGTCTTGGCTGGGTAGAGTAATGAAAAAAAAAGTAAAAGGTAGACCAGGTGAGGTCCAGGCATAGGACATGGTCATCCTGTGGTGTAGAATCAAGCAGACCAGTCTCTCACTCCTCCTCTGTGTGGTGTTGTAGAGCTGTATGGTTCATGGAACAAAAGTCCTTCTCAGCCTGTCAGTTGAGCATGTCAGGGACAGGAGTCTGCCACTGAACATACTCCTCTGTCTGGACAGTGTGTTGTGCAGGGGGTGATGGTCATTGTCCAGAATAGATATCACTCTGCTCAGGGTCCTCTTTTCTGCTACTGATGTCAGTGACTCCAGTTTCATGCTAACAACAGAGACAGCTTTTCTCATCAGCCTGTCTAGTCGTCCAGCATCCCTCATCCTTATACTACATCCACCATACACCACAGCATGAGAGAGGACACTGGCCATGACAGACTGGTAGAACATAAGGAGGAGTTTGCTGCAGATGTTGAGGACCACAGCCTCCTGAGGAAATGGAGCCTGCTCTGTCCATTCTTGTAGAGTGCATCAGTGTTAGTGTACCAGTCCAGTTTCTTGTATGATGTAGTGCAAGGTATTTGTATGCGCTGGCCATCTTGTACGACCTCTTCATCCTAACATAATGACGTTTTTACTTACTTAAACATTGTGAACAATGTCTAATACTACCAGAGAATGAATGCAAACACTCACCAGAAACTTTTAAGGATATATCCTGTTTAATCCACTAGTGTGGATTAACCACCAAAGAGTGTGGCCATGCGTCTCTGTTTTGGATTGGGTCGAATTCCCTATTAGCGCAACAGTGACATCTACTGTGCATGAGAATAATGGCTCTACCCGCGCGTCTGTCGAGTTTGGTGGAGATTCTAGAAAAGGTTCGAGCGCATCGGTCACATCGCCCATTGCGTGCGCAGTGGCAGACATTTACAAAAATGGAGTTGAATGTATTTGCAAGTATTCCTTTAAAATGCCATGCTTTTTATGAAAAAAAATGTTAATTCAGGCTAGAATTATGATATGAACAAACCAGTCCGAAAAAAAACTTCAGAATAAATATCACTATACACACGCATATTTTAGGTCTAAAAGCATGCAATACACAGACTTTAGCGCAAGCAGGCTATAACAACGACAACATATTTTTTCGTTTGCTGCATGATAACCTAAAAGCGTGAAGTGTGTGTCACCCCGATTTCGTTACTCAACTGACGTTTGCGGTCAACTCTGAATGCGGAGACTGTTTAGACTTTTCCTCAAATTTACATAAATGTTCTAGATATTTTTCATGGAATTGGTCTTAACCTACCGGTTATATTTCGTCACATGCGAACAAATAAGTTTGAGAAACACACCTGAAAAGTCTGTCCATTCTTGAGAAGAAGATTTTTTGGTCCATTAGACTATAACTTGCAGCTAATGGTTCTTGTTTCCATCTGGTAGGTGCGCAGGTAGTCGCGTGTTTATGTTGCAGGTGTGCAAGTGAGTCCTGAAGACGCACAGATCCGCCCGAATTCCCTGCAGGGCACGTGGGCTTCAAGCGAAACTGAATTGTGCAGCAGGTAGTTCCAGTATTTCCAGTCAGTTCAATCTGCTCAGGGTCCTCTTTTCTGCTATTGATCTCAGTTACTCCAGAGCACGAGCACCATAATGACAGGGCTGTGACGGTGCAAATCAACTAAGCGGCCGAGGAACAGTGGTCGTTTGAAACATCTTTGGCATAGAGTTTGGAAGAGTTAGAATTAGGCTTTTCTTTGAAAGTTGAGCAGAAAAAGGTCCTCAAGTCATTCATTTTAGACAAGGATGTATTTGCTATTTTGCCTATGTTGCTCTGATTGGTTGTAGTGCTGTCCAGTTTGAAAGACATCCTGCAAGGATTGAGCTCGGTCTGTCGGTCATGGTCAAGCTATACATTCTGGGAGTGAGGTCGTTCATGGGGGTAACATTGGGTGGGGTACATTTTGACAACTGGTCTAAGGTCATTATTGTCCCTTCAACAAAGTTTCTTTGGGACTGGGTTGATTATGTTTTTTTCCCCAGATTTTAGGAATAGTATGTATATCTACAGATGGCTGAAACAGAGCAGGGAAGGGCTGGCAGGAGCACTCGTGGTCGGGCTGACGTCAGGTCGGGTAGCCGGGGCAGAGGAGCAGAGTGTTGGTCATGGGCAGGTGGCGGGTCCGAAGCCAGGGCTGGAGAGCAGAGCGTAGGTCGGTGCGCTCCGGGTTCGGCACGGGCAGGTGATCATGCAGGAGACAGGAGACAAAACAGAAACAGAACGGGAAGACAAGACTGGGAAACAAAGAAGAGGCTGGAACTGAGAAACAGGCACGTGATTAAGGAACCTAGCTAGCATGCTAGAAGCTTGGTTCGAAGCCAAGGTTCGAATTCTGGTTGCTGCCGTTGTGTGCCCTGAACTAATTGATAGTTGACAAATGTAAGTTGCTTTGGATAAAGGCATTCCTTGTAAATGTAAGATTCTGATTTAGTGCAGCAGAATCAGATCCTTGTATGATGTCGATAATAACACCTGTGCTTCCAAACCATAAGGTCATTCTGTGACCCTTCCCCTTCTCTCTTTCACTCATTCCCTGTTACTCTCTACTGTCCTGTCCAAATAAAGGCCAAAAATGTACATTTAGAGCTATAGCCAGTAACATAACTAAATATTTACAATCACTAGAGCTAGTTGATACCCCGAGGGCAAGGAAAAACTCCCTTGTGGTAGATAATCTAGCTGAGGATCATAATATTTCCAAAATATTGTCCCACATCATTATATGGTAGTCAAGCCATATAGTTGTCAAAAGTTATGGCAAGACAGAGTAATAGCAGCCATACATAATGTTAAAGTCAAGGAGTGAGATTGATTCCTTGTATCACCCCAACCTGGTCAAATTGACACACTCTTGATGAAAAGTACACTATAAGATCATCTCAGCATTCAGACTCACAAAGGTTATTCATAGCCAGTCACGTGTTTATTGGATCAACAGCACATTACAGTATGTCCAAACAGTCATGTAGCAGCTTGCTAGCCTGAGAGAAAACAGTGACAAAAACCAACATTTAGTCTGTGCTAAGGCAGTAAATATCAATAGAATATCCCTGTGATATTTGCCCCTTAGGGAATATTAGGGGAACATCTGATGTAAAATCTCTAAACAAACATAAATTAATGAAGCAATGAATTCTGAGAGTGACATTTGTTGTTGATAAAAGTAAACTCTGCTTTGCAACTAAATTTGCCCTTAGCTGTTCCAAGTTCCTCTTGAGGTTGTAGCTCTGTCAAAATACTGAGAGACTGTCCCTTCTGATGGATTCACATAGGGAAGAGGAGGTGCCCAGAGAAGGTGGTGAGGTGGTTGTCGTTGTCGTACACCCAGGAGTTGGGCCAGAGCTTCACGCAGACCTCATCCCCTTCCTCCAGGAGCAGAGATGTTCCATTCGACGCAGACACTCGCTCACTTGGCTGCCGGCTCCATGCCGTCACAACGTGTTGTCCATTTCTAAGGAGACAGACTCCAGTGCCGGTGGAGCTGTGGCCCTGACCCAGAGCAAAGAGGGTGAAATGGTAGACCCCCTTCACTGGGGCTGTGAACACCCCTGTGGAGAGAGATACAGAATATTATTATTGTTATTATTATATAATATACATTTTATAATTAAAATAAATATGTAGTAATTATTATAACATATATATTTTATAATTTTAACCAGGCTAGTGTCTTTTTGAAGAGAGACCAAAGATAGCAGAACAAATTTACTATATATATATATATATATATATATATATACCTGTTGGCTCGTATAGTGTTATAGTATTTATTATAGAGGTATAGAGGTTACAGAGTGCTGTCAGTGGAATAAAGAACGAGAACATTTGCAACTAACATTAAGTGAATGGGGCACAGAAATTCACTTTCTGTTTAATTTTCCTATGCCCCATTCAGTTAATGTTAGCTGCCACGTTTGTCTATGTTGCATCAAATTATCTCATTCTTTTCTTGCAGACAGCACTTGGTGACCTCAAACAACAGGTTTATGGATTAAATCACGTAGGATTTCTCTTTTAACCCACCTGTGTCTGGGTTGTAGGCATCACCGATGTTGGTCATGACATGCTGATAAATCAGAGTGATCTCTTCCTCATCGGGCCCTGTGCTCCCAGGTGCACCCGGCTCTCGCAACGAGGCGGAGAAAGAAACCTTCCTGTCCTCTCTGTCCTTCTTCAGCTCCTTCAGGGCAGCTGCTTGTTCAGCCTGCTTGTCCCTCAGCTCCTTGATGAGGGCTCTCTGCTCCTCCACAATCTTCTCGCTAGCACGTAGTCTGGTCTCCAGGGAGGTCAGAGTCTCCTCGTAAGCTATGGACACATGACACAACAGGACACCTCATCTGATTTCCCTCTGAGAATGGTGCTAGCGTAGTGAATAAGGAACCTGGCTAGCATGCTAGTTGCCTAGAAATTGTTGGTTCAAAACCTGAATGGCTGCCACTGTTGTGCCCTTGAGCTGGGCACTTAACCCTCAGTTGCTTTTAGGGAGACAGAAACTATGGTGTGTGATACACATATAACCTACAATATAACATTACATTTCATATTTTTGACTACATGGTGGGCCGCTTAAAATAGAGAGTAATGTTCATTACATTACATTTACATTTATGCATTTAGCAGGCACTTTTATCCAAAGCGACTTTCAAAAGAGGATAACATTCAAGCTACAACACAATGAAAGAAGCTAACAAAAAATGCATATTGCTAACATTAAATTTGCAGTATTTTAAGTTGAAAGTGCAATAGTGTAATAAAAGTGCAGTATAAAAGCAAGATTAAGTATAAGAGGTTAAGTGCATTCTCAGAATTCAAGCCAGGAGATATTCTTGGAAGAGCTGGGTCTTCAAGAGTTGGTATCTGTTGATCTGGTAGCACTTGGAAGGTTATTGGGGTTTGAACCCTTCACTTACAAGCCCGAGGCCCAAACCAGTAGAACCACTACGCCACGGCTGCCCTCCACCCAGAAGTGAATAAATAAGATATCCTTAGCAATGCAGCTGATGGGTTTATTTTGCTTTCTAACAAAAAGCACAATAGCAAATCAATTTTGGCAACAGGCCGGGACTGCATGGTGTCACTCAGCTCCTCATGTGGCTTACCAAGTGACATCATGATGGAATCAGAATGGACAATGTGTCAGCAGAACCCACAGAAAGATGCGTCCACGACTGGATAGGGGAGAGATGGACAGACAGGACAGGCAGATAGACAGATACACAGACAGACAGATACACATACAGGCAGTAGAGAAGACTTTGTGTGTGTGTGTGTGTGTGAGCTCCCACTCCTGCTCACCGCTGCCCCCTGGAGACCATATTGTAAACCGAGAGAAGGCTGTGTGTGTGTGTATGTGAAATATTATAGATTTGATGGCATGTGTGTTATTTGTGCCATGTCATGCTGCCTTGGCAGAAGAGAACAAGTGAGACATGAGATGAGAGTCTAGCTCTTTGATGCTGCTACAATACTGCAGATTAAGCTCAGTCTGCAAGCAACCATAGCATTAACTCAGACTGAAAACCCCCAGTGTCCCAAACTGAGCATTGCATAATTCATCTGCATAATTTGACCTTCTCTTGTGAATTGAACAGCATTGTTTATAGAGCAACTAAACCTGCTGCGACTTTTGTGGCCGTATAGTCATGTCTGAGCATTAGGATTTCAAGGTTTTTCATGAATTGCTGAAAAAAAAGCTGAATAAATTTTAGTTGCTGCAGAGGCCTGCACACCTGATAGCTTAATAAATAATGAGATCCCAGACAAATTACATGTGAATATACAGACACAAAATCACAAAGAGTTTACCTTTAAACCACAATACTCAAGTTTGTAAGCTCTTATTGCATATGTAAAGATTCAAGGTTAAAGGTTTTTAAAGCTTCCCTAACAGTCTGCTTCCACTGAGTAAAAACGGAAGTGGTCAGATGTAAACCTATACACTGTAACTACAATCAGTATTTGACAATCTAAGAAAGCAGACATGTTTAAAAGAGGCTGACCTCCCTGATCCATGATGTTACAGTATCTGTCTGACTTACCTCTGGGAGTGCTTCTGTAGGTACGGTGGACTGGACAGCAGAGTTGTGCATCAGCACTCCAGAATGAGGTGCTTTTATATCCGACCGTTAGTCAGCATCTTCTCATCTCCCCTCCCCTTCCCACCACAGCCCTCCCCACCACCACTCTCTCCAAAAGCCAGTTACAGTGCTGCACTGCAGAGGAACTTGTGCTGACTACTTTCTGAAGCACATCTCTGTACACATGAGTGACTGGCTGAAACCCAGTGCCTCCCTCCTGGCCTTGGATCCCTCAAAGACTTACAGGGGGGCTACACTGGATAAATTACGGATGCGTTATGTCAAAGACTTACAGGGGGGCTACACTGGATAAATTACGGATGCGTTATGTCAAAGACTTACAGGGGGGCTACACTGGATAAATTACGGATGCGTTATGTCAAAGACTTACAGGGGGGCTACACTGGATAAGGTACGGATGCGTTATATAATATAATCAATAATATAATCAGTGAAACTGGCTAGACAAGATGTGGCAGTGCAGCAAACATTCCCCAAAAAATTGACCAGCTTCTTTATTTGATTAATTGATTAGCTTCTTCAACGCATTCAGTGTAGGCCTAGGCCTAGGTACCTGGCATGAATCATCCTGTCATGAAGTTAGTTTGTGTTAGTTACTGTAAGGCATTAAGGCTTCAGGGCTTAAGGCTTGGCCAGTGTGTGTGCAGATGCATGTCTGATACAGTGTACAATGTGTGTGATTATTAAGTTCAATATTTTCAAAATAATGAAAATATAATTTTCATTTGGTTTCATTAGATTGCATTTGTATTCATTCATTCATTGCCTTACCCCCCCACCCCCCTGCGGCCACGCCCATGATCAGATGAATGATTAGATTATATGTGAATGATCAGTTTTATTTTGTCTGTTGACATCCCAATACAATAACGTAAACTCATCAATGCATTTCATAACATTTAAACAAATAGAAGCAGAAGCTTTTGTTTAATCTAATTCAGGGGTGTCAAACTCATTTTTAATACAGGCCATTTGAGCAATATGCCTTTTCTGAGAGGGCCGCCATACCTTGTCTACAGGCCTCGTTGAGTCCTACAGTCCTAATGTGTTCTGACTTCCTCACCACTTCATTTTGTGTCCCTTTCCTGTTGGTTAGCAGTTCCTCGACGCACCTCATAATGGAGTTCAACAGTGACGTCGTGCATGAGGTCTGGTGTCACCTCACTGTGTGTGTGTGTGTCTGCTGTGTGTGTTAATTACTCCACTGTCTCTTCACTATGCAGTACACCATCACCACAAGTAGGATAAGGAGCAGCAACCCTCCGATTGTGGCACACACGGTAACCACCAAGACTGGTACTGCACCTGCAGTCATGAGAGTGGTCGATGTCATCATCATCATCATCATCATCATCAAATTTATATTAACATTAACATTAACTTTTACAGTCATGCATTTTGCAGATGCTTTTCTCCACAGCGATTTACAAAAGAGGATTCACAATCAAGTTACATAAGAGAAATCTTAGAAAGAAAGAATACCACTAGGTGGGAACAGGGGATTTCCAAAGGGTGAGAGTGCAGAAGTGGAGTCATGTAGCATTACATGGGTTTCTAGAGTCTCTAACAGTATAACAGTATAACACTTAGGTTATGTAGCATTACATGGGTTTCTAGAGTCTCTAGTATAACAGTATAACACTGAGGTTATGTAGCGTTACATGGGTTTCTAGTGTCTCTAACAGTATAACACTGAGGTTATGTAGCGTTACATGGGTTTCATGAGACTTGCGTGTACTGCATTTAAAGCAGTTGGCTGATAAACGTCTAATAAGGAGGATAATGCACCAGTCAGCCAGACCAAGTGCAGATTTGTTCAGCCTCAATCTCTTTGTTATCAACACCCTACCAGCACAGAAAGTGAAACTAACTCATGTCTGAGTCTTATGAAATTGTGTTTATCTTCTCAGTGAAGAAATCTATAATCTCCGTGTCCTATCATTTGGGAACTTTGTGTGAATGTAAGACATTGGGGTAAATTTTAAAAAGAATGGTGCCATCAGGGACATCGTTAGGCCTGTGCATTCAGGGCTAAGTAAAACTCTACAAACATGTACACAACAAACCCACAAAGAAATAAAGCCTAAAATAGCTAAAAGATTGGGGTGTGCCCCGGCTGGGCTCATCAAAGCCCCGATGTCGTAACACCCTAACATCTAAGTGTCACCAGAGCTCTGTAATTAACACTGAGGAGAGGGTGAACCCACCTGTCTCACCAACATTGATGGTGATGGTGTTGCTGTTGGGCGATGCCTGTGGGACACCTCGGTATGAGTATTGGCAGCGGTATTCACCTGTCTGCCACGCCTGGACATCGGTGATAATAAATTTTGCGAAGCCTCGCTCACTCTTGATGTACTGGTAGGCGATGTAGTCACCGTTGTGGCTCAGCAGCACCTTGAACGAGCAGCAGAAACTGCGGGGGACTTTGCAATGCATCTGGAGGCTCTGGCCCACACGCACCTTCTTGTTAGACACCAGATGAAGCCTTGGTGCATACATGTTACGCAAGTCTACGCAGTAGAAAAGAAAACACACAAACAATTGAATGACCACAACACTGTCTGGCCTGACATTTACATCACCTCAAAGGTTGAACAGTAACAATAGTATATATGTATTTCACTTACATTTAGGCATTTAGCAGATGCTTTTATCCAAAGCGACTTACAACTTGTCAACTATCAATTGTTCAGTCCCCTAGAACAAGTTAGGGCTAAGTGCCTTGTTTAAGGGCACAGCGGTGGCAGCTGGGATTCAAACCCACAACCTTTCAGGCTACTTGCATGCTACCACTACGCTACCACCATCCATTCCCATATTTATTAATTCCTGACATTTACAGAACTTACAGAAACTATAGAAGAGTAGGCTGCCCCGACTCATGCTGCAACAAAATGCAATACTGAGTGCACACTAGCCTGGATTCTGATGGCCTTCCATAGTGTAGTCTCACCTGCACACACCACTCCCACATCACCAGTATGACTGCAGTTGTGTGGCCCAAATCCGCTGTTGCTACACTGGTGCAGGTAGCGTTCGTTGCCACGGCAATAAACATGACCCAACCAAATATGTCCTTTCCCAAGGCCGAAGCAGGCGCTTCTCACAGCCGCCACAGCTCCAGGGCAGCCCAGCTCCCGGCACACCACATCAGCCTCTTCTATGCTCCAGTTACCTAAATGACTGCAGGGTTTAGGAAGCAAAATGTGAGGTACTTTTTAAGATCATGAGTGACATATTAGACCAACTGTCAAAAGGACAAATAATATAATTAACTCCCCAAGTTACTGTTAAGCTTGCTTTCAATAGCCTTCAAAGTGTCTTGGCATAGGGTTATAATGGCATTGTGCTGTTCTTCGCCCACACCTCGTCCATTATTATATTATCCATTACTACATTGGGTCACCTTGGTGGCCTTTATCCCTGACATAATAGATAAGGAATGAAGGATCCACATCTTTCAAGGACAGTTTACACAATTTTTACACGTCAAGCCCTGTTTTCTGATTGTTTATGATACAACGGTTAAGAATAACATTTTGACGAATGTTCAGAGAATTTTCGGTTGTTGTAGTTCTTGCCCCCTGCCCCCACCTACAGAATGGCTGCATGCAGAATGCTGCATACTTTTCTAAAACGCATTAAATGTTTGTACAAGGTATGACTTTTATCAGCATATATTGCTTCAAACTCTTATCCTGAAATTTATATATGATTGTGAGGGTTAAAATGAATTAAGAATGAATGGTCAAAAACCTGTTGGAAACCATGCTTTGCAGCGATTTTTGTGAACATTACTGACCACTCAGTGAGTTTCGCATCTTTACATACATTGGACTGCATTGAGGAAATTGTTTAACTTTGCTGGAGGCCTATAATGCCTTGCATATGGCACAGGAAGTGCACTGGGAAATTGAAATAATGGTTTTGAAGAACATGGGATATTGGAATCACCATTTGTGCACACCTTAACCTGTTGTCGTCACACACCGTCCCCCACTGTTCCCTGTGCTGAACCTCCACACGGCCTGAGCAGCGGTCCTGACCTCCCTCCAGCCGGATTTGAAATGCGTCCCCATCTGCACATGGAAATAAACATTGGGGAACATTAGGATGTTGACATAAGAGTGACATGAGCCTGTAATAAACATGACATGGCACGTGTCATGAACATTAAAGACACTTTTTTAATGTTAATTATTGTTGTCATTGTCATTATTGTTGTCAAGTGTCATTCAGTTCTTGTAATGTCTGCATCTCAAACAGTGTCAACTTTACATTACAAAAACCAAATGACACTTAATGACAACAGTCATAAACATTTTGAAGTGTCTTTAATGTTCATGACACGTGCCATGTCATGTTCATAACAGGCTCATGTCAACCTCCAGTAAAGTGTTACCAAACATTAATATTTTGTCACTAATCAACACCCCTCTCTAGAAATGAAAATACAGGCAGAAATGTCCAGGTCAGATTTTCCAGGAAAACTATAAGTTACAGAGCCCTTGTTACAGTGTTACTACACCATGAAATACAGTGGAACAGACACTGGTTACCAAAGTGCAATACCATGTACTGTACTACGTAAGACAAATAACATAAATAAGCAATAAGCCATAAGAGGCGCTGGTATATGAAGATTTGACAACGGCCAAGTGGAGCTGTTAGCCCTGTAAGTAAAATCCTCATATACCACAGCCTAGAGTGGCTTATTGCTTTTCTAAAACAGTTACCACATATACTTGGCACATTTATTTAAATGATGGCACAGTAATGATAGAGTAAAAGAAAAGCACTGGAATGTAAAGTTGTTCTGATTTTACTCATTGGCATGATCTAGATTTACCTGTGACAGAGGCCTGCAAAAGATTTGCTGTTGAGAATAAACACAGGAAGCAGTTATGGTTTATCATGCTCCTTGCTTAAAAGTACATTACAGTACTGTTGAAAGGAACCTACTGAGTACTATACTAGTCACCCTTAAGGTCTCCGTACTGACAATGGAAATTGCTAAATTAGAATGAAATGCTAAATTAGTCATGGCTGCTGTGATAATGTAAATCTATTTTGAGCACATTTGAAATGTATTAAGCATATGTGTATACATGTTCTGTGCACAAGCAATAGTATTTTTAGAACAACATACATGTAACAGTAGCCTGCATACAACAACAACCATGTAAATGTTTTAATGCAGTTAGTAAGGATTGTTTGAGTAAGTAAACTAAGAAAGAATTTGTAGTTGCCAACTAGAGAACATGAATAATAAAGACCTTACCTAGAATCAGAGAGCACAGAGTTGTCAACATCCTGCTGTCTTGTGTGCAATAACTAGCCCCTCACTCTCTCTCCCCAGTGACAGCGCTGGCTCCACCCACCATACCAGCCAGCCCTGCCCATAATGCCCTGTGTTAGTCATAGTACAACCCCAATGTGTCCCTACCCATAATGCCCTGAGTTGTCCCTAGTCCGACACCAGTGCCAGCCGTACCTACTGTTCTCTGTGTCTGCTTAGGTCTCATGCCTGTGCCAGCCCCTTACATTTACATTTACATTTATGCATTTAGCAGACACTTTTATCCAAAGGGACTACCCAATACCAGCTCTACATGTTATACCCACTATAGGCCCAGGCTCACACTAATGCCATTCCTACCCACTCCAGTGGACCGAAAGTTGAGGTTTCGAACCTTGGCTGCCACCATTGTGCCCATAAGCAGTTCTAGGGGAGACCCTAGATATGGCCCTGAAGTAACTGAGCAATTTAGGTCAGTCTGGATAAAAGCATCAGCCAACATAAACAAACAAGCAAACAAATAAATAAATAATATACTGACCTAGACAGAGCAACATAATATGTTACTATGGGAGCAAAAGTGAATAGTTCACATTACATCACATAAATATAAACATTTCAATAATCTTTCATATCAGCGTATATGAGCTTGACTCTTTCAAGTTATGCTCAAGTTATGTGGGGATAAGCCTCATTGCTGGGCTGTACTGCATGTGTCTTACATGCTATCAATGTCTGTTTGCCCAGACTCAGTTATCTCACTGCATTGGTTAATGCTGTTGAAATGCTCCTCTCTAACTTTCATTAATGCAACAAAAAGAAACAGTTCACATTTCCCCATAGAAAGAAACATTCCGTTATAAATTCTTAGTGGTTGAGAGAGGAAACCATTTTCTGTTACTTTGCAACTGTCTTGTGATTGCTACGGCAGATGATTGCATAAAAAATCTTTGCCTAACCTATCTCTCTTACTGACAGGGCTGAGAGCTTGGACAAGACTGTTTCATTTAGTCAGGATATCAATCAGGTCTGTGATAGAGCCCAAACAAACACGTGCTTATGAACATATTTGGCCTTTGAGAACTGGAACACCAGGCAATGCAACAAGACTGCTATGTGTGTATTCTGGGCTCTATACATGTATAATAATGCAACCAGCCTGCTATGTGTGTTTTCTGGGCTCTATACATGGATGATAATGCAACCAGACTGCTATGTGTGTACCCTGGGCTTTATGTGATATTACAACTAGACATAACGTATTTTTGGAGCAAATGAAAAGCTCTTTTCCAAAACACTATAAAAGCCATTTAAATGCTATTTTCATACATTTAGAAATTTTTTATTTGATTTTCAGATAGCGCTAGGATGATTGCTTTTGGGTTAATGTTACCTGATTTGTCCTTACTAAATTCAAACAACAAAAGAGTGATTTTACTGATAAATAAAATAAAATAAAAGATAAATAAAAACACTTCATTTTTGAATATTCTGGAAATGGATGTATAGCGTTTTGGAAAAGAGCTCTTCAAATGCATCTTTGTGTCTTTTTTTCCGCAGTAACTAATATAACTGCACTGTGAATCACCTTGTACTACCTACCTACCTCTTACTAATTACCTCTAGTCTGTGTCTGTCTGCTGCATGTGTGTATCCTGTGCTTTGTGTGACTGACATCATGACCCAGTCCTCGAGTTCATTTGGGGAAGTGCAGGATGGTTCAAATGTGGTCAATACAAACATGAGGAGTCTTGAGGTCTTCCACAACAGATGCCTCAGATGAATCTGACAGATCTTTTAGCCCAACAAAATATCCAACCAACAATTATACAAGAAAGCCAACACAAGCATCGCCTTTACATGAACACACTTAAGATGGCTTGGATGCGTGTTCAGGATGGAGCAAAACTGCATCCTAAGAGTTGTCTTAAGATGGACACCTCCTGGAAAAAGAAAACCTGGAAGACCCCAAAACACCTACCATAGCTCTGTGGTGCAGGAGCTTCAAAAGATGAACCTGTCATAATATGAAAGGCAACATGACCATGGTGGACAATTCAGCGAGAAGGGCACGATGGAGGCTATTAGGCTATTATTGGCCTGCTATGGCTAGAGATGTTAAGTTATGTTATGTTTACAAGGTTTACCATTGCGGTTCCAACCAAAGACCAGTCAGCAAGAACCACAGCAAATGCAATTATCAAGAATTGGTTTGTCTATTATGGCTGTCCTGCCAGGTTACATTCTGACCAAGGTCGTAATTTTGAGGCCAATGTCATTAAGGAGCTTTGCCGTATGTATGGGATTGCCAAGAGCAGAACGAGTCCTTACCACCCACAGGGCAATGCCCAGTGCAAACGTTTTAATAGGACAATGCATGACATGCTCAGGTCTCTGCCTGCAGAAAAGAAACGAAACTGGAAAGAACATCTTCCAGAGTTAACCATGGCCTATAATAGTCATGTACACTGCTCAACTGGGTATTCACCCTTTTACCTGGTCTTTGGAAGAGATGCACGACTACCCCGGGACATACTAGGGGGCAAGGATCTGGAAACGAGTGACATTGAGAACCTTGATGAATGGGTCCTTGGCCACCACCAGCGACTACAGACAGCAGCAGATGCAGCTCGGCGGGCTGGACAAGAAGCCTTTCAAAGGCGAAAAAGAATTTATGACCGCAAGGCACGTGGAGCCCTCATTAGACCGGGAGATAGAGTTCTTTTGCGGAATCATCGACCAAGAGGTAGAAATAAGATTCAGTATCGGTGGGAGTCGGGTCCCTACCTGGTTGTAGCACAAAACCACCCTGATATGCCAGTTTTCACCATTAGTGGGCCTACTAGGGTTGTGCACAGAGACCAGCTGAAACCCTGCATGTTCGAAGCTCCCAGATTGGGGGAAAGTCCTTGACCCCACAGCTCAAATAGGGCCCAGGATCAGTATATGTCTGATGATTATGACATGATTTATTTGCCCTATAGCCTTCCCCATGCAGCTCAAAACCACCACACACCCAGCCACAGTACACAATGCAGTGACACCATGGATATAGGTAGAGAGGAAGAACATAGTGGGCATTCAGTGGTAGCTGAAGACCAGGGCACTACCGGGGTGGAGTCAGAGGGAAGTGCATCATTTCAAGATGCAGATGAGTCTAGTACAGATAGTGAGGATCTGCCAGTGTCTACTAGGCTTCTGAGAAGTTCAAGGGGTCAACTTCCCATTAGGTTTAAGGACTATGTCTTAAAGTAAAGTGTTATTGTGTTTTTTTGGATGTAATAACATGTTTTGCTGTTCACCCATGTGTGCTAATGTTGAAATGTGTGTTTTATGTTGAAAATGCCTTTGTCTTAGCCCCTGTTGGACATCTGGAATATGGTGTGCTAATGGACAATGATCGACATGTTCCAGTGCTGTGAAGAAGTCTTTGGGGTGGCAGGGTTTGGAAGGGGGGAATGTGGGGAGACTATAAGACTGACTGGCTCCTCAGCCAATGAGGGGGGCATGACAGTTATGGAGGGAGAATGAGGAGCCGGGACAAAGAGGCAGAGGGGAATGAACATGGCGGCGAGCAGAGGAAGCCGGTGCTGCGCTCCAGGCCCAGCCCAGTGAAATTGTGCTTAGTTGACTGTAAAGTTAGGTTGTAAGTGTGTTGGAAGTTCGGACTCTTGGACAGCGTGAGAGTGGTGACAGCTGGCGGGTCTTGACGAAAATACGGCGCCAGGGTCCATGAACGCTGTTCTGCTTCAAACAAGGGTGAAAATTTGTTTCCTCATCTGTCTCTCCCTCTCCCTCCACCGTGAGTATTCCATACCACTTGACTTCACCCAGACAGCACTGGTTTGAGGAATTCAACTGCCAGTTCAACTGCCATTCGATTATATCGCTGAACTTTCTCTCAGCTGAACTTGTAATAGTGAAACAGACACTGCTAATCGCTACTTTCGTTTTGAGGAACTGTGCTTACGACACCGTTAAACAAAGACTTGGACACCGAGATATTGATGTGGACTGTATATGATGTGTGTGAGCCAATTGTGTAAGGAGTTGCGTTAAAAGTGTTGTATTTATCTTGTGGTAGTCCACCTTTTGATAGCCTAATCTTAAATTAATCCAGGGTGGCCAGTAAATTTCTCAACTTTGTATTGGCGAAGCAGTAGGCTTGCACCTAAGGTTAGCTTGTTTAGTAGGCTATTGGTACAGTGTTATTGTTACGGTCCCGGGACATAGTTATATTATATTCTTGGTCAGAATATTATATTCTGAACATAAAAGCTCCACCGGTGTGAGTCAGTAAAAGGGGGTGAAGTGTTTTGAGTAAAATTTATATGTGTATGTATAATGTTATGTTAAAGTGCCACTGAGCATCTCTTTCTGTTACAGCCATTTGATTATTTTGTTATCTCAATTTTTTTTGTTTCTATATCTGAAAGGTTAAGTACTGAGCTGAGAACTCTATTCAATATCTTAGTTTGTTAACCTGGTCTGTTACTTGAGGTTGAGGGGTGGGAAAACAGAGACAGATAGTCTACACACCCTCCAGGTAGCCACTACACTGATCTGTAGCCTTGAATATATTCTAGCTGCTATCAGGTAGAATTATTAGTAGACCCCAGTAACTGACAGGTACACTGTGGCCTCTACAATAAGGAGAAGCACAACATGCTGCCAAGGACCGCCTGTGATGGAGGGAGCCCATTGAAGCCTGATGTCCCACAAGAAGTAAGTAAAATACACAAGACGTAAGAGTAAAACAGTGCAACAGATAAAAACAACTCAAACAACACTAATTTGTTTGGTAATTCATCAGTTTATTCCAGAGACAGAAACAATTAATTATTCATTCACAAACAGCATGTCTTCAGAAGTGAAATCCAGGAAATGCAGTTTATTTGGACTGAGACAGAAGGAATCGCTGAATTACTGAATACAACTTGTATAAAGCCTGTGGTGAACCACTCCTACATTTTTCTGTACTGTGAATATGTGCAGCCATTTTACTACTGTGTTAACTCTACAAAACAGAGCTGTCATTTTAGCTAACGTCTTTGTAAAGTGAGAAAACAACTCAACCAAGAACTTCTCTCGACACAGAACAGTCTCACAATTATATTTCACATGACTTAGGCCCTTATGCCATTTTGAAAACAGTTGATGTCAAGTCATGAAGTACTTCATAAAATGGAGGCATCTGAGAGGCTTCAGGGTCCCCAGGATGCTACGGGAAGAGAGGGTGGTGAGTGAGGCAGTGTGTGTGTCTGAACCCCTAGTGGAACAGTGTGTGTGTCTGAACCCCTACTGGGGAAGTCTGTGTGTGTCCGAACCCTTAGCGCGGAAGTGTGTGTGTGTCTGAACCCATAGTGGGGTAGTATGTGTGTCCGAACCCCTAGCGGGGAAGCGTGTGTATCTGAATCCCTACTGGGGAAGTCTGTGTGTGTCCGAACCCTTAGCAGGGAAGTGTGTGTGTCTGAACCCCTAGCGGGGAAGTGTGTGTGTCTGAACCCCTAGCAGGACGGCAGGTGAGTCAGCATAGTCAGGTCGGGTATGCCACTGATATGGACAAATATAGTAATCAAAGGATTTTGGAATATTATTTTATTTCCATTCTATTGTACAAACTTACTTAACTTGAAATTTAAAAATAAACAAAAAATGTGTCAATTAATCCTTATTATTCAGTACTGACTTTACTTGACATAATCCCCAAACAACAACCTTAGTCTGTATGTGTGTGTTTTTGTGACTTACTGTTTTGGATTAGCTATTCCGTTGTCTCTTCAACTTCAGGCAGTACACTACCACCACAAGCACTATAAGCAGCAGCAGGCCCCCAACTGTGGCACTCACAGGGACAACCCAAACTGGGACAGCATCTGGGACTATGAGAGTCATCATCATCATCATCATCATCATCATCATCAAATCATATCAGCCTAGGCTGACAAGCCTGACTACAGCATCAAAATGTACAGTCTGGCCATGACTGATAGACCGGGCTCAATCCAAGGGGCAGAGTCAGTGCTTGTCTTTCACACTGCCCCTGCATGCAATAGTATTGAGTTTTGAGGTGACTCTCTACAATGATAGAGCGATATGATTGGTCCGACTAAACTTGGAGAATAGCTACTGAGGCCCTGTGGTTCGTTTCTAGATGTAGATGCGTTGCGAAATCATTTGCTACCGCTAGGCTACGTCTGGATTCTAGGCGACCATCAGCCCAGATCCTGACAGAATTGTATATTGATCTTGCATGGCTAATGTAGATCTGGGGTTAAATGTGCGGCTCACCTGCTCTGACTGTGATGGTGATGGTGTTGCTGCTGGGTGATGAGCGCTGGCTGCTTTGGTAAGAGTACTGGCACCGGTAGTCACCCGCATGCCAGGGCTGGGCATCGGGGATGGTGAAGGTGGTATAGGTATGCTGGTTGATATTCTTGTGGGCGATGTCACCACCATTGTGACTCAGCTTCACGTAAAAGCTGCAGCATTGGCATTGAGGAACTGAGCACTTCAAGCGGAAGGTCTGTCCCGGACGCACCAGCGTACCTGAATATGGCTCGAGGTGTAGTGTCGGAGCTTGCATGTTGTGCAAGTCTATGCAGTAAAGACATTAACACACACACACACACACACACAAACAGACAGTTTTGCATCTGAGTACAGTCAGGCTGTTAGTCTCTAGCTAATTACAGAATGTATATGCAATTTTGTTTTTATTTTTTAATTTTACATTATTTTTATAATTATTACTTTTGTTGTTGTTCTCATTGTTGTGATATTGTCATGAAGCACAGTGAATGACCAATGTATGATCATATTTGATATAAATCAATGTGAACTTGAAATGAATGTTGAATTGTTTGTACTAGTTTGAGAGCAACTGAGTGATCTCACCTGCACATACAACGCCCACTGTTAGATTAACAAAGTTGCAGGGATGAGCCAAGTTAAACCTGCGGCGCTTGCACTGGTACAGGAAGTGCTCCTCGCCTTGGCAAAGCATGTGGCCCAACGTGTGGCGTCCTTCTCCGTGTGCGAAGCAGTTGGCTGGCGCCTCCACAGCAGTGCCACAGCCTAGCTCTCGGCACACCACTGCGACGTTCTCCAGAGGCCAGTAGTCGTCACACAGCGTTCCCCACGTTCCGTTCCACAGAACTTCCACCCGGCCAGAACAATGATCCGGATCACCCCTCAGCCTCACCTTAAATGACTCCTCATCTAGGAATAAAAAAAAATATTAAAAACAGGTGGGAATAGCCATAAGCACATTGGATGAATCCCAATGTCCCCTTAACACTAAGCTCTGAACCCTCAAGAACTTAAGTGACATGAATTAGCCAATCATGAAGTCAGTTCAAACTAGTTGAGGGAGAAATCTGGTGTGGATCAATCCATAGGGCTGTTCAAAGTCACTGAGTGCTGTAGGTACGAAAAAGAGCAAGAAAATTGGATACAACACAGACCGAATAGCGAACATGCAGCTAACAGTAACTGAATGGGGCACAGAAATTCACTTTCAGTTTCATTTTCCATATGCCCCATTCAGTTAACGTCAGCTGCCGATTTGCTATTCGTTCTATATTCTTTTTCCAACAGGCAGCACTTGGTGACCTCAAATCTAGGTCTAGACATGAGAGTTATAATTTTCCTTCACTGTCCCAGAATTAAAAGGGCTTTAACTGGCTTTCTGAGAAGCAGATGGTAATGGGTGTTTTACCTGTAACAGAGGCTTTCAAAAGATTTGCTGTTGGGAATAAACACACAAAAAGGTTAGGTTTTTATCATTGCACTTGTCAGCACTACACTATTGTACTACTTAAGTTAGTATACTAAAGTTAGCCACCCTAAGTCTGCTTGCTGACTAGTTACATGCTTGCAAAGGCTTAAGCTGAAGGAATTACGTTTGTACAAGCTATTTAAATTTTACAAAAGCCATATGTGACCAATGCAATACAAGATTATATGATGACATGAGACTATTACAACGTCTATGCATATATATTTTTATTGTGACGTACACGGAAATAGTCAAAACAGACAGACAGACAGATTACATATAGGCTATAGCAATCTTTTTAATCTAATCTTTCATGCAGGAACAATGACCCAGCTTGTAACATTACCCAGAATCAGAGCTGACAGAATCCTCAACATTCTGGAACTCAGACAGACTTCTGTGGGATGACTACAGTCCCTACCCGCCTGACTCAGTCACTCAATCACTTCAGTGCCAGCCCAGTCTTAACCCCACCCACATCCACAGTGACCGTTAGACACTCAAAGAAATAGACTAACAGATTGATAAATACTCTATTATCCTGCTGGAAATGGGCAGAGTTACTACAGACATGACTGGAGACAAATGGAGTTATATTTGAACCAGTCTTCAATGGGATCACCACACTATACTGTGATGCTTCAGCTTGGTTAGATCACATAGATGTGATTTAGAGCAAAGACAACTGAGACTCGGTGGCATCTTGTGGCATTTCTCCTGATTGCCTGTGGGATGGGGGGCCCTATGACAAAAAATTCTCTTGGACCCCTTGTCAGTGTCATCATCCTATCCTTATTCCAAACACAGATACGGAAATCTGCTTATACGACTTTTGCATTTCATTTAAAATGTTAATTGCTATCGTGGTTGTGATTTGTTAATGAGCCTATTGCTTTCACACACACACACACACACACTTGGTAACATCACCAACTGACAACTCGTCGACCCAGGCTGAAATTCCTGAACCCCATGTTTTGTCTGTTGCTTTCAACAGTTGTATCTGTGCAATACCAGGCAGCTTTGACTGTTGTACTGTACAATTGCAAGTGCAAACTGACTGTCATTATTGCACCATTGTGTTTCATTAGTATGACATGAAATAACAGTTAAAATGTTCGTTGAAGGGAGGGAGTGAGGAAATAAAGCTTCATTTTGTTTGCTTAGTGTAATAGCAGCTGTCTTGTGAATGCTACAGGGTTTTTTTGCCAGGGTTCTTAAATGGCTTTATGAGTTTTTTAGTTATTTAGTTATTTAGTCTGGATGTGTGTTTGATCCTGTGCTAATAGCCTATGGATAATATTTGTCACCCAGTGACAGCCATAGTTCTCTCACTTTGAACAATCCCTGTAAATGCCTGTAGCAAGTGACCAACCATAGTTTACTCACTTTGAGCAATCCCTGTAAATGCCTGTAGTAAGTGTTCTTCAGCCAGAGCTGTCACTGGGACCCACTGACCCTGGATATTCTGAGTACTATTCTATTGCAACTCTATTTCATCTTGCTCAGCCATCAAGATATATCAGTGACCAGACAAAATTCATTTGAAAATTAAAGCTGACTATGGAAATGACTTTTAAACCCTTGTTTACTTGTGGAATATTAACCGAGCATGAAACTCTTTTCTAGCTGTACCCTACACACACACACAGTACATAAATACAACAGACAGAAGACAACAACAAATGGTTTAAAAACACAATTTAAACACAATTTAAAACATTAATGACACAATTTTCTAATGTTCTAATTATCATGACTGTTGTCATTAAGTGCCATTAGGGTTTTTGTAATGTCTACATTATTACCTTATTGAGCATGATGGCATAACAGGCCCGTTCCTCAACTGACAGTAGGGTGATTTGATTGCTGAACCCCATGTTGTGAGTCTGTCTTGCTTTGGACAAAATAGTCTGCTAAATACCAACTTTAGGTATCTGATCTATTTAAATAACGTGTACATTTATATGGGAAATGACATTTGCCTACAGCCAGCAGGGCTATTATCAGTGTGCAAAAGATGATGGCAAAATAGAGAGTGAAATTCCTATTCAAGTTTGATTGGATCAGTGAGTTCTAAACAAGCACAAAGGTCTTTGCCCATTATGATGATGCTATTTGAAACATTTGCCAATTGTGAGGAGTCAGACTCTGCTGCAAAGGGAATTATAACCTGCTTCTCTCCAGGCTAGGCACTAAGTGGCTAAAGACAAAGTGAATTGATTCTCTCACTGATTAATGTAATGTGCTTTTGTGTGTATGTAGAAGGATGTGTTCATGGCCAGAGACTCTAATGCTGTATGATTGGGGGAGGGAGACTGTTATTGCAATAAGTGACCAATAGAGGGAGACAAAGTCACCCTGATTGAGCGCAAGCCTCGGCTGTTTGGCATAGAGGGTTGGAAGTGACATCTTTCGCACTGGCTCCTTCAGATGGGCCGTTCATACTGAGGTGAACACTTTAAAATTAATAGAAAGTCAGACAATAACTCAAACACAGCAGTTTATTTGGCTTTTCAAAGAACAGCCGTTTAACAATTATAAATAAGATTCTTTCCAGTGAGCAGACTAACATGAATGACATATATACAAAAGGAGTGTTTTGAGGCAGGCAGAGAATAGCCCTTTTCACACTGGAACCCGCTACATTCTGTGGAACAAAATTGCAAGTTCATCGTGGGTCAAGCCATGTGAAAGCAAGGCGTATTATCTGTGTTGCCGTGTTGGGGGAGGAGTTAGAAGAGTTGCACAGGGTAGCCAGCAGAGGGAGCTCTGCAGAGCCTACTCAATAAGCTTATGATACTTTCTGTGGAAATCCAATAAACAAATGTCTTAACTAAGCTATCTGCTGGCCGGCAGCCTATGCCTATATGACTGAAGTACTGGTTATGGTGGACTATGGTGAATGTGGATTATCAATAAAGCTGGACCATGGAAGGTAACGTTAAGCAAGTTTTTTGTCTTCTGTAAATGGTGTTGTTAGCAAAACAATGCTAACATTATGTGTGCAAGCTATACAACAATGCTGAACAAGCAGTTATCTTTGCTTGCCATATTGCCAATATCCCTTGATATGAAGCTCATTAGTTCATTTGTGTTTTTTAAGGTAGCCTCCAACCAACAAACTTCTACCAGTGCTAGCCAATGCAACTGTAAAGCCCTCAGTATCCTAAGAAAACTATGAAACCACAGTTAGCATGACACTGACATGAATACACCTCCTCAATAAAAGCATTTTTAAACAGAGGGTTGCCCTCATGATAAGTCGTCGCCCAGCTAACCCCGGGTTGGATTTGGCTTAGCTTTCACAGTGAACACGCCTCGGCTCTGACACTAGGGTCTGAGGCAGGTTGAATGGCGGATCGAGTGGACATCCATCCTCATGACAACACATGACATTTGGGTAATATAGGCAGGATATTCGTCAGTGTGAAAAGGCTTAATGTCTGAAGTCACAACCAGAGTGACAGAGAGAGAGAGAGTGTAAGAGTGTTAACAATGTCAGTGTTAACTAATACTCCGTTGTTTCTTCACCAGGCAGTAGATCATCACCACAAGCAGAACAAGCAGTAGAGTCAGTACCACCGCCACACACACCGGCATCACCCACACCGGCACCATGTCTATGAGTGGATGAATGAACAAATGAATGAATGAATGAATGTCTTGATTGTCTTTGTACATTTGTACAGTTAAAATGAATGCTAGTCCATGCAATGACGTAGAATTTCTTCAAGGAGAAATCTGGAATCAATTAGCTCATATCCTTGTTCTTTGAGGCTGCTGAGTGCTGTCAGTAGGTATAAGAATGGCAGCATTTGGTACAACATAGACCGGATTTGCGAACTGGCACCTAATGCTAACTGATGGGGGCAACGGAAAATGAAACTGTTAGCGTTAGGTGCTGTTTTGCTATTTGATTTACGCTGCACCAAATTCATTTTCATACCTACCAACAGCACTTAGCAATGTGAAATGACAGGGCTATGGGTTAATTCACTCTGGATAATAAATAATTCATTATTAATTACATAAATAACATACTTATAGTATAAAAGCACATATCACACCGCTTACACACAAAGCAATTTACCACATTCAGCTTGTGAAACTTGATAAAATTATGATATTGCACATAGATTTATGATATAATATGTGATATATGATATTGCATGTAAGTTCAAGGTTTTGCAGTCCTGAGTGCTGTTATTTCTTTGGGTTAAAAGCATGTCAATATTGTCATTTTATTCTAACCATGCAATAATGCAAGTCTTTCCCAGCTCAGAAAACTGGATGTTACAGGGATGTTGCAGATGAATTAACCACGTTTGACTCCCACAGCAAACCTTGCATCATTTGTTAATTTGGAAAATGAACTACATTTCACTTCCAAAGCATCATATGTTAATGGTTAATGTTTCTCAGGTTTTTATAAAGACAGATAAACATAAAATGATTTCCAAAGCTATTATTGTATGTATCTTGGGCACACTGGAATATTCATGGAGATGGTGTTGCTAGGCGATACTTTCACTATGTGAATAGTGTCTCATCCACAGAGATGGTGTTGCTGTGGGCAATGTGTGTCTCACCCATGGTGATGGTGATGGTGTTGCTGCTGGGTGATGTGTGCTGGATGCCATGGTAGGAGTACTGGCAGCGGTAGTTTCCCATCTGCCAGGGCTGAAGGTCTGCAACAGTGAAGGAGACAACACCGGTGTCGCTGCGAACAATCTGGTAGTCGATGTAGCCACCATTCCGACTCAGCTGCACGTAATAGGAGCCGCAGAGGAGATGGGGGAAGAAGCAGTCCATATACACCGTCTGCCCTGGACGCACCACCGTCTCTGAAGATGACCGCAGACGCAGCTCAGGGGCTTTCATGGTGCGCAAGTCTGTGCAGTAAAAATAGAAACACAACACAACATCAACTGAATGCATGCATGTGTGTGTGTGTGTGCATGTGTGTGTGTGTGTATGTGTGCATGTGTGTATGTGTGCATGTGTGTGCATGTGTGTGTGTGTGTGTGCATGTGTGCATGTGTGTGTGCATGTGTGTGTGTGTGTGTGCGCATGTGTGTATGTGTGCAAGGATACGAGGATATTTTATTGGCACATGTATACTACCAGTTAGTAAGACAAAATAGTTTTATTAACAAAATTAAATTAAACTAAAACTCTAAACTAAAATTCTTCAAAATAAAAGCTAAACTAAAACTAATTATACATTCCGTCAACAAACAAAACAACAGAAAAAGTAAATAAATAAATAAAATTAATAAAAATGGAGCAGTGGTTTTGTTTGAAATGGCTGGCTGGCTGACAGCCGCCAAGTCGGACACCCTCTGATTCCTGTTGTAGTGCAATGGCTATTGGCCGACATCTCGTTTTTGGTTCAGCCCAGAGGTTGGATCAGCCGTGTCTGGACGCATCTGATCAGGGTGATGTTTTCCTGCAAGGTTTTAGTACCTTACGGTGGTGCCATACCATGATGCACTATGTGAAGTCCAGAATGCATTGCCTTAAGCCAGCCATTTCAAACAAGTCCAGTAATAAACCCTGTGCTTTTATGACTCACCTGCACAGACCACGCCCACGTCATCAACACTGTGATAGTTGCAACTGGGCTGCTCAGACTCTCTGCGCTCACACTGGTACAGGAAGTGCTCAAATCCACGGCAACGGATGTGTCCCAGACTGCTGCGTCCCTCTCTGGACCTGAAGCAGTCTTTAGGTGCACTCACGGCCGTTCCACAGTTCAGCTCTTGGCAAACCACGCCGGCGTTCACCAGATTCCATTCATGGTCACACAGCGTTCGCCAAGTGCCATTCTGTTGCACCTCCAACTGTCCTGAGCAGCTGTCCTGCCCCCCCACCAGTCTCACGCTAAACACCTCTGCATCTGGACAGCAAACACACACATGGCCAGTCACTAAACGAACACACTGTGCAGTATTCAACACATACACACACACACACACACACATGCACACACACACATACACACACATGCTATACAAGCATACAGGGTACAACAGGACAAATTCATGTTCCACAGGCACTTTTAGTGAGCCTGGCATAACGATTAGTGTCACTTTGTGTAAAGTGTCTGAAATCCCTCAATTGGCGTAAGTTTCCTTCTTCGTGGGCAGATACTTTCTGTGAACTTTAAAACTATTGGGCACACCAGAGCCCTCTGTTCGCTGGTCCGCCAAAAAGAGTGGTGAGATCTCTGATGCAGTACTGTAGTGAAATGCAATGTTGAGCAGAAGTACAAGTTGGCGTTAGCCTGAGGCTAACAGCAACGGCAACTCACTGTGCGTGTATATATATATATACAGTGCTCAGCATAAATGAATACAACCACTTTGAAAAATAACATTCTAAACAATATGTCCATGAAAAGGAAAAAATATTTCAAACATTTTCACAGACTAACTTTAATATCACATCTGCATAACATACAGCACAAAAGTTTACGTAATAATATAACTTAGATTACATATTTTTCAGTTTTACTCAAATTAGGGGGGAGCAAAAATGAGTCCACCCCACTGAAAGTCTCAGGGCAAAGCAAGATTTTAGTCTGCAAATTCAGAAGAAGAAGAATTCAACCACAGGTGAGTCTAATTATTAAATTAGTCCAGCAGATAGTTGACTATAAAAGGGTGTTACTCTAAGAAAGCACCTCCCCATTTCCTGCTGCCAGCAAGAAAAGTATTTCCTTACACCAGAAAGTTAAAGGCTACAAGAAGATCAGCCAAGCTTTACTTATTAGTCAGAATACTGTAGCAAAAGTGGTACAAAGATTTAAGAAAAATGGAACTGAGATGTCCTGGTCGTCCACGGAACATCTCGACAGGAACGTCTTCTAATGAGAAGGGTTGAAGAAAATCGGCACACAAGTTCACTACAGTTAGCTAAAAAAGTAGAAAGCCAAACGGGGGTGATTGCTTCCCATGACACAATACGCCGTACACTGCAGAGGAATGGCATGCATGGATGCCGTCCACGAAAGAAGCCTCTCCTAAAGCCCAGGCACAAAAAAGCCCACCTAGAGTTTGCCAGGGCCCATGCTGACAAAGATGAAGGCTACTGGGACTCTGTATTGTGGAGTGATGAGACCAAAATTAATGTTTTTGGAACTGATGACTTCAAAACTGTATGGCATCGCAAAGGTGAAGAATACAAAGAAAAATGCATGGTGCCTAGAGTGAAGCATGGTGGTGGCAGTGTCCTTATGTGGGGCTGCATGAGTGCTGCTGGTGTTGGGGAGCTGCATTTCATTGATGGCATCATGAATTCAGAGATGTATTGCTCAATACTGAAAAAGAAAATGCTACCATCACTCCATGCACTTGGTTGTGGTGCACTTTTCCAACATGACAATGATCCTAAACACACATCTAAGGCCACTGTCGGCTTTCTGAAGAGGAACAGGGTGAGAGTGATTCAGTGGCCAAGCATGTGAGCCAAGCACCTGATCTGAACCCAAGCGAACACCTATGGGGAATTCTGAAGAGACAAGTGGAGCATCACTCTCCATCCAACATCCTGTCTCATTATTGAAGAATGGAAAAAGATTGATGTTGCAAAATGTTGCCAACTTATTCATTCCATGCCCAGAAGACTTGGTGCCGTCATTAAAAATCATGGAGGCCATACAAAATACTAAATGCAGTAGTTTTGTTGGGCATGTACTCATTTTTGCTCCCCCCTAATTTAAGTAAAACTGAAAAATATGAAATCTAAGTTATATTATTAAGCAAACGTTTGTGTTGTATTTTATGCAGATGTGATATTAAACTTAGTCTGCAAAAATTTTGTAAATATTTTTTGTTTTATGGGCATATTGTTTAAAATGTTACTTTTCAAAGGGGGTGTACTCATTTATGCTGGGCATTGTATATATTTTATGAAATGTTCCAACAGGAAGGGTTCTTTGTGGGCATCTTTAAGTGTTCCAACAGGAAGAGTTCTTTGTGGGCATATTTAAATGTGATTGCATATACTGGTTCTGAGAGGACCTTCTCTAGAACCTTCTCAGTCACAGCAGCCACAGACACACATTTCTATCACATGTACTGACCGCTTACCTGTACCTGGAGATTTGAGAAGGATTGCTGTTGGGAGTAGACATCAGAAGAGGTTATCACATCATTACGATAACAAATCATATAAATTCAAAGTTAAGCTACAGTTATGTTAAAGGTTTGTCCGTGTGCTCCTCAGACATTTAGTTTGCATAATCAGTCTTACTGCAAGCATCACAATGTGAGGACACTCAGGTTTTAGTCACCTTAGGTATATTTTAACACGCCCTCCAAAGTGGAGATTTTTCAAAACGCTGGATTCTGTGGATATGTGTAAACGCAATTAAAAAAAAAAGAAATGGATAAAAAAAAAAACATCAGTTCATGAAAATATCTAGATAGGTGTAAACAAGGGCTGTGTAGTCAGTCTTACTCTGACAAGCTAAGGAGCTGCACATTGATACGCTCTATAGCTGTGCCATAGGAAACAGGGACAGTGCCAGCTCAGGGATACTAACTCTACTGGAAACATCCTCAATGGAGACAGACATTAAGTAGTAGAAATAGATACATATGGATACATTATAATATCCAGTGCATAGATATACTGCCTAGATAAAGATATACTGTAGGTATTCTTATAAATACGCATTCAAATAGATAAATACATAGATAGATCGATAGATTTGATTGCAAAACAGACTACCAGAAATCTGCAGACCTAATCTTTCATGAAAAGGAAAAATTAAACAGCTCTAAACTTACCCAGAATTAGGGCAGTCACAATCCTCATCATCCTGGGACTGACACAGGTCTGTGATACTTACTGGATGGGAGATATTCATGCACACACTTTCCTCTGTCAACCCTTGCCCCGCCCACATCATGTGCACCTTGCGAGGGCCACACCCACATACTGTTCTGTCATGAAAGCACGAGGAGACGTCACACACTCATCCTGGACAAATCAACTTTACAACATACACACATGACCAGGAAAAACATTACCCAACCACGTTGTGCAATGAAGTGTGCGGACATGAACACATACACTCTCTCCCTCTCTCTCGCTCTCTCTCTACCTACCAACCTATTTCATGTGTTTTTATTATTTTTCTTGGTTATACCTGGGAAGTTGCCAGCCTCAGTTTCAGGTCTTCAGTCTAACAAAACCAGAGAAGTTCTGTTTTTAGCTATTTGAAATTGTAAAGACTGTTATAATTTTTTAATCAGTCAAAAACAACATGGACCAGATCTGACCTATTTCCTCATTCTGTAACAGCAACAGTGTTTTATAGCAATAATAAAAATCTTATCTTTTCCATGGTATGTGTCCCTGCATTACACAGGCTTGTAAAATGCCTCATTGCATAATTAAACGTTGTGCAGATGTTATTGCGCAATCTCTACTGGGTCAGTCTCCAATCCTCCTGCTCCATGTTGCTGCTGTTAATATTCCTGTTTCATTTCTGCAGCATGTGGACCAGAGACTCAGAAAGAGGAAGAGAGAGAATGCATGCCTCTCTCCTTGCTTTGCTTAGCCTGAAGGGGATAAATCTAGGAGTTTGAACACAGAAACACAGGTGCAGAAACTATTTGTTTTTTATGGTGCAATGATGTAGAATGGGGTCATTGTGTCTTTATATTTAGGGACTGAAATATATTTATTTATTACTTTAAGCAGGTGTTAATAATGTGTCTGTTTATGAACGTGATGAAGCCTGAGTAATCATAGTAAGCATAATATTACAGACAATGTGTTCATGTAATCTCTGAAGCTGAATATAACTATATAATAAAAATATATACACTATATACTATATTATAAAAATATACTATAAAAACTGCATTTTTATGGGTGTCAAAAGTCCCCCTTTTTGTGGAACTATTTAGTGGAAAGTATGGTAAGTAAAAATAAAACCCTCCTCTATTGGTGAGCAGATCACACAGGCACAGCGCGGTGCTACACAGTGTAACCACACAGAACACGTTGTGCATGTGTGTGCGGTGTGCATGGTCTAATCAGTTAATCTGTGCATCTCTAATCTGCTAAAAGGGTCCAAAACCGCAGCCACACACTGCTCATGAGCCCCGAGACACCTAGGCTCCGAGAATTGAAAACAAACAAACTGTGTCTTTAAGTATTAGTATATGTACTCTTTTGATCCCGTACGGGACATTTGGTCTATGCATCTAGCCCATCCCTAAATGAGTGGCACACACAGACACACAGCACACAGTGAACACACACTGAGGCTAAACACACACTATCTCAGAGCAGGCAATCATCTGCTTTCATCTGGGATAGAATCCTCCACCCCTCAGAAAGTCTTAAAGAGACCACCACACCATCCTCATAGAGGCCAGCTGAGTCTGTCGCCAAAGAGGCTTTGTGTGCTGGGCATTATGATGAAGACAATGAAGTCAGTAAAGGCATTAAGTACAGACTGGGAACATAGTTCTGTTGTTTTGGTTATTGTGTAAAGGAAAAAAAGATACTCACAATTACATAATGTCAAATATTTGGTGCTTGACAAAGTCAGAATAATTCTGAAGCTGCGGGAGGATAGAGAGTTCACTGGTCCACCAATAGTGAGACTGCATGACCTACACTCCCCCTCAGTGGATGTGGAAATGCTTTATTACTTCCCCAGGGAGTCTGCCTGTCCCAGTGAGCACCATCCTTCTCTGAGCAAAAGGGTTGAGACTACACCTATCCACCCCAGACAAACCGAGCTGACACATTGGAGTACAGTTCACAGAGGCAGAGCTGTGTGTGTGTTTGGAGCATAAAGATGAAGACTCTTGGAGCTGCTGTGCTGCTGGTACTGTTATCTGCTCTGGTTGTGGCTGAAACAGAAGGTGGAGGCCTCCATGCTGAAACCACTAAAAGTGCCACTGACCAAGAAAGCAGTAATGTGCTGACAGAGATGAAATCTCTGCTGATAGACATGAAGGAAACCATGGAGGCCATGGAGAAAAGACTGAACACCAGTGAGAGACTAGTGGAACAGCTCGTGAGTGAAAAAAAGGGTGAGGCACTCTACACCTGATCCACTTATCCGTGTCATTTTGATGTTTATTTCTGTATGTGTGTTCATTTGATGTATATTTCTGGATGTGCTTTTATATCTGTATGTGATGTGTTTGTTTTGTGTGTGAGTGAGTGTGTGTGTGTTTGTGTGTGTGCTCTTTTGATGTGGTTTATTTCTGTATGTGTGTTCTCAGATCTGGCAGAAAGTCTGAGCCTCACTGTAAGTCAGATGGAGGAGCTGAGGAGGAGTAGCCAGAGCAGAGTGTCTTTCTCTGCCTCACTGCTCACATCGGGTTCAGGAAACACAGGACCCTTTTCAGATGATACTGTCCTGATTTTCAAACACGTCTTCACTAACATTGGCCAAGCCTACAACCCAAGCACAGGTACTAGAAAGGGACAATTAGATGTTGCTGTACCATGCACGTTCAGATGTTACTGTATACAGCATAAATACTTTTGTTTTATAGCCACCAGATGGATGGATATAATTGGGCCAGTTGCATCAATACACCTGAATCCAGTAGGAAAATATAACTATAATAAAAGTGTTGGAAAATATAAACATGCTTTCTTCCCTCTCTCTCTTTCTCTCTCTCTTTCATCACACCGTGACAGGGAGCTTCACTGCTCCAGTCCGAGGCGTCTACCACTTCCTTTTATTTGTGTACGGAATGGGACATGAATCTACACCTACAGCAGTCTACCTCCGTAAAAATCTAGAGCTAGTTGTCTCTGCTTACAATCATCAGCCAACAATCGTCTCAAAAGCCTCGAATGGAGTTTCTCTGCTGCTGGAGGTGGGAGATGTGGTGACTGTGACCCTGTGGCCTGGTGCATGGGTGCATGATAATCAAAATCACCACAACACCTTCTCTGGCCACTTGCTCTTCCCCATGTGAACGCTTTTTATTTAGGGGTATTCCATTGAGACTGTTGTTAATTAAATTCACTGTTTTTTTTGTCTTTTAATTGCTCCAGTTTTATACTTTAGTAGTTTTTAAGCTATTGTAATTTAATGTTTTTATTTTCTCTGTGTATTTCATTAATCTTTATTACTTTTGTTCATATAAAGAACCTTAAATCAACCCTCTCAAAGCTCTTTGAACTAGCTTTGCCATGGAGATTTGGTTTGAGGGATGTTGTATTTGGCTGCCCCTACTGCTTAATAGCTGGAATTGCAATATGTTGGGACAATGCAGTTTTTATTAAATTATGACAGACCCGGCCCAAAAATGTACGTTGACAACAGACAATGGCCGCTACTCCCGATGGACAATCCATGCCTTGAGACAGAGTATTTGAAATATGTGCATGACTCAACAAAAGTCTAGACCAATGAAGATCCTGCCTGGAATCAGCTGACAAGGGCAAAGCCTACAGCATAGTGCTGGTGGGGTGGAAGGAAGGAACATAGAGATGGCAGCACCTGGAGCATTGGAGTGGACTTCTGATTAGACATATTAATTGTTCTCTACCTTTTTTTGAACAAATTGCCCCTTTTGAACATCATAACACCCCTTGCTGTCCCCAAGTAGGCTGATTCTCACTCATACTGAGCTGCTATGCATAAGTCATGGCAAATTTCATGTCATCTCCAGCTTTTGATATGCTTACAATCAATCAGATCAATCAATCGGTCACCCATCACAATTTAACTTACATTGCCCTCACCTAACCCTACATTTGGAGACTTACAGTGTCTCTCACCTAAGAGAAGAGTTTCTGTTTTACTGTGACATTTCAGAGTTGTAGTGAAGGGCATGCAGCTCTTCACAACTCATAACAGACTACAATCTCCCTCAATGTGAACAAAGAATTACTGAAAGCAAAAGGGGCTGTAATGTCTTGGTTGTGACTTGCCAAGATTGTGACTTGTGTCTTTTAGCAGCATTTGGTGTGGTAGAGCACATGCTTACCATGTGTGAGTTCCTGTTTCAGTCTTTGGTGTCTCTGACTATACACCTCTAAAGGACATTTAGGCACTCTCATAAGCACCGATGACCGATGAGTTTGTTAGGTTCAACGTTTACATAGAATGTTGAGTGCAAAAGGCATCATGTGCTCTCCTTAGGCACAAACATTTGCTTTAACATGTATGACCAAAGGTCATGTATCGTCAGTGAGCCACAATGAAACTTCTGCTGAAAGGGAGGTAGCTGAGTGGTAGAGCACATGCTTTGCAGGTGTGAGGCCTGGGGTTCAAACCTTGGCATCTCCAATTAGCTTAGGAAAATGTAGCCAGACAGTTTGAAAGCATCAATGTTTACGTTGAAAGGTCAGTGTTAAAACCACTTTGCTGCCAAAGTCAACATTTTATGTTTAGACAGGCCACACACTTTCATTTTTTTTTGACAACAGGGATGCAGAGGGATTTTGAACCCTGGACCATCAACTTAGAAGTCTGATACTCTAACAACTGAGCAAGTCAGGCATCCTGTGAATATGTACAGCACAGGGAATTATCTCAAATGGTAGAGCTTAGCATGCATAATGCAGTAGCAGGATCGACTTCCGAATTCTCCAGTGCCATGGGCTCCCTGAGGCCTCCCTTTCAAGGATGTGCAGATGATGGCTGCTGTACTGTGCCGGGAAAGTTCAGTTTTTGATGTGCCGCGAGCGAAAATCTGGGGTTTCCCATTGCATGGTTACCTGCACAGAAAAATCAAATGGCATGACCTCTGAACGCAGAAAAGTCAAATGGCATGACCCTTGAACACCCTAAGGCTCCAGGTCTACCAGTAACTGATAAAGCCCTTTGTCCTCTGCTGTGAAAGAAGCACATTACGTCAGTCATTGTTGTCTCCTTTTGATTAGTTGATAAGTGTCATGCCAGATTCCTATGTCTTTACATGTAATCTTAGTAGAATAGTAGAATCCTAGTCCTAGTAGAATCCTAGTCCAATCACCTAACTTGGAAATGTGAATGTCATTTCACCATGAAATGAAGGTCAAAGGTCAAATCTGACTACAGATTTTTGCTGGCGATCAGAGAAACCCCCCAAAGGCATAGCCATAACAATGTTTTTGGAGATTCTGCAGCCTGCAAAGGCCTCTGATGCAGGACTGAGCCTTTAATCAGAGTAGGTTTTGCAAAAATGTGACAATATCCTTCTCTAGCATGTAAGGAAAGACTGGAAAATTCATTTTCCCATTGCATGGTCCTCTCCACAGAAAGGTCAAATGGCGTGACCTCTGAAGGCAAACATGCTGCCCTCAGTACCTAAATGAAATAAAATTTCTTAAAATGATGATAAAAGCTCAACAAGCCTCCCATGAATATACTGCATATGGAATTTCCAGCAGATTGGACCTTTCCTTGGTGAATGAGATTAAAACCTCATATTTTGTGCTTTTTTTCCCGACCTTTGAATTCAAAGGCTTCCAGATGGGCCCCTGACCGGCCTAGGGCCAATAAGGATGTCAGGAAAACAGACAGAATGGATGTCAGGAAAACAGACAGAATGGACCACTTTATTAAAGAGTTAGGGGGAATTGGAGTGTGGATGTGCTCTGTGAGAGCGCCCTCGGCGCGGAGGAGTAGGAAGCGTGCAGAGCGGGGAGGGGCAGGCAGGAGCACTCGTGGTCGGGCAGGCGGTGAGTCAGGAACCGTGGCAGGAGAGCAGGCGAGAGTCACAGGCAGGCGGCGGGTCAGAAACCAGGGCAGGAGAGCAGGCGAGAGTCGTAGGCAGGCGACGGGTCAGACAACAGGGCTGGGACGAAGAGCGTAGTTGAGGACAGATCACGGGTCGGAAACCAGGAGAGGCAGACGGAGAACAAGTCGTGGCCAGAAAGTGGGTCAGCATCACGGGCAGAGAAGCAGAAGCGTAGGTCACAGGCAGTCCGAGTTTGGCAACAGGCAGACGATCTTTAAGGACAAAAACAAACAGGGACAGAACGGAAAACAGACCGGGAAACAGAACCCTTGTGGGAAAACAAACACGGGTAAACAATCAGGGGAAACAACGAAACAGAGAGAGTCAGAATTATAGGCTTGCCTTCAGCAGTAAATGCGTACAGGTTTGCTAATTCACCGACGGGGAGTGAAGGAAACAGGGAATAAATAACCAGGGCAATCGGGGAAGACAAGACACAGGTGGAGGCAATCAGTAAGGACAGGTGAAAGGGATCCAGTGATTAACAGGGAATAAGGAAGTGAGATAGAATGATTGAAACCAATGAGCCCGTTAGTGAAGCAGACAGGGAGAGAACGTGAGGAAACAGAGATAGACAAAACAAGGTGGTGACAGAACCCCCCCCCCCCCCCCAAGGTACAGCCCCAGAAGTCCCAGCCATCCCCACCATCCCGGGTGGGCGGAGGGGGAAAACCTGGTGCAGGAATTAGTACTCCTCGGAGCGATCCGACGCCTCGGCCTCATCCCCAGAGGATGCCTGGGACTCATCTCCATTGGAGGGCAGGATCGGAGCTGGTGTAGGATCAGGGACTGTGCTGGCAGTCCGGCGGGTACCCTTTGGCCAACCCCGACGGAGAGATGGTTGATCCGGATGCTGCTGGTGAAAATCTGTGATTAAGGACCGGTCCAGAATCCTGCTGGCGGGGATCCAGGATCTCTTCTCTGGACCATACCCCTCCTAGTCCACCAGGTACTGGATGCCACGGCCCCTCAGACGGGACCTGAGCAGACTGCACACGGTGTATACCGGTCCACCGCCGAGGAGGCAGGGGGCTGGAGGTGGTGGTACCGCCGGCACCAATGGGCTGTTGTGGATGGGTTTGATTTTAGAGACATGGATAGACGGGTGTACCTTCACACTGCTGGGGAGCCAGAGCCGGACCACAGTCGGACTGGTGACCCGCTCAATGGGAAATGGACCCAGGAACCAGGGGGCCAGCTTGCGTGACTCCACTTGCAGCGGGAGGTCTTTGGCCGAGTGCCACACCCTCTGACCCACCCGGTACGAGGGGGCAGGGACCCGACGGCGGTTGGCTCCGGCCGAGTAACTGGTGACTGTTCGGAGGAGAGTGGCGCGAGCCCGTGCCCAGGTGCGGCGGTAGCGGCGAGCGTTAGCCAAGACTGAAAGACAGGAAACCTCCTCTTCCTGGCTGGGAAACAGGGGAGGCTGGTAACCATACACGCATTGGAAGGGAGACATACCGGTGGCAGAACAGGATAGGGAGTTGTGGGCATACTCCACCCAAAGGAGCTGTTGGGACCACGTGAGAGGATTCTTGGAGGCCGTACAACGAAGAGCCTTCTCCAGTTCCTGGTTGATCCTCTTGGTCTGCCCGTTAGACTGGGGGTGGAAGCCAGAGGATAGACTAACCGTGGCCCACAGTAGGTGGCAGAACTACTTCCAGAAGGTGGAGGTATACTGGGGACCACGGTCAGAGACAATATCGGAGGGGATGCCGTGGAGGCGGAAAACGTGATGGAGCACCTCCTTAGCGGTCTCACGGGCAGAGGGGAGCTTAGGCAAGGGGATAAAATGGGCCATCTTACTAAAGCGATCTACCACTGTGAGGATCGCCGTTTTCCCCTCCGAGGCAGGCAGATCAGTGATGAAGTCCAGCGAGATGTGGGACCAGGGGCGTGTTGGGATCGGCAGGGGCTGGAGAAGGCCGGCAGGTGGACGGTTGGAGGACTTGTGTTGACTGCAGACCGGACAGGGCTGTACAAAGTCCTGGATGTCCACCATATGGTGGACCACCAGAAACGCTGTGCGAGAAGTTTTGAGGTTCCGGGACCCGGGACGGTAAGACAGGGTGAAGTTAAACCGAGAGAAGAACAGGGCCCAGTGGGACTGACGGGGGTTCAGTCGTTTAGCGGAGTGGATGTATTCTAGGTTCTTGTGGTCCGTCCACACCAAGAAAGGGACCGTCACCCCCTCTAACCAGTGATGCCACTCCTCCAAGGCGAGCTTCACGGCCAGCAACTCCCGGTCCCCTACGTTGTAGTTACCTTCTGCTGGCGACAGTCGGTGCAAGAAGAAGGCGCATGGATGGAGCTTAGAGTCCGAGGTCGAGCGCTGTGACAACACCCCCCCCGACTCCCACATCCGAGGCGTCTACCACGACAACAAACTGGAGACTGGGGTCGGGCATCTGGAGGATGGGGGCCGTGGTGAAGCGGGTCTTGAGGGTGAGGAAGGCTTGATCGGCTGCCGGGGTCCACTCGAACCTCCTCTTGGTGCTGGTCAGGGCTGAGAGTGGGGCGGCGACGGCGCTGTAATTGCGAATTAAACGTCGGTAAAAGTTGGCAAACCCCAGGAATTGCTGTAAATTTTCCGAGAGTCCGGGGTTGGCCAAGAGGAGACGGCCGAAACTTTGGCTGGGTCCATCTGGATCTTACCCTCTGCCACAATGTACCCCAGGAAAGTCACGGTCTTCATATGGAACTCACACTTCTCTGCCTTGACAAACAGGGAGTTCTCCAGGAGGTGACGAAGGACCTGGCGGACGTGCTGCGTCCTGCTGGCGGACAGCGGGGGTGTTGGTGAGCCCAAATGGCATCACAAGGTATTCATAGTGGCCAGTCGGGGATGTTGAACGCCGTCTTCCATTCGTCGCCCTCCCGGATGCGCACTAGATGGTAGGCATTGCGGAGGTCCAGCTTTGTGAAGACCGTGGCCTCCTGGAGTGGCTCAAAATCCGAGGTGAGCAGGGGCAGAGGGTAACGGTTCTTTCCCGCGATGTCGTCTAACCCCCGGTAGTCGATACAGGGGCGCAGGGACCCATCCGTCTTGCCCATGAAGAAGAAACCTGCCCCGGCAGGTGATGAGGAGGGGCGGATGATGCCGGCCTCCAGGGATTGGGAGATGTAGTCCTCCATGGCCCGTCGCTCTGGAGCTGAGAGTGAGCTGAGAGTGAGCTGAGTCGTCCTCTCGGAGGAGGTCAAATAGCGCAGTCGTAGAGTCGATGTGGGGGCAGGGACGTGGCTCTGGTCTTGTTGAAGACCTCCCCCAAGTCGTGATAACAACTTGGGACACTGGAGAGGTCTGGAGAAGGGCTTGGAGGTTCGGAGGTGCTGGGAGATGGAGCGGAGAGCAGGCAGGTACAGTGACAGTCTGGACCCCACTCACGTACCATCCCAGTCCTCCAGTCAATCTGTGGGTTGTGGAGATAGAGCCAGGGATACCCCAGAATGAGAGGGTGATCCGGAGAGTGGAGGAGATGGAACTCGGCCCTCTCTAAGTGATTGCCTCTCTAAGTGATTGCACAACCCACAGTGATGTGGGTTACGGGACCAAGGCGATGACCGTCAAGAGCCCGAGCAGGGATGGGAGAAGGCAGTTGATGGAACTCCAACCCCATCTTGCGAGCGAAACCCTTCGCCATGATGTTGGCCTCTGCGCCTGAGTCCACCAGGGCCGCCAGGGAATGGGTAGCGCCCGGTAGGTGAAGGCGGACCTGGAGAAGAGATCTACGTTCGGAGGAGGAGGGAGAAGATAGAGCTCAGCCGGACCCCCTCTACGTCCGGTGAGCTTGGTCTTTTGCTGGGCAGGAGGAAACATGATGTCCTCTTCCCCCGCAATACAGGCAGAGACCCGATGAAAATCGACGTTCCCGTTCGGCTGTAGGAAGCGTGGCCCGATTTACCTCCGTGGGTTCAGAAGATTTGAGCCGACTGACTGGGCTAGGAGGTGGCGTGCTTGCATGGACAAGGACCCTCGTGGCGGGCGTATGATCAGAAAAGTGGTGCCCTCTCTCTCGCCGTCGGGCTTGGACTCTGTGGTCAATACGGTTAGCCAGAGCGATGACCTCATCCAGGGTTGACGGGATCTCATGGGAAACCAACTCGTCCTTCATATAGTCCGCCAAGCTGTGCACAAAGGCGTCCACCAGGGCTTCCATGTTCCATGAGCTCCGGAGGGCCAAGGTGTGGAAATCGATGGAATAATCTGCAACTGACCTACAGCCCTGCCAGATGCTAATCAGAGCACGGGGAGCTTCGGTGGAGGAAGAGTCCGTCTCGAAGACCTTCAGCATCTCCTGAGAAAACAGCTCAAATGAAGAGCAAGCTGGGGTCTGCCACTCAAATTCAGCTGCTCCCCATAGCTTCGCCCGGCCCATCAGGTGGGTGATAACGAAAGCTACCTTGGCCGCCTCAGCAGCGAACTTCACGGGTTGGAGGGTGAAGAAAAGTCTGCAGTTTATCAAAAACGGTCTGACCTGTGATGGATTCCCGTCAAAGCGTTCCAAGGAGCCAATTCGGGGTTCAGAAGCAGGCTGGGTGATTGCTGAGGGAATTGGTGCGGGAGAAGCTGCAGCAGACGGGACAGGAGGAGGCGCAGAAGCCGTTGTGAACGGTGAGCCGACTTCAGGGATGTTCGGGAGGGAACCAGGAGATGGCGCCAGCGTCTCAAGTATTTGAGTAACCCGGGCGAATTGTTGCTGCGCCTGCTGGATCTGCAGTTGTTGATCCTGGATAATTTGTTGTTGCTGCTGAAACTGCTGATGTTGGTATTGACTGATCTGCAGAAGAGATGCAACATTGGCAGACAGCCGGTGGATGCTCTCCTCGGGGCTTCCTAGTTGCAGAGGAGTGGAGTCTGCCTCTGGAGCAACACGCGCGGGGTCCATGTTGAATGGTCGGTGAATTCTGTCAGGAAAACAGACAAAATGGACCACGTTTGCAGCGAGTTGCAACAGTCTTTATTAAAGGGTTAGGGGGAATTGGAGTGTGGATGTGCTCTGTGAGAGCGCTCTCGGCGCGGAGGAGTAGGCAGCGTGCAGAGCGGGAAGGGGCAGGCAGGAGCACTCGTGGTTGGGCAGGCGGTGAGTCAGGAACCGTGGCAGGAGAGCAAGCGAGAGTCACAGGCAGGCGGCGGGTCACAAACCAGGGCAGGAGAGCAGGCGAGAGTCGTAGGCAGGCGACGGGTCAATCAGTAAGGGCAGGTGAAAGGGATCCAGTGATTAATGGGGAATGAGGAAGTGAGATAGAATGATTGAAACCAATGAGCCCGTTAGTGAAGCAGACAGGGAGAGAACGTGAGGAAACAGAGATAGACAAAACAAGGTGGTGACAAAGGAAGCTTGTAAAGGACAAAGTCCAGAATTGAAGTCCCACTCCCCTAATCTGGTCCGGAGCCGGTTGGGGCCGGGGTCATGGTTGTCCCTAACCAATAAGGAAGCATGCAATGGGCAAAGTCCAGATTTGAAATGTGATCCCCTAACCCAGTCTGGAGCTGGTTGGGGGCAGGGTCACAGGGGTCCCTAACTAATAAGGAAGCTTGTAATGTCTGCCCACTGTAATGACAGAGATGAGAGCTAATGGCTCAAAATGCCTGTGCAGGCACTGGATATGCTTACAATCAATCAGACCGATCATTGCTAAGAGAAGTGAGAGCCTGAGCATCACAATTTGAAAGAAAACACGTTAAGCCCGCCTCCATCATATTGAGATAAAAGTCAGTTTTTGAATGGTTCCCTATCTCAGGCCAACAGGAAGGAGTGGAGAGATAGGCCTACTGACTGAGATGCGTAGAAGATTAGTATGTGTGAAAACAAGGCTACCCCCCAACCACACACACACACACCACCGCCACCCCCCTCACACATATCATAACACTCAAGAATAGCGCTATGAGTAAATAGTTTACCTATGTGCAGTAGAGCTATGTGTTTCTGTTGTAAATCAGTGAATAAAGCCTCAGGCTACAGACTGAATCAGGGCAATCACTGTAGGCCTATTGTCAAAATCAATTTATTGTCAAAATACTTGAATAGTTACGAATTTCAGATATTCTGGTTTAGAAAAGGTTTGAATGAGTTGTACTGATGTGATTAGGCGACATTTATCAAGATGCTGTCTGAATGCTGGAGAGGCACTTCTGAACAGGAAGTTGATAGACTTGACAAGCCACTTCCTGACAAGCCACTTCCTGTTGTTCACTGAATGTATGGAGTCAGCAGACAGACTATCTACCATTTCCACCAGCAGGCAATCCAAATGCCTATGCAGTCTCCAAGTCTAAATTTCTTTAGAAGTAAATAAGTAAAAACTAGGCTTTACTAGGCTGTGACAAACATTTTTGGAAACAGCTACTGCTTCAATTGATTTGATCAAACTTTTGGAAAACACTTCTGCCATTTCACAAATTGTATGAGCAGATAGCACAGAAATAGTTCAGTTCACATATAGGCTACAAGAAGAAGTGATGCAGCTTGTATAAAGCAGAGGCCTTGTGTTTTATGTTTGCTGTAGGATAGAGACTAAAAGACACTCCCTGCGTTTACATGAGAGCTTTAATTCTGAATAAAACTAATTTAATTCTGAATAAACATTAATTTTGCTTTAAAAATACCATGTAAACACTTAATTCCTAATGAAAATGATCATTCGGAATTAAACTTAATTCCCAATTAAGTGGGTGGTTTATTCCTGTTTTAAAGCGGAATTAATTTATTCCTCAAACATTCCTCTTCAGCTGACATACGTAAATGGCGATAATATTATCGAGCTGCTGCTTAATTATTATCGTGACCACTGTGACAAAAGTTTGTACCACGTTTGTATCCATGGTGTAACGACAAGCAGAGTTGACAGAAAAGCCGGTAGCCAGCTGAAGTGTGTGTTTTCACCTGGTAGATGTAAATATGTACGTGTGCCCCCTGCCCAAACAGAACACTTCCTGACCCCCAGATATTGAGCGGAATTAAATAAAGCCGATTTAATGTGTGTTCCATGTAAACCTTTATTCGTAATTATTATATCCATGTAAACTCAAAGGAGAATATTTTAATTCCAAACTATTTAATTATAATAATTAATTCGGAATAAAAAAAAACATAATGTAAACGTGGCCAATATGGTGACTACTAATAGCCAATTTGAAAGCATACCTATTTTTGTTTTATGCCCCTCAGCTGACATGGAACGTTATTAACTGGATCAGGTTACAATGAACAATTTTTTTTTTGTTCTAACCAGTTTGGTACAAAGTCCAGAAGTAAATGAGTTTAGGGTGGAACCAAAATGAAAACATTAAAATACTGTCTACAAACAAATACAAACTAGCTGGCAAAAAAATCTGGTTCAAAGCCCTGGCATATAAATGGGAATTTCAGTGTTTCTCCCCTGAGAAAAAAGGTCAGATTTGGTTGTTAAATGTTGTACTATTGCCCGGGAGTGCAGAGTTTTAAAATTTGTCACCCGATTTCTCCAGTGCAAATGTGGTGGGTTTGTTTAATGGGTGCTCCTCCTGTCTGTGTCCCCTGCACTATTTATTGCGTTTAATATGTATTTCATCGCTTTTGTACAGTAGATAGTGTAGACCACTCTGCCACATCAGGTATCATTAAAGGTATGTGTTTTTTTCCCCTTATTGGACATGCAAATACAAACAGTTTTTACCAAAACAAGATTTATTTCTTGTGTAAAAGTACAAAACAGTAAAAAATTCACGAATGAAAATTCGAATATCTAGAAGCAACAAACCTTCCTTCAACAGTCAATGCATCAAGACCGAGAAATTCTCGGAACAATAGCGTTTGTCAAAATGTTAATCTTAACATTAATTTCATCACAATCAGAAAACAAGGCTTTAAGTGTAAACAACCAAACCTGTCCATTTGAAAGTTCTGAAATGTAATATTCACTGAAATGTTGTCCAGTTTGTATCTGAAGATTACTGGTTAGAGGACCAGGGCAGCTCAAAACTCCAGGTCTACTAAAAGAGAGAAGAGCAAAAGAGGACAAAAAAGCACAATGTCCACAATTTCTACTGCTCTGAGCTCCAAATTAAATTCTTTCAGGTGATTAGCTAAACTAAGCTCTTCTAAGTAATGGCACCCTAATATTTCAATGAAACTAATGAGTACTGCTATTTTCTTGAATTCCACTTTGCCAGTGGTTACAGTGAAAGGTATCGACTTTATGATTTGGAATGGTTTGGAAACCGAACCTCTGTCAAGTTCACTCATTGTCAATCTTCAACATAAACGATAAACAGTATTTCCAACCCTGGTATTTCTGTGTGTGTGTGTGTGTGTGTGTGTGTGTCTAATTGTATAATATTCAAAATCCAACCCCTGAGTAAGAGTCCCTCCTTCTGACACTGAAGAGTATATAAACGGAGCAGAGACAGAGCTATGTGTGTTCGAAGCATGAAGATGAAGACTCCTGGAGCTTCTGTGCTGCTGTTTGTTCTGGTTGTGGTTGCCGTAGAGAGTCCAGATGAAGATACAAGAGTAACCCCAATCAAAATGATTTGTCTGCCCAATGCCGACACTGTAATGACAGAGATGAGAGCTCTAATGGCAGAGCAGAAAGAACAGGTCAGACAGGCCCAGGCAAAGATAGACGGCATGGAAGCCAGAATGCAAGCCAGTGAGAAGACGGTCATGGAGCAGAAAGAAGAACTTGAACAGACCAAAGCCAAACTGAAAACCACTGAGGGTCAAATGATGAACCTGCAGAACAAGACTGAAGGTAACCCCAACCCCATGACAGGTGAGTGTTCTTATTACAGTATTGTCACCAGTGAAGTTACCACTGCAGGTGAAGTCTTTTCACCAGTATCTGTGTGTTTCTCTCTCCCACAGGGTTATTCACAGCACCAGTGAAGGGAGTTTATGACTTTAACTTTTACTTATTTGGGACTGAAGAGGTTCCTGGGATTGCAGCACACCTCCGTAGGAACGGTCAGAATCTTGTGGGGGCATACAGTGAAGGAAACAGTGTTGGTTTCATAAATGCAGCTAATGATATGAGTGTGCTGCTGGAGGGGGGGGGGATGTGGTGGATATTTATCTACCAGCTGAAAGGAGAATTTTAGATAACCACAACCATCACAGCACCTTCAGAGGCCACCTGCTGTTCCAGGTCTAACACACATCCAGTCAGTTACCTGCTCTCTCTTGCTCTCTCTCTCTCTCTCTCTCTCTCTCACACACACACACACACACACACACACACACACATATTTCCAACACAAGCTTGTCAGCTGTCATGTCACAATTAATTTAATGTAAAATGTCTATTACATTCTATGAAATCCAATAAAAAGTATTTGGCTGAATGTGTTCAGAGTTAATCAGTAGATAATTCAAATAAGGAAACATATTTTACAGTCAAAATTAATCCTTGTATACTCATCACCACATGCTCTCCCTACCCTGTTTGTGTGAGGTCAATAACTGCATCCTATCATGACCCTCCAAAGATGTATGACTGCATGGCTGAGGGATGTGCTGAGAAACATTATTCTATAAATATTCTTGCATCACAAAAGCCTTTTGAAAATTTCTGTTCATTTTAACACACTTGCTTCTCAGATGAATAAATCACCAAGTCAATGCCTCCTCACAGTGTCCCACACAGCGATTATTCAGTTTCCAACAGATTTCTTCATTCTGTGAAACATGTGACTGACATGATGTCTCATGTTTTGAAAAGCATATACCCAAATGTATTTAATTTTCAGTGATTAAAAAGATCTCATGGTCAACAGATGTGAGTTGTGGCCAGGTTGAAGGGATACTATGTGATATTTTAGGAAGCTTTTAGGATGATTTAACAATTCTGTAGTCACTTTGCTACTTTGAAATTCCTGAATCACCTGAAAATATATGTGTTCAGACAAGCCTACTCTCTTTAAATTTGTTGCATCCTTGGGACTAGAAAGACCCTGCTCCTTTTCTTTGCATATTGTTTATGCTGTGTTTTTACTGCTAGCTATGAGGTTATGGGTGCAGCACAAAGAACTGGAGCTACAGATACAGCCTCCACCCAACAAACCTGCCAGCCTGACATCCACACTGTGCTGAGAGAGATGAACAACCTGATAGCAAAGCTGGAAGTGGAGTTCAGATACACTAAGACACAGATGGACACTACTGAGGCCAGACTGAGAGAGAGTGAGAACCTTACACTGCAGCTGCAACATGAAAATAAAGGTTTATTTTGTTCATTTTACTGAACTTTTACTAAAATTATATGCTTGTATGTATAGCATTATATAATTATATATATTTCCTTGTCTTTATTGTGTGTGTATGTGTGTGTGTGTGTGTGTGTGTGTGTGTGTGTGTGTGTGTGTGTGTGACAATAGCTCTGAAACTGAGTCTGAATGATCTGAAGGAGAAACAAGAGGAGCAAGCAGCAGCTGTGAGAGCTGTAGGAGGCAGTGTGAACCTCACAGGGAGTCAGGTGGAGGAGCTGAGGAGGGAGAGAGAGGAGATTAGGGTGTCTTTCTCTGCCTCACTGGTGGAATCTGCTCGTGTTGATGTAGGACCATTTTCACAGGCAATTCCCCTGGTCTACCTCTGTTCCCCTGTTCATCAATATCGATTCAGTGCCCGTTGCCTTCAGCACTCAGAGACAAACACCCTGAGCACCTGGCACGTGTCTGGTCTATAGCCCAGTTCCCTGTACTTGAATCAGGAGCACTTCACACACACACACTCACACACACACACACACACATTTATGATGTTTAGTCAATGGACTCATCAGGTCCTTATCACTTCTAAACACAAACCAGGAAACCATGTGCATCAAAAGAGGACATAACACTTTTACAAAACAACATGTCACATAACCTGCATCTCACGTGTGAAACATTGGCAACTGTTTTTGCTTGAGGAATGTCCCAAGGACACCATTTGGTAATAAGTAGCCAGGTCATAGTATATATGTTGAAGAACAAGACCAGTCAGTACTTTGTTTAGATTCATCATGAAGACCTGTGGAGCTCTACTGGTGCTGCTGTGCTGCTGTTTGGCTGAGACGCAGCTTAGAGGAGAGACCATCAGTGAAAATGACATCACTCACCAGGACCACTATGGTGAAGCAGAGAACAGACAAAATGAGGTTATGGGTGCAGCACAGAGAACTGAAGCTACAGATACAGTCTCCACCCAACAAACCTGCTAGCCTGACATCCACACTGTGCTGAGAGAGATGAGCACTCAGGTGGCAAAGCTGGAAGTGGAACTCAGATACACCAAGACACAAATGGATGCTGTTGAGGCCAGACTGAGAGAGAATGAGAAGACAGTAGAAGAGCAGAAAGCAGAACTAAGAGACAGTAAAACTGAAATGGGGGTCCTGGAGGGCAAAACAGCTTCTATGGAGACCAGACTGAGAGTCAGTGAGAAGACAGTAGAGGAGCAGAGAGTGGAGCTCAGCCAGACTGGCAGACTTGTGGAAAAGTTAAAGAGAGAAAATGAAGGTAAGAGATCTGACCATGATTCTGGTCCTGGTTCTGATTCTTCTTCTTCTATCTAATTCACATTTTTTTTACTTTTGCTGTTTCCTTGCCATGGTGTAAATATAGGTTTGTTTCTCTTTTTGTTTCTGTATTTGTGTGTGTGTGTGTGTTTCCTTCAGCCCAGGCAAGGAATCTTAGCCTCACTAGCAGCCAGGTTAAGAATATGCAGAATGAAAGAGAGGAGAGCAGGGTGTCCTTCTCTGCTTCACTGGTGACATCTGGTGGTGGACATACAGGACCCTTTCCAGCAGAAACTCACCTGATCTTCAAACACGTCTTCATTAACAGTGGAAATGGCTACAACCCAAATACAGGTAATGTGATACTGGTAGAGTTGTTGTTGGCTTCATGTCCATCTGTTCCTGTCATGTATCCTGTCAATGGATTATTATTATTATTATTATTTTAATATCAATTTATATTCGATTACCATCAGGCGACCTCTACAAAGCAAACCCCACCAGGGAAAACACTTAAAAACCGTAACTGATTTATTCCCAAAGCCATGGACACCCTGATTAATTCATACCAACTTTATCTCTCTTTCTCTCTCTCTCTTTCTCTCTCTCTACCCCACATCTGTCACAGGGGTCTTCACAGCTCCAGTCAGAGGGGTCTACCACTTTGTTGTGTTTCTTCATGGTTATGCGCCTAACATAGCAGCAGTCTCTCTCCGTAAAAATGGACACCATGTTGTCAGCCCTTTTAGTTCTGTGCCAAGTGGACTGGCGACTCCCTCTATTGGAGTTTCTTTGCTGCTGGAGGTGGGAGATGTGGTCTATCTGATCCTTTGGTCCAAAGCATCGGTGTATGATAATTCATCCCACCACAACTCCTTCTCTGGCCACCTGCTCTTCCCCATGTGAAGAGGCGGTCCTAAAGGAAATCAGATCAGTCATATTCTATTACTGTCCACACAGTCTGGGTAGAGGCGATATTTATGTTACTGTAAATAATTTTTCAAGGAGTTATTGGGGTATAATATGTATAGCTATATTACAGGAATCCCACTGATCATTGAATTTCTGGAATATCATGTAATTTTAATAAATCTATTCCAGCCATTGGAAAATCACTGAATGTGATCATTTTACAGGTAAAGTCAGGGAATATCAGGGAATTTTGCTAATAGCATGCATAGCTTAGTCACCAAAATGCAATAGCAGTATTTCCATGACTCACTCCTGGCTGGTGGTTGAGGTTCACCAGTTTTTTCCAAGTCCTGAAAAAACCTGTGCTTTTGCCTGGAGCTTTTGAAATTGATTTGTACAGACTGATACTTTTTTTCTGCTAAGTATCCAGGCTGTACTATGTACAATTGTTGTTGGATGTCCTGGAAATTGTGTTTTTATTCATCGAAAGTCATTGAAGAGTTTAGTGTGGGAAACCTGATATTAGCCTTAGAAGTATAGAACACTAAACCACAGGCTGGAATGTTGTGGAAAGTTTTCCATTCTTTATATGGGACGATGTGATTACAAGGGGTAGCATTGTTTTATATTATTACTGACTTTATATTGACTTATATTGTCTGTTTTTATACTGCTTAAATGAAAACAACACAAATATAAAAGTGTGTCATGTCAGGTTTTTTTTTTTTTGTGTGTGTGTGTGTGTGTGTGTGTGTGCGTGTGTGTGTGCATGTGTGTGTGTGTGTGCGTGTGTGTGCGCGTGTGTGTATCACACCACAGGTTGAGAGGTTATGATATGACTAGCATGTAGGACGTCCACATACTAGCTGCTCATAATTATACACACACACATGCATGTGTAATTACTACTAGTAATAAGTAATCAGGTCAGATTACACACTTAACAGCAAGTTCAGTTAGTGTTTATGTGTTTTGAGTGTTTTATGTAATAACCTTTCAATGCCTTATTACACAATTTTACATTTACATTTTACAACATAAACACTTTATATTGACACGCATATTCACCATAAGTTAGCTGCTTACTAACATGTATATTAGTAACATACTAGACCTTTGTTAGTCATTATAAATTAATTAATACCTAATTAATACCTTATTCTGTAAGACCTTATTCTACCCTTTCTAGACCCTTAACTAAACATTTCCCCTGTATAAGTTCCTTATTACCCCTTATTCATAGTTATTAAGAAAGTTGTTGCATATGAATTATGATCTAAATATGCATGACACAATATGGGGCTTGTAAGGTGGTAGTAACACAAGTTATTCACAGTTATTCAGTTATTCACCCCTAATAATGCTTATCAAAGATGGTCTATTCATATGGAACTAGACACAAAATCACCAGTGGTGGTAGTGTACAAATAACTCATAAGTAATTGCTTGTAATGTTGAATGCGTTCCCTATTCTAAAGGTTTTTTCTTCACATTTAATTTACTATTAATTTGGTCCTTATTAACCCCCATGTATTCCCTAATATTTAGTTGCCTCCTGATCACACTTATTAAGTGCATTACAGTGATTAGTACACAACAAGCAGACAACCAAGTTAGCACAAATACAAATATCCCTTTTATTAATGAAGACTAGATAGCATGCAAAAATGCACTAACTTTCATGGCTTCTGAATAATCAAGTTTGAAATCAAAACAATTTTGCGTGTGTGAAGGGTCACACATTAAAGGAGACATCTGGTGTGAATCAGTCCATCGCTCTGCTGTTTGAGAATACTGTCAGTAGTGGAAAAAAATTAGAACATGTGAGTTAACCAAAAGTTAGATCTAATAGTTATCCGACAGCTAACACTGAACACTAATTCATTACCTACCTAATTAATGGTGAATATATGTGTCTTAATATAAAGTGTTACCACACATATTTATGTTTAGTCAAGTCCTTATCACTTCTAAACCCAAATCAGGACACCACATTAAAAGAAGACCTAACAATGCACAACCCTGACCTATGAGACAAGCCACGTGATTAGATTCATGATTAGATATTCTGGTTGTGTGATCAGTGTCTGCCAAGGACATCATTTGGTAATAAGTAATCAGTGAACAGTATATGTATTTGAGGGGAGAACAGAGACAAAACCGAGAACAGAGACAAATTATTCAGATTCATCATGAAGACCTGTGGAGCTCTACTGGTGCTGCTGTGCTGCTGTTTGGCTGAGACGCAGCTTAGAGGAGAGACCATCAGTGAAAATGACATCACTCACCAGGACCACTATGGTGAAGCAAAGAACAGACAAAATGAGGTTATGGGAGCAGCACAGAGAACTGAAGCTACAGATACAGCCTCCACCCAACAAACCTGCCAGCCTGACATCCACACTGTGCTGAGAGAGATGAGTGTTCTGATGACAGAGCAGAGAGTGGAACTCAGATACACTAAGACACAAATGGAGACCTTGGAGACCAGACTGAGAGTCAGTGAGAATAAAGCAGAGACTATGGAGACCAGACTGAGAGTCAGTGAGAATAAAACAGAGACTATGGAGACCAGACTGAGAGCTAGTGAGAATAAAACAGAGACTATGGAGACCAGACTGAGAGTCAGTGCGGTGAGTGGGTGTAGAGATGAGTAAGTAAATCATAGAAAGTTATTACATGACTCTTGATAATGCTGTTGAATGCTCAATTCAGTTCAGTGGAGGTCCATGTACTTTTTCATTCATTCATTATTCGATTTAGAAAGTGAAAGGGGAAATGAAAAATAAGTGGTTTACTTTTCAAAATTCTGCCCACACCCCAAACCTCCTGAATGATGCACAGTATGTACTTTGCTCTTTAGAATCATAGTTGAGCAGTTGTAGTCTGAGGTAAACAACAGGGTAGGCTCATAATCACTGACCAAGAATTCTCGCATGGACTGCAACATGTGCCTGTAACCACGTCACTGCTTAAACACACACATGTAAACATTTAGACAATGTTTTACATGTGATGTGAACATCATTTCAAGAAATGGAGATTTGTGTAACACAATTTACAGCGCACAGTGGCATCAACGGTGCTATCAATTGGTATGCCTGGGTAAGGGATACATGTCTACATTTGTGTCATCATATGCTTAGTTTTTTTGTAAAGGGTCTCGTCGTCTAACTTGATGGATGAATAGAATAATGAATGAACTGAAAAGTACACAGACCAATGGACCTTCCCAACCTCCCAAAGTCTGATATTGCTATGTATATCAGACACTGTGGTAAAGTTGTTTCGATATTGGATATTGAATATTCACATATTTGAAAAAATCTGTGTAACTCTTCTACAACCAACCAATATTTTTCAGACCACATGAATATGGAATATGGGAAAGGCCATTTTTAATTGAGCATTTTCAAAACTAAGCTTAGTTGTACCTTATTTTTTCATATACCTTCTTTAAAACTGTGAATGTTTTTTTGGCAGAAGAATAGAAGAAAAATACAAGAAAAAAAAAACACAACATTAGAATGAGGCAACATTGTACAAATGACGTGCCGGAAGATGGTTTTGGCAACCTAGCAACAGCAAACACTTGAACAAAAGAAAGAAAAGGAGTTTTAATAGAGTGTAAATAGCACCGTTTGGACACAAACCCCTAAAATAGGCTGTCTTGGAAAACCTGAATCAGTGATGACATTTCAGATTGAATGGGTGTTGTAAGAGACACAAGAGTGGTGACAGTTGAGGGTGTTATCTTTGTTTCATACTCACTTCCTTTGATGTCAGTGGCAGTTTCCTTGTTATACACTTCTAATTTGGTTCAAGCAGTCTTGAACTTTTTTTCTGTCTGTAGTCGTTTGAGAGCTTCAATAGCTTTCTGATATTTTTCCTTTGTATCAAGTACCATTGTGCCCTTGAGCAAGGCACTTAGCCCTAAGGGGCTTTAAGGGAGAGATGCAATTGAAAGTTGACAAATCTGAGTCGCTTTGGATAAAAGTGTCTGCTAAATGCATAAATGTAATGCAAATGTAAAGTTAATAGTTCTAAAGAGTAGTTTATGAAAGTTTTTAGAGACAATGTCAAACAGATATTTTGCCTTCTCAGCTTTAACAGTTTTCTAGTTACACCAGGTGTCCTCTTCCATTGTAGCATATCAAACAAATCAACTAATAAAACACTTTTTCTTCCAGTGGAGAGATATGTTTTTTTTCTTGCTTTTAAGGTGACTGTTAGCCATATGCAAGTAGTATCACATGAAACACTTACATTTTTTGGCATTTATCTAATAAATATACAAGATATAGTATGTGTAGATGGCCTTATAAAGAATGAAAAGAGCTTAAAAGTAAACATAGTTAAATTACCCTAAAAATAGCCTGGGGCACATAGAGTAAATCTACCCATCTTGATAAAACACTCCAAAAGGAAGTCAAAAGTATGAAGTTGTAGAGCTTGAAGGTGTTTTACTTTGCACATATTAGACCGTTTCTCCATTTCATCTTCCATTGCTGTGTCTTCATCAATCTTTGAAACTTTAAAAAACTTTAAGTGCTCCCTGTAACATCAGTTGAAGTCCTTTTAACATATTCCTTGCTACTTGTCTAGTAATTATTATTATTATTATTATTATTATTATTATTATTATTATTATTATTATTATTATTATTATTATTATCAATGTATCTGAGACCAGACATTAATGTGTTACAGCAGTGGTATACAATGTGATGCATACAATGTCCACAATTTCTACTGCTCTGAGCTCTGAATTAAATTGTTGGAAGTGATTAGCTAAACAGTAGCAGCACCCTGATATTTCAGTGAAACTAATACTGTTATTTTCTTGAATTCTATGTTGCCAGTGGTTAAAGTGAAAGCTATGTACTTTCATCAGTGAAATGGACTGGGAAAGTCAGGTTTGGAAACCAAACTTATGTCAACTGATTGTCAATCTTCGACATAAACAACAAAGAGTGTACCCTCAAAAGTGAATTTCCAACCCTGGTGTGTGTGTGTGTGTGTGTGTGTGCGTGTATTTGTGCATTGTATGTAACATTCAAAATCCAACCCCTGAGTAAGAGTCCCTCCTTCTGACACTGAAGAGTATATAACCAGAGCAGAGACAGACCTATGTGTGTTCGAAGCATGAAGATGAAGACTCCGGGGGCTGCTGTGCTGCTGTTTGCTCTGGTTGTGGTTGCAGTAGAGAGTCCAAATGAAGATACAAGAGTAACCCCAATCAAAATGATTTGTCTGCCCAATGCCAACACTGTAATGACAGAGATGAGAGCTCTAATGGCAGAGCAGAAAGAAGAGGTCAGACAGGCTCAGGCAAAGATAGACGCCATGGAAGCCAGAATGCAAGCCAGTGAGAAGACGGTCATGGAGCAGAAAGAAGAACTTGAACAGACCAAAGCCAAACTGAAAACCACTGAGGGTCAAATGATGAACCTGCAGAACAAGACTGAAGGTAACATCACTGTTAGTTATTACACACATAAAAGGGCGTAGTTTATGGTATGGGTGGTAGGGACGTGTCCATACTACTTTTCTGAAACCTTAAGATCGCCCCCACCACTTTTTCTGATATAAACTGCACATGCATTTTAAATTGCGATGCGATTGCGGTGTGCATATTGGCTCTTAATTCTTAAAAAGAGAGTTTGTCACACAAATACCATTTACATTTACTTGACAAAGCTACCCATCTGTGCTGGTTGCTATGACAGTTTGCTAGAAAATGGACATTAAATTCACATAATATTTACATGTATTGTGGATACCTGTTCATCTGTTCAGTAAGGCAACATAGCAACAATACCATTTTGAAGGCGCTTTCATGCTGTCTCCAACAGTAGGCTAACATGTCATTACACCTCAAATTAATGCAATTTCAATGACTGTAATGTTGGTCAAAGAATGGCCTGTGTTAATTACCCCTGCACATTAGCAAGCACAAGTTACATAGGCTTTATTTCCGGTGGTTTAGAGAGATCTTCAGTGAATGATGAATATCAGTGAATATAGTTTAGCAAATTGCAGACCATCAAGTCCCACCAAGTACTACCACTGCTCCACACAACTTAACAAGAAACCAAACAGAATTTAAAATACATTTTTGCTTGTGTTACCTTGCATAGCTTTTTCTGGTCTAACTTCGGATGCAGTTTTATTAAAATCATATTATATTAAACAATATTAAACAAATTTACATGAGCAGAGGAGAAAGAGAAACACTAAAGGCTAATTTCACACCTTCTTAAATGTCAGCTGTGCTAACAATATCTTATGACCAAGATTTCTTTCCACAAATAAAATCAAGATAAAAAATGTACCTTCCCTATTTTATCAGGACATCCTGTTTCCTTATCATCCTCTACCATGTTACTGTGTTACAGAGTAGCAGACATTAGGTCTTTACCTAAAACCCAGCAACTAATTTGATACACCCATCACAATGCTAGTACAGGTCAAAGTTAGCTTGCTGCTAAAACATCAGTGTCATTTTATCAGATTGCTATACTTACTACTTACTGGGTGGTTAAAAACTGCTCTTTTGCTGGTATACAAATCTCCAAATTGTCCAAAACATGTTGCAATCATGCATAAAATTATGCTATGCTGTACAGTGAGTTTAATGAAATGAAATAAAATGCATGTTCTACGGTTGGTTACTATTTTTCTACTGTTCAAAACGGCCCATTTTCAACCCATAGCCCTGTTGATCAAGGCCACTGTGCTGTCAGTAGGAAACATTGACCGCTGTACCAATTTGTTTTGCTTGTTTTCCTGATGATGGTCTTAGTGACCTCAAACACGTGAAATGAACAGGTTTTTTTCCAGATCATAAGCATTATGTTTTATATTTGAAGTCATAGTAAAATAACTTCTTGGGACACTGACCATTTTATTACCTTGTCAATCAACATGACTTTTACAAAAACATAGTCCTATCATTTGGGTTTAAACAAATCTACATGTGTGGTGTTGGAGCTCTGAAAAAATCCCCTGTGGATGTTTTATAGACTCTAGTGAGTTCATAGTCACATATTCAAAATTCAAACTTCAAAAGTCTTGGCCAGATATATTTATAGGGTGTTTTTTGACAATGTTTGAAGACCTTTGAAAATAGGTTTTTGTGTAGTTGTATTTACACAGAATTAATAAAAACTCTTTTCATTACAATTTTGCATGTGTGTTGTTAGTTAGATGAAAAACTTAAAAATGTCAAAGTGTAGCTGTGAGAGTCAGTGAGATTCAGACGGAGACCCAAATGCAGATCAGTGCGGTTTATTTACAGTGAACAAAAATAGGACAAAAAGGGAAAACGCTCAGAAGTTCGAAGAACAAAAAATAAGTAATCCAACACAGGTTCCAAAAAATAGGGTTCCGGGGAAAAACACACAAAAGATTGATTCAGTCCAAAGTCACTCAGAGATCAAGGAAAAACGTCCAAAATGTTTACAGGCAGTTCAAAACCAAGAGTACCAAAAGGCAAAAAAGCAAAAAACTCAAAAGGCTCAAGAAGGGCAAGTGCAAGGAACAGGGTAGCACGGGAAACAACAGAGATAAAGGCAGGGAAACTGGGGTTTAAATAGGGAGCAGAGCACTTGGACAAACAAGAGGCAGCTGACACTCATTACGGGGAGACAGGATCACGAGACACAGGTGTGGAACAGGGGAGGAGAAAGGGGTAGGGCAGGTGAACAGAACAGAAGCACATGGAAGACAAAAAAAACACAGGGACTGCATAGCAGTGATAGTCCAGTAGGGGGCCAGGGTCTCAGGGAACAGGATCATGACAGTAGCAGACTGCCTCTGAGTGTCTGAAAGGCCCCAGACTTCTAAGTGTTAACATGTAGACCTAGATGCATGGTGAACATCACAAAGAAATCTCCATCTCCCATTGCCATCATGATCACTGCCAAGTTCAAATGTAGTACTTGACTAAATGAATTATATGTGAAATATCTGTGTCCCATACATTTGATTTTCTTTATGATATTTATGTGGCGTTTTGGTGTCCACATAGACAACTTTTTAAAATTAAATGTGCATGTTGAGCATCTAACGTAGATCACACTTCCATATTAGATTTAGGAAGGGTACACTGGATACTTTACTGATACATTAAGTCAAAGCCACATCTACCGTAACAATTAGCTTCCACTATAATCAATGGAACTGGCTACACCAGCAGGATGTAGACATGGCAATGAACATTCCAAAAAAATAGACCAGTCTTCTAAATGTAATTTGACATGTCTTGACTTAACGCTTCTGTAACACATCCAGTGTTTAGGTTGTTTGGAATAAGCACCAGCATTATGATACTCATCTATGCTGTCCTTGAAAGTCTGATCAGATATGGAATGGCAGTCTGGTTTAAGACTATTAAAGGAATCATATCTTGCCATACTAAATTTGTTATTTACTTAATAACCTGCTTTATGTGGGCAAAAACAGTAGATCTTAAAAAATGCAAATTGCAGACCATAGAAGTATGATTAGGTGTACATGAATTATCCAGTTGCAGCTCATTCTGTGGAAGTCAAACGTCCTGTTTTGCCCCTTAAATATGTTGGTATCGAGACGACGTCTCTGCCCCCTAGAGGGGCTATTTCAATAATTTGCTCTCTAGGAGAGAACATTATTGCATTTACAATGTAAAAACTTTAACACCATTTGGGCTGAATTTTGTATGACCATAGATGTTTCCTCTAATTATTCACTATTCATTGTACAGAATGTGGTAGTTATTATGTTATTATGAAATGATAAAAATGTTTGGATTTATATCAGACCTACCAATGGACATTAATTAGCCTACCGATGAGAGAGCCTTGGGCTCAGAGGTGTGAGGTGTGTGCACCAATTATTGGATGAACATAAATGGATGTAAGGAGTTTTCAATGTTTGAAATCTGAAGAAGGCCAGACAGCTGAAACATAATTTTGTTAATAAAACCACTAAAGAGATGTGCATGTGGCACTTTCTGTGAGTTATTACCTTATAGGAGACAGTAAAACACATGATCCATAGGAATAAATTAAGCCTTCTTTTCTCCAGACTTTAAAAATAATCTTAAAATAATAATAATAATTAAAAAAAACATGAAAGGAAGAGAACATCCTGCAAAAAAATCCTGTAAAAAATCAAGTTCAAACAAGTATCAATGAATGAATGGCAAAGGCTGAACTGTCTGCATATTTTGGCCTGACAGCAAAATCTGTTACTCTGTAGAAGGAAGAGTGGTTTTTTCAGTTTCCTTGGAAACAACAGTGCCCAGCAACACCTTCACGGGACCCTTTGAAAACGGAATAACCCTGATCCACAAACACATTTTTACCAACATTGGTAATGCATACAACCCTGACACAGGTCAGCATCCAAGTCATTTACCTATGGGAGATGGCTATGATGTTTTACAGAAATATGGTTGTAAAGCTGTGTGTGTGTGTGTGACCCATGTGTCCCTCTCTCCCTCAGGGTTTTTCATAGCACCAGTGAAAGGAGTGTATGACTTAAGCTTTTGCATTTATGGTCAGGGAGGATCTGCTGGAATTGGAGCATACCTGCGGAGAAACGGGCAGTTCCTTGCCATGGCATACACGTCCCATTTCAGAGGCTTCATAAACGCATCTAATGGTGTGAGTGTACTGCTGGAGGCAGGAGATGTGGTGGATATTTATCTTCCAGCCAATCACAGGATCTTAGATAACCATTCTCATCACAGCACCTTCAGAGGTCACCTACTCTTCCAGGTGTAACACACTGCAGTCAAATACCTGTACACAAGAAATTAACAGCTGTAGTACACATACACATGCACGCACGCACGCGTGCACACACACACACACACACACACACACACACACACACATACATTACATTTTGTACACAAGTTTGTTTAGCTGTGTTTAGTGCTTCAGTTTGTACTGCACATTTAATTAAATTTAATTTCTATGCTAAACTGCATGGGAAGGTTCTTGACTGCATGATGCTATCTGTTGCTATCTGTTCAACATTATTCACTAAAGAACTAGTCCATGAATATGAGAATAAGGCAACATCTTATACACACATATTGTATATTCATTGCATACAATTGTAAATAGGCATACATACAACATACTAACCTAATAGTATGAGATACCAATAAACCAATAAACTTGCTTTTATAGATCCAAATAAAGTCATCCTTTACATTTACATTTATTCACGATGTATCAGCCAGCTGGTTGATAGCTGCACAGTAAGTACATTAGTAAGCTTCCCTCTGACACCTGTTAGGTTAACCTGTCTTGCAAGTGAAACACGGGTTGTTAACCAGGCATGTTTGTTATATATTCAGTTGAAGTCCAGTTATTGTTTTAAGAGCAAATTGAGCATTTACAAGTGTCACTTTACAGTCAATGTCTTGCAGTCATGAGGAAATGTTCTTCAATGCATTGAAATACTGTTTCCTGTTGTCTTTCTCATATTTTAAAATGACCTGGGTGTGTGACTTGATTGAAAAAATAATTGATTACATATTATATATTTTTTCCAGCCGTGCAAATAAATGTGGCACATGAGTTTTAATTAAAACATTTTTAAATTTCTTTTAGATGCATTGTGTTTTCTTCATGAATTATTGTGCCTGTGTGTGTGTGTGTGTATGTGTATGTGTGTGTATGCATGTGTATGTGTGCGCATTTCTTCAGTCATTCATTGTGTTATCTTATATATTTTCATCATTTAAAATGCTATTAAACCAAATTATAAAACTACCTCATCAACCATAGCTGTGACTTATTACTTTAAAAGCTGAGAATGCTCCTACATGTGTGTGAATTTTCTTAATGGATTGTTACGGCCCAACTCGTTTCAGACAGCAACATAAAAGGGACACAACAATAAGATTAAAGCAATTTATTGATAATTATAATTTATTGACAATTATACCAAAACCAATAAAGATGTTCAGCAATGTCTAGGGAATTATGGGGGCATATAAATGCCATGATGTGGGTGCAACGTAGGAGTCAGTGTCGGCATGTTATAAGATATGACGACCAACCAGGCGTGGCTCTGCCAGTGCACTGACATGCCAGGACCTGAAGGGGGAGCAGTATCAAATACAGTACTTGCATTCTTCACTTCACAGAAAACATTTCGCCATTTCCAGGAGACATTTGTCCCTAATTCCAGTCATGGTTTTATTCAAACTAACAACTGTGGCTTCTAATGCCTGATAAGACATTTATCAGACCAACAGCAGTCTGACTGCATTTTTCTAGTGACTGAAATCTTTCAGACTGTGTCAACAACAAAGAAGCTTAGAAGCTTATATGCCTTTTATGATTCTAATTTATGCTACTCACAGCAGAATAGGCTTCACAGACAGACCTTTACGTGATTTTAACTTCGATGTCACATTTTTCCCATGGTATAAGGCTATACAATAGACACAATAGACATCTGAAGCAAGAACAGACAAAGTTATGTCATGTGTCTGAAAACTAGGCTTATGTCTTCTATATAATTTTGTCCTAGGCTATCAAGATGCAATTCACACCAGTGCTGGAGAGCAGGGAAGCTTTAAGGCTACCTTGACGTTGCAGAAATGTAAAGTTTGATGAATGACGGAGCGAAGCTGCACGTGCACATGCATGTGTCGATATGAGATCATGTTTAGTACCTTCAACATACCAGTCAACATACAGTAACTCTTTGGAAATGATAATCGCTGGTTTCTATCCTTTGGTTTGTAAACAAATCCACATGCACTGATGGTATTTAGGAAATTGGTGCAACTTACAAAAAATACCAGTAACTGTAAAAGGAGCGCCATAGTTATAAAATCCCAGATTTGCATAGGACACCTTTAAGATGAGCCAGTGATTGTCATCATGGTTCTGATTCTGTTCCTGTGGGTCTCCCGTCTATACTGACTAATAACTGGTTGTTTCAGTGCCCGTTGCCTTCAGCACTCAGAGACAAACACCCTGAGCACCTGGCACGCGCCTGGTCTATAGCCCAGTTCCCTGTACTTGAATCAGGAGCATTTTTCACACACACACACTCACACACACATTTATGATGTTTAGTCAATGGACTCATCAGGTCCTTATCACTTCTAAACACAAATCAGGAAACCATGTGCATCAAAAGAGGACATAACAACATATTACATGACCTGCATCGCACGTGTGAAACATTGGCAACTGTTTTTGCTTGAGGAATGTCCCAAGGACACCATTTGGTAATAAGTAACCAGGTCATAGTATATATGTTGAAGAGCAAGACCAGTCAGTACTTCGTTCAGATTCATCATGAAGACCTGTGGAGCTCTACTGGTGCTGCTGTGCTGCTGTTTGGCTGAGACACAGCTTAGAGGAGAGACCATCAGTGAAAATGACATCACTCACCAGGACCACTATGGTGAAGCAGAGAGCAGAGAAAATGAGGTTATGGGTGCAGCACAGAGAACTGAAGCTACAGATACAGCCTCCACCCAACAAACCTGCCAGCCTGACATCCACACTGTGCTGAGAGAGATGAGCACTCAGGTGGCAAAGCTGGAAGTGGAACTCAGATACACTAAGACACAGATGGATGCTGTTGAAGCCAGACTGAGAGTCAGTGAGAAGACAGTAGAAGAGCAGAGAGTGGAGCTCAGACAGACTGAAGCCAGACTGACAGACAGCGAGAGCCTTGTACAGAGACTGAACAAAGAAAATGAAGGTTACAACGCATTTTTTTCATTATTACTTGTGATTATAGATTTGGACATTAATATATTAAGTTTCTGGCAATGTGTATCAGTAGTTTCTTCTCTCACTCTTTCCCTCTCTATGTGTGTGTGTGTGTGTGTGTGACGTCAGCTCTGAAACTGAGTCTGAATGATCTGAAGGAGAAACAAGAGGAGCAAGCAGCAGCTTTGAGAGCTGTAGGAGGCAGTGTGAACCTCACAGGGAGTCAGGTGGAGGAGCTGAGGAGGGAGAGAGAGGAGAGGAGGGTGTCTTTCTCTGCCTCACTGGTGGAATCTGCTCGTGTTGATGTAGGACCATTTTCACAGGCAATTCCCCTGGTCTACTCCAACGTGTTCATCAATATCGGTAACGCCTACAACCCAAGCACAGGTGAGTGGAGTGGTTCACCTTTACTTTTACAGCATCCTAACATGGGTAGAGGTGATAATAGAAGAGGTGGACAAGTTAAGGACAGAAGACGTGATAGATTAGTAGGCCTATATTGTGTCTGTCTTTAGCCTAAGAGATGGCAGATCACAACCCTCGATAACAAACGCATTTGCGCATGCACAAAAACGTTTCTCTGTATAAATAGGCTATGCAAGAATTTTCTTGATAGACAGATTATATAAATGCTTATTATCCCTTGGATATTCTGCTCTCCTTAAGCTTCCACAACATGGCATAGGCATGACATACACATGCAAATACAGAGACTAAATCCTATATAAATATGTGTGCGATTTAGGGTACTAGGCTGTTTAGTGTGTAAGTAATGTGGAATGTGCAGGAGGATGCTATAGTAACACTAAATTCAAAGTGAAAAGATGTTGTAATAATGTTGTGATAACATTTGCAGTGGAGAAATCAGTTGTTTAATTTATCTAATCTTTATTCAGTTTAATTTATGTAATCTTTATCCAGTCGTTTCAATCCAGCCTCAGACAAAGACCATTTTTTAAATGGTTTTAGTAGCAAAGTTTTTGCTGGTACAGTTATGGTTAGCTTTACAGATAATAAGGGAAATGCTCCAAATACAAATAACAATATGAAAAAAACATGTTGTAGGTGTAGGTCTTGTAGGTGTTGTAGGTCTCCTAAATATCAGTGGATCAAATTTCCATCTCTGTCAAACTCTGATTCCTTTGAAATGCACAACAGTAAAAACAAAGTGGTTTTATATTGTGCCTTTCAAGATTCTAGGGAGGGGTTTAGATACCAAAAGGTGTATTTTAAGGTGTGTTGTGCAAAGAAGTTATGAATGAATGTATTTTTATGGTATTACAACCAACCAATGCAGGTTTGTATAGTATTCACCACCCTTTAAAGGAAAAAATCAGGTGTGAATCAATCCATAGCCCTGTCGCTCAAGGTCCTTGAGTGCTGTCGGTTGGAAGAGAAGAGAATTTTATACAACTTAGACCGAATAGTGAACTGGCACCTAGCACAAACTGAATGGAGCACAGAAACTCACTTTCAGTTTCATTTTCCTATGCCCCATTCAGTGAATTTTGGCTGCCTCTTTGTTATTCAGTCTATGCTGAATCTATTTTTTTGGTCTTTTTCCAACAGCACTTCATCAGAAACATCAGAATCACATCAGATTTCTCCTTTAAATGTAACTTCAGTTTGACTAGGGATAGGCCTGCACATGTAGCCTTACTGTATAACAGAGAGACACAGAGAGATGTACCCATCATAGCAAGTCTCCCTGACCTTAGGTTCCACAAACATTTACCATGGGAAAGTGAGGGGTAGCTTGTTCCACAGATGGCACCAACATAGAAGCTCTGTCCCAATCTGATGTGAGGGATGGCCAAAGAGTAATAATCAGTTGACCACAGGGGACAGTAGGTGTGAGTAGATCAGAAAGTCATTGGGATTTTGTAAGTGATTTGTAGTGGAGCAAGACTTTGTAGGAAAGGTATAATTATCTTTAGAGTCTTTTCAGCGCGTGGACGTTATTGGGAAACCGGATCCTGTTCATTTTAATTCAGATTTTAGTCTCACTGTCATCTTATTTGCTCTTTTCTTGCTCTGTCCTCCTGTCTTCATATGTCTTTTTGTTCCAGGGGTCTTCACAGCTCCAGTTAGAGGAGTTTACCACTTTGTGGTGTTTGTGTTTGGTCATGGCCAACCTTCGACATCTACTGGAGTCACTCTTCACAAAAACAGAGAACAGGTATTCCTTGCTTATAGCTATCAGACTGCCCATGCAGTGAGCCCCTCTAATGGAGCTTCTCTGCTGCTGGAGGTAGGAGATGTGGTCTACCTGAAACTGTTGCCCAAATCATGGATTCATGACAATCATAACCACCACAACACCTTCACTGGCCACCTGCTCTTCCCCATGTGATGAGTCAAGTCACTGCTGAGGACATTTCATTTCAAGAAATACATTGCATTGGAATGTCAGGTGGTAGATAGGAGGCTCAGAACTCTACAAGTCACACTGTTGAGAAGACTTCAGAGTATATTTTTGCCCTCTTGTTTTTGTTTTCTTGGTGTTGCTGTTGACTGACTGCATGGTCTCCTGTACATACACTGTCAATACAGTTTACATCAATAAATCAATTATAGGAGCTTGTAAATATAAATACAATTGTAATAAAAATCACCTTTAAGATTGAGTGTCTAATGACCTTTTGTGTAAGGCTGCATCAAAATGTGTATTAATGCATTTAATAGTATCTAATGCATTCTGCTAGAAGAAAGCAGACCCCCATGCAGTTCAGAGCTGAGTTCTGCCTCAGATAAGTTTTCTGAAGTCGTTGTCTCTGTTACTCTCCTGATGACCTACGGAAAACTGCCCGATCACAAGAGTGTTTCTGAAAATGTTGCTCCTTGAAGCATTGTAATGTGTATTGCTGTGCCACCATGGATGCAATGTCAAATGTTGTCTGATCCTACGTCACATTTCTTGTCACTGACCATTGAAGGACTATGGTTGTTTGACATTACTGACTCCATACACCCGGGCCATTCCAGCAGCAAACTTCCCATACACAGCCTGTAATGCTCGGGCAACTGCTGTCTAGGAAGTCTACAGAAAGCTGGGTCATAAACCTTTTTCTAATAAACACTGTGGGGCTACAAGCACACTAATCTTAATGTGTATTTTGTTGATATTTAGCCTGGACATTGACATGGAGTAAAAACCCTTTCATATCTTTTAGCTGTAGTTATAATACCATGGACATTGACATATGGAGAAAAAAAACCCAAACACTTTTAGTTGTAGTTAAAATAACACTTGCAGTACTGAGTTGGTGCCAGACACAAATTCATGAACTGGCATTTGAGTGGTCCATGGGGGCACAGGCAAAAAAAAAAGATATAATTCAATTGAAACGATTATTTGCAATTATACACATTAAAATAGTGATCATGATTACAGTTATCTGTATTATCTAAAAGCAATCTAGCTAGGCTTCACTTCATTTATCCTCTGTGCAGCCTGCTGGGAAAATCTGTGTCTCACAGACCTGACCAGCTGTGTGCCTTTAATGAAAGAAAGCAAGGGTGTAGATTTAGTCTCAGCATCGGTGGGGACGGCCCCTGCCACCAACGGCCAACACCCAAACACGCCGCACACTCACCTAACCAACCATGCTGTCATGTTTAATAATGTCTCAATAAGGTACAAACTAAATTCAGACAGATAGGCTATGATAAGTTGTACCAGTCAGAGCAACGTAATATAGTACTGACCAAGAATGTCATGTCAAAGTTTGAATGTATATGAAATGTGGTGGAACAGTGGTAGTGTCGCTGCTCTAGAATTCTAAGACCAGGGTTAATTCTCAATCTCTATGTCCTTAGCATTCAGGACTCACTACATGTTTGTGGATATTGTGTACTGACCCCTGGTCTCAGGATAGAGGGATGATACTACCATTGCTCCACAACTCACCAAAAATTCAAACAGATTCTGATATATTATTTTAAAGATAAAATAATTGACCTTCCCTATTTTACCAATCAGGACCACATTTACTTATCTTCTACCATGTTACTGTAGTACACATACATTAGGTCTTCAGCTAAAACTCAACAACTAATTTGATATATCCACCATAATGCTACCTACCAGACTGATGACAGGTCAAAGTTAGCTTGCTGCTAAAACATCGGTTGTCATTTTAGCAGATTGCTATACTTACATAGTGAGTGGGTGGTTAAAAACGGTCCTGCACTATTTTGCTGGTATATCATCTCCAAAGTGGTCAAAACGTGTTGACATGCATGCATAAAATTATGTTCTGCTGTTTTGAGTTCAACACCAGGTTGCTGGTAATTCATTTGGAAAACATTTTGCCTGCAAACAAAGTGCAGCTGTTTTCTTGAACAGACCTGCTGCTAGACCTGCTGCTAGAAGCAATCTTTATGGTGTAACCTACAGAGTTGTTTTCCTATTTTTTAGATTTTACATTCGTTTGGGATTTCATTTGCATTTGAACTACAAGATTAGTTTCTCTAACTCACTGGACTGATAGACCATTGAATTCTTTTCAGCAGCTAGTAGTTTGTTTTCAAATTTGCTGTGGTTTAACAAGCATCTGAAATAGGGTTTGGATTTTCTGCATGAATAAAATTTGAAATATTAGTGATTCAAATTGAATTGCTCTGATGTATAGCCTATACAAAATTGTAATTTAAACCTGTAGGCCTGTAAAATAGATTAGTTGATATCAGGCCCAATCAAATACTTTGACGTAGCAGGCTTTGTTCTGCCACTGACGGTCCTCAGCTAGTTCATTTGTGCAGTTCACATTTTTATGCACGGAGGCTTCATCTGACACAATTTAATGAAAATGTATATTTTGGAGCCGAGCCTGTTGCAGTACTGTATATTGGAAGAACTGAAAACAGCAAATGTTAATTGATCCAGTCTTTGTATTTCTTTAGTATTTAAAAATGTTCCTATCTACCTTCAGACCTTATGCCAAGCAAGAGTTTTTAAAACGTCCAGTATAGTTGAAAACTAGAAATACCTAGAAATCCACCAAAAGTTGAATCCACCCAGCTTTTGAAATTGGAGCTCATCTTTGTAGAAACAGGCATACTAAAAAGCTTTCCCCTGAGCTGTGATTGGATGCTGTAATGAGAGAATGATGTGAATTAGGCCACACCCCACCTCCCAACAAAACCAGGTGTAGCTCTATAGAACCCCTCAGCTTAATTTGAGTGATTGGATTTATGATTGAACAGCAGTCATCAAAGCTGTGTCTTCCTTTAAATCATTCACATGTTCTTGTTGTGCTCAGTTTCTTTTTGTTTTCAGAAAACCTTTCTTTGTCCCTGTATTGATTTAACTGCACAGGGTTAAATGTGTTGGATTTAACTGCGCAAGATCGCCAATTCACTATTAATCAGCGGATCATTGTGGAATAATATGTACATTTCAGATGAACAATAAATAATTTTCACATCTGAAAAAAAAGAAAGACATCACTCCAAACTTTAAGTCACAATAAAGGTTCTTGTAGAGATATACCTGTATGTACCTGTCCAGAGTAAACTAGCATGAATTTGCATTCAGCAGTGTTGGGAATAAATACCGTGCACTGTAAAAAATAAAACGCAACCAGCTGCAAAGCATTTTTAAGTTTACTCAACTTTAGGCCACTGTAGTTGTGCTGACCTTAGTACTACTGCAGTGGCCTAAAGTTGAGTAAACTTTAAAAGCCTTCGCAGCTGCGCGCGTTATGTTTTTTAGTTAGCCTAACTTTTTATTTTTTGGTGGAAATTACAATGGGTTTATGTCCCCATCATGAGCTAAACTTAACCTTGCTGGTCTGTAGATCTGTTATCTTCAGATCACCCCTCTGAAGCTGCTTCTCGAGTCACCAAAAAACCCATGAACCAATCACAATCTTGTTGCATGGCAGGCTTTATATGACATAGATGAGCTTGTGGCTTTGTTCAAGTCAATGACTGCCGATGGTATCAGCATGTATGACTACTTTGTTTGGAACTTATTAAATAACAACATTTAAAGTGTTAATTTACAAGAAGCTGAAAGAAAACATACATCATGTAGTCATGCAACCCTCCTTGGTAGCCCTTCCCATACAGAAACAAGAGCGTCTGCAGGTATGAAAGACTGAGGAGAACACAAGTGGAGCAAGTGTATGCTAATCCATCTTTATTAATTCCACAGATATATCACAGGTACTCATTTCTAATGAACTTATATCACTGACCATCACGTTCTTATAAATCAAAAATAGATACTTTTAGACACATTTATAGAAATCATTACTCATAAATCATTACTTACATTGTATAAAAACAAAAAAGAAAGCTCTTTTAGTGCAAATAATTTGGAAGGTGCAGTAGATGAGGTGTGATTACAAAAATATGAATCTGTCACACGGTTAGGACTACAGCTGCAGTACTGATAGAGATTTTACACTTTGGCAAACTGCTGATTCAGCATGGAGAGTAAAGGCCACATCACATCATTGCCATTGTGACGCAAAGTGTCTGTCACTGTGAACCTCCTCCACAGTGCGTCTTTGTTGTCTGACGTGCACTTCCAAAATTTTCGAACTACATATCGAAGCGACACAGACTGCAAGGGTTGTGATTGGTCAAGTTTGCCAGAGTAGCACTGTTGCTCGCTTTGTTTTGTTTGTTGATGTATTTCAGCAGCCCACTGTAGGTACTTTTAGAAACATGCTAGTCCAACGTATAGGCTACGTGAACGCAGACACACTCGTTGCGGAACCATAACAGGAAAACGACGGCGAGAAGGCAACACAGTGTCCTTTGCGTGGAGCCAGTCATAAGGCCTGTGGCTTTGTTGTGATTTCTAGCTGGAGCTAAGGAGCTTGGGAGGAACTGAGCAGAGGGAGAGTCTGCCCCCTGCTGGCTGGAGGGAGGGGGAGCAGCTGAGATGAAGGACATGAACTTAACTGACATGAATCAGCCAATCATGTTGCCAGTTCCTGTCAGTTATGTCACTGAGAGTTCAGGGCTTAGGGGGTACATAGGGAATCAGCTAATAGATAGAGGAAGAAAAAATGGGCATAAGAGAAAAAGAGAGAAGTGGAGACAGCTGATGGGAGGAGTAAGGGGAGATGGGCAGTGGAGAGAGATGATGGGACAAGTGAGAGGGTTTGACAGAGAGAGATGGAGAGGGAGAGAGAGAGAGAGAGAGAGAGAGAGAGATTAGAGTTTGGAGGAGAGAGGGGCAGGGGATGAAGAGGAAGAGGACGAGTGGTGTGTGATGAGTCTTTCCGCCTCTCTCCAGCCACTCAGCAGAGCACCATGCACAGTGGAGAAGAAAGAGCCGTGAGTGGCCTCACCAGCAAACAACACCTGTAGGGGCTACACACACACACACACACACAGGCAATCACGCACACAGGCACACAGCCACAAAGAGAAGGATAAATTCATATTCTTTGTGTGTGTGTGTGTGTTCTGTAGGCAGTGTTTATTTTTAAGTGTTGTACGTCTTGATGTCAGAGCAGCTGTTGGCCAGTTAAGTATATGAGCCACAGTTGCAGTTTGTGTGTGTGTGAGTGTGTGTGTGTCCATACCTTAGAGTGTGTGTGTTCTGTAGGCAGTGGTTCTGCCAGATGTTGTATGTCTCGAGCAGAGCAGCCAGTGGCTAGGTAAGAGTAGGAGCCACAGGTGTAGTCATCATGGAACCACTGAGAGCGCAGCAACCTACTGGGACTAAGTGTAGGGATACCTAACACACACACACACACACACACACACACACACACACACACACACACACACACACACACACACACACACAATAGCAGTATGTCTAATGTATGTCCCGTTGGTTTCCATGATTGCATGAATGTGTTAAATAGGGAAGACAGAATACGTAAAACAACCACTCAAAAACAGAGCCTTTGACTTTGATTGTGCAGATGGTTTGGACCAGACGTCTTATTCAGATTTGGGCCAATTCCAGCAGATTTAGCACTCTGAGGTCCTGAGGTGGAGTGGTTGTGGTTTATAATATAGTAATACACCAGAGTTATAGTTAATACATCATGTGTGTATGTGTGTGTGTGTGTGTTACCTGTGAACCTGCGCAGGACTTGTGTGACTGTATGCAGAACTTCTGTCTCAGAGAGTGATTCCATATGTTCAGATTCATGACCAGCAATCCATCCGCACAGAACATGCCCATACCTGTACACACACACACACACACACACACACACACACACGTGCGCACACACACAAACACAAACAAATGTGTTTTAGAAACCATTAGGGGGGTAGTGATGTGTGTGTGCATGTGTGTGCTCAGACTCAGAGGTTGTGGAGCCAGAGTGTACTTAAAGACATTACAGCAGATGGGTGTTTATGTTGATCAGTGTGTGTTCATATCTGTACCTCTCTATCTGAGCAAAGTAAGCCCAATAAACTTGCAGACTCAGTGTGTGTGTGAACACTGCACACAGTATGTGTGTGTGTGTGTGTGTGGACCTTTATGTAATCTTGAGCACAGTAAACACAAAGAGCTGGGCATGGTGTGTGTGCATGTTTGTTTGTTTGTTTGTGTGTGTGTGTGTGTGTGTGGGGGGGGGGGGGTGGACCTCTCTGTCGTACTGAGCACACTAAACCCAAAGAGCTTGTGGATCCAGTGTGTGTGTATGTGTGTGTGTGTGTATGTACTTCTCTGTGGTCTTGAGCACAGTACACCCAAAGAGCTTGTGAACGCAGTGTGTGTGTACGTTGGGCATGGTGTGTGTGTGTGTGTGTATGTATGTGTGTGTACCTCTCTGTCGGTTTGAGCACAGTAAACCCAAAGAGCTTGCGGACCCAGTGTGTGTGTACGTTGGGCACAGTGTCCGTCAAGTGTGTCTCATCCTCCCAGAGCAGGTGGATGACCTCAACGTGCGGCTCCCAGAAAGGCTCCTGGAACTCCAGGAAGATCTTGTTGTTGGTACCAAAGCCCATCCTCTGGATGGAGTGCAGCTTGTGCAGGGGCACTGTGGGACTCAGGAGAGTGCTGTGGTGCTTCTTCAAATAACCTACACAACAGTAACAACAATTATAAAAATACTATCAATAATAATAATAATAATAATAATAGTAATACCGCAACTTCATTATTAACTGAGGTTAATGCAATGATTTTGAAAAATTTAATTATCTATGAGGTTAATATATGGGTGAGGGCAACACATTGGAATGTGTTTCTTGTCATAATTCTACTTTGTCATGAAATCATCATCTGCTTCTGAATCAATAAGTATTGTTTAGTAAACTGAGGTTAATATATGGGTGAGGTCAATACATGGTTTATACGTGGTGCGACTTATATTCAGGAAATTACTGTAGTCATCATAATGATCATCATCATCGGACAATTCCACAATATGGATGAGAAAACACATTAGCAGTTTTTTTCACTACAGCAAATCTTTCACAACATGCAAACACCTGGCACTTTATTGGTGTTAATGATGTTACAAAAAAGTGTGTGTGTGCGTGTGCTTATTCAGTGCATACCCAGTGAGATGTAGCCTGGTAATAAAACCAGACCTTTGTTCTACACTTTTATTTCGTACAGAGGCTCTGGACATTTGCTAGGGATTTGACTGCTTGCTTGAGGTATTTAAGTTTAAGACGATTTTATCAGCTCCCGACTGATAGCTTCCCTTGACTGATAGCATTCTAGCTCTGGAATCACAACGCCTCCCTCTGTTCACTGATTGGACAGGTTAAAATGCTCAATGCTAAATGCTAAAATGAGCTCAATGGGATCAAATCCAGAGTAGCACTGTAGGGAGATAATAATCAAGTAGAAGTGCTAGGAAGGAAGTGAGATGGTGTGAGTGTATGTGTAAGTGTGTGTGCGCACTGAGTGCATAACCAGTGAGATGGTGCGAGTGTGTGTGTGAGCATTCTGTGCATACCCAGTGAGATGATGTGGGTATGTGTGCTTATTCAGTGCATACCAAGTGAGCTGGTGTGAGTGTGTGTGTGTGTGCTTATTCACTGCATACTCAGTGGGTTTGTGTGTGTGAGTGAATGAGTGAGTGAGTGAGTGCTTATTCAGTGCATACCCAGTGGGACAGTGACAATAACATGATCAGCAGGGAGCACCTTTCCACTGGCACACTCCACCCGCACAGGATGTGTGTGTGCTTGAGTGTGTGTGTCGCCTGTTCCGCTGTCATTGGACCAGTGGATGCAGTGGACTGGCGTGTTATAGGAGACCACACCCTCTGGGAGCTCACGCATCAGACAGTTGATCAGCCCCTCAAAGCCCCTGAGTACATACATACATATACACATACACACACGCGCACACACACACACACACACACAGAATATATATCATGTTGATGTAAATGACATTTATAGAGGATCTTGAGATGCAAGAGTCTGAAAGTTTGTGTGTGTGGCAGTTCACCTAGGGAACGTGCAGTCAAGTCCTGGCAGCGTGCGGTAGAGGCCATACGACCCCAACCCCACCTTCTCCAAGCTATGTGTTCCATTCACACAGCACTCCAACTTCATCAAGTTGGAGAGAAGTGCCATCCTCAGCGCCAGAGCGCCCGCTTCCTCCCCCTGCCACTCCGCATCCACCTGCCGTGGGACCTCTGCCCTCACATACCCCCCCACGCTGGCCACTGGCTCGCCCCCTCCCTTGCTGAACCCCTGGCACTGCTCCAGCACCCGCGAGAAGAGCTCCATGGCAGGCACCAGGCGCTCCGCTGCCACCGACCCGCCTGAGCTGCGCAGGAAGCTGGGCACAAAGGGAGGATGGCCCCCTACGTCCATTGCCTGGTTCTCTTCAGTCATGGATTCTGAGTCCAGCAGGTTGTAGTGGCAGGCCAGCCGGAACACAGGGTTCTCCTGGGACGGGCCGTGGATCCAGTTGGCACCGATCTCTACGATGTTATTACCTAGACACAGAGAAATGCTATCTGGCACAGTGGCATGATTGGCACACATTACTGCAACACCCGTCTATAAATATTCAAGGGTACTTGTCAGAGGCCTTCTTCCAAAGGCCTACAACATAAAAAAACACCATGTTATTAACAATTTATTTACTTGGCTAAAAGAAAAAAAAATCTCATCAGGCAACACACCATACTGGGCTACCTGAAATAGAGACTCAGTCAGGACACTGACAATCAACTGTTGGGGCATTTTAAAATGACAACACAATGGGTCAGTCAGTTATTTCACAGATATAACAATAGAAGAGTGTGGAATGACACAAACTATCAAATAGACCTGCGCATGACGCATGGATGGGGCTGCTGCCTGAAAGTCGCTCTTGACGTCACAAACTTTGGCACCAAGGGGGTAAAGGTAAACTTGGGTAGATAAAGCCAGAGGTTGGGGAAAACACGTTAATAGAGGAGCATGGAGTCATTGTCTTATAACGTTACTTATAAACAAAGCAAGCAAGCTACTTTACTAGCTTTACCACTTCCTCTAGCTTAGGTTCATCACTTGGAATAACCCCAGGACTGGTGAATCTTGCTGTTTTATTGACAGCTAACACAGGCCTACTGGCTGTACGTTAGCTAGTCATACAATAACTACATCGCAGCTCTTTGGAGTCTTGGAGTCGTGCATTAGGATAACATATGGGTGACAATAGGTGTAGTGTACCACTAACGTTAACCTGAATAACGCTACATAAGGATAACATAATTAAATAGTTATTGTATTCACCAAGACTTTCATTCCTCCAACTAACCACCCACCCTTTTTGACAGAACTCTCTAGAAAAAACTTACCAAGCCTGCCAGTTCGTATTCTTCCACCGCTCCTTCCCGTGGCCTCGACAATGCGAACATTTCGAAATCCATGCTTGATGAGTTTCAGTGCAGCACCGATCCCAGAGATACCGCAGCCAACTATTACAATTTTGGCGTCGAGACTCGGAAGGGGAGCCATTGCCAGTCAAACCCGTTGGTTTTGGGAGCAGACAAAGGGATCGTTAAGTTCAGTTACGAAACGTCATATACTTGCACTTTGAACCGACATCAGACTTTACTTATTCCACAGGCTAGCAACCCAGGCTAATGGTTGGAAGTGGTAGTTCCGGGTTGTCATATCATGTGATCATGTTTAGTGCGTGTTTTGACTTTAAAGAAGCATGTATCTATTTATTCTACTACTGCTCTGTTCTCCATTAGGGATTAATCTCTCCCTGTTACAACTGTATTGGTATTAAAATTAACCATTTGGATTTAACGGCTAATGCAGTGAATTAGTAAAAACATCGTTTATTGTTGGTCATTAAACAGGCTGCCAGCAGAGGTCACTTTCTTTCTAGCAATTCGAATTAGTTCAAGTAAATTCAAAGTGGGTTAGGGCACTTGTGAAAGCAGTCATACTGAACAGCATTCATGAACCAACCCATTATCAGAGAAAGGGTGGTGGTCTTTGAGTAAAATCCACTGAGCATATACTGTATGTAGAGGCGGGTGACTCTCCAGAACTATTGGTTATTGGAGGCTATAGGTTTTTGGAGCTAGGGGAACAGGCATAGGTGTAGGCTATCATGATTAGTGTCTATGTAGTTAACATATGGACGGTGACAGTGTTGATTTATGTGGGAGAATGTGTTGAGGTAATGGTGTATTGATGTACGTAAGGGTGTGTGTGTGTGTGTTATATATATATGTTGTGCTTCTGCTAGCTCCTGGCTGTATCCGTGGGAATGGGAGGTGGTGGCTGGTCACCACTACAGCACCAACTAATCTGACCTGTCTTGCAATGGCAGGAAGTCGTCCATGATTGTGTCTATACCAGCAAACAATGGTAACAATACACTGCGGCAAAGAAGCGTGGGAGCCTGCAAAGAGAGTCCTTCAGTCAGGCTGTCACATGACCCGTTCGAGGCCCAGAAACGCTCAGTCAACACTTTCTCTGTCTGATTCATCAATTTAACAGGACTATTATTAAAAATCACAGTCACTTGTGTGACTTTTTGGGTGTTCGTAGATGGCAGCTGTAACTTTGTAACAATAAACAAGGTACAACAGAACTGCACATTCTCATTAATTGTACAGAATAATCTGTTTCTAACAATAACATCCAGAACTTGTTCTTGCCCCGGAATCCACAATTTAAACAGTCAAATGAAAGTATTTCAAGAAATACCAACATTGAAAGACTATAAAAGCAGAATTTATTTGACATTCATATTTATCAATGCTTTACAAACATTGCTGGCTTAAATGATATCTCTCTGATAAATTCAGTAGTATAGAGGTGACTGATATGTTTGTGTGTATTAGTCCTGAGTTACAGTGAGGGAAACCCTCTGCTTGGCTTCTTACTCTCTGAAATATTCTTCATGCTTTCACACACGCTTCCCAGAGTGTGTCTGCTGTGTGTCACATGCGGTCTGTGGTCTGAACAGGATCTTCAAGCTGCCTCTGGATCATTGCCTTGAAAATGCTGTACCTGGATGTGCAAATATGTGTTTGTGTAAACAGGCAGGCATATGTAACTTAAACATACACATACACACACACACACAAACACACACACTTACTTTGTAGTAAGTTTTGAGATTTCCCTCTCCTCCTCTTCCTTCAGTTTTTCGACAAAGCTGTCTAGCACTGGCAGCTCAAAGTTGATGTACTGAGCCACCTGTGTGAAACACCCAACAGTGCACACATACACACACACACATACACACACACGCGCACACACACACACACACAAATGCTATGATAAGCTGACCCACGGTATGTTTATTGGTGCCCTAATAGCCTGAGCTAGGTATAAACACACAAACACAGGTGCGTGCACACACACACAAATGCTGTGTTATGCTGACCCATAATAACACTTTGTGGATGCAAGAATAGCCCAAGCTAGGAATACACACACACTCTCTCTCTCTCTCTCTCTCTCTCTCTCTCTCTCACACACACGCACACTAGGAATAAGCCTGTCAAACTGTCCCTATTGTTATGCCATGGCCACAGGAAAGCCAGCTAGGCACTACAGCCTAAAATTAGACCACATGCACAACACACCAATTTATCTCTGTTTGGGGAGATAAACCGCATCGTAAACCACACACACGCGCGCGCACACACACACACGCATGCACGCACACGCACACGCACAAACATGCATGCACCTGGGATTCAAACATGCACACACACACACACTCACAGACTTAGACACTCACACACACATACACAAACAAGATCACACGTGCACACACACGCGCACTCACAGACTTAGACACGCACAAACTCTCAAATGGGCACACATCACACATACACACCTGCATCTGGGATTCAAACATCCCCTCCACACAGACACACATAAATGGACATTCCTAAAGTGTGTGGCTGAGTTTCTCTGGTGTGTTAATGTTTCCCTTAGGTGTGTGTGGCTGGGAAACTCACATCATATGTCACTTCCTCTCCCAGGTCTGTTTCCATGATGAATATCTTGGCAATTTTCTCACAAGGACCATGGAGTACTCGACACACCAGAGGAAACTCGGTGTCCTTTAACTTTGTCCGCTCTGAGCATTGCACATATGCACATGAAAATAGGCACATTTTACTTCGTTTGGATTGACAGATACACATTGACAGATTTATCATAGCACAATCCAAATTTGCCTTAAAGGAGTCTTCAACAGTATTAAAAGCATCTACTCATTTGGTGCTCTAAGGGTGACATCTACGTCTTCAAATGAAGAGACTCTTAAATATGCTAGATACACACACACACACACACACACACAAATTACAGACAGTCATACAAAATCACTGACATACAGCACAATGAGCTCAGTCACAGTGATGCTAGAACATAGACTGACACATAACCTGTACATATTTATATATATATATGTTGCATGACAAGCCAGATTATAACATCAAAATGGCTATGACCAATAGACTGGGTTCAATCCAAGGATTGGAATTGGTGGTTGTCTTTCAAACTGCCTCTGCAGGCTATCGCAATCCGCCCAATGACTCTACAAGGAGTGATCTAATTGGTCCCACCAAACTCGGGAGAACAACTACTGTGGTCCTAATGTTTGTTTCTAGACATACCCGCATAACAAAAACATTTGCTACCGTTAACACACACGCACACACTCCCAAAAAGTTGTACGTACCACCTGACTCATGAACCACATACAAAGCAAATTCCTCTGCCTTGTTTTCCACCTGTTGAGAGGAACAGAAACTCAGAAACGCATTCAAGTGCATTCAAAAAAAAAGAGAAAAATTCCAACACACTCAAAATCACTAACATCATGCAGTCTAAAACACTAACATCATGCAGTCTAAAACACTAACATCATGTGCTCCTCTCTCAGAATCTCAGAGCCACTATGAGGAGTCTCAGTGTCATGACGATTGTGAGCAGGAGAGGATGATGGGAACTTAACTTACGCGAAACTTGTTGAGAAGCAGGTTGAGCACCTGCTGCGTTGTCATGGTGCTGTTGATGCGTACGTTGGTGACAGAGCCATAGGCTGGCGTAAACACTGATGTCTACAGGGGTCAATGTATAGATCAAGTCAACAGCCAATAGGATCACTTTGCCTATACAATCATATGGTCAAACCAGGACACTGACAGGGTAAGCGTTCTCATTGGTTGGGAAATAAAATTCTGTTCCTAAGATCTCATTCACACAGCAATCAGCATATTCTCGGTCCATAGACGTTGCTGTGCAGTCGCAGAGCATATAAGCCTGTGTATTTATCCTAGAAACATCTTGTCTTGTGCACGAACCAGCTGCCCAAGCTGCCATTTAAAGTCTATGGAGACCGGTTTCTATCTCGCGTGGCATTCATAAAAAGTATAGAACTCTGTTCTGTCTCAAGCAGACAGCATGGGCGCTGTGTGGTGAGCCACATGGAACACTGTTAACAAAAACTGACCAAAACAGTGACTGCACAGCCTTTTTCATCTTCATCTTTTTGATCTTCATTGATATTCATGCTTAGCAGCAATAGGGTGTGTTGCTAAGCAAAGCAAAAGTGCCATTACAGAGAGTAAGCTGTGTGCTGCGTGCTTACCTTGTGGTTGTAGAAGTGTCCGTTGATGGAGAATCGGTGTCTGCGTACGCGCTGCAGGTCATTGGCACTGCGCAGCTGAGTTCGCCGCTGGATGGACATGAAGCTTGCATCACTCTGAGTCCTGAGGAGCTGAGGGATCTCCTCATCGTCCGAAGCAGCCATATTTACAGAGCCTGGAGAGCACAGAGCACCGTCAGATATATGTGATATATCAGATAGATGTGTCCTATAGAAATCCAATGTGATTCGATCCATAACCCTGTTGTTTAAGGTGAACAAGTGCTGTCTGTAGGAAAAAGAGCAAGAAAGTTTGATTGACTATAGACCGAATAGCAAACTGGCAACTAACACTAACTGAGTCACACTGGGGCACAGGAACATGAAACTGAATGACTTTCTGTGCCCCATTTACTTAGTGTTATTTGCAGGTTCACTATTCAGTCTGTGCTTGCATTCGTAGGCTATTACTAAAATGGAAGTGAATGGAGATGACATGGGAGTGTGTGATGCAGTAAGCGGACATGAACTTAAAATTTCAAACAGCCAGCAGGTAAACAAACAGATGTGGGGTGAGGGGTGCTCTTATTGGATCATGGGGCCTAACTGGAGCATTATTGGAAGCTTCAGTGCTCAACTAGACAGTTATTGGCTGCATAAGTGCCTAACTGAAATGTGATTGGTTACATAAGTGCCTAATTAGAATGTGACTGGTTGCATAAGTGCCTAACTACAATGTGATTGGCTGCTTAAGTGCCTTACTAGAAAGTGACTAGTTGCTTAAGTGCCTAAAATATGATTGGTTGCTTAAGTGCCAAACTAGAATGTGATTGGTTGCACAAGTGCCTGACTAGAATGTGATTGGCTGGCTCAGTGGGCCAATGGGTGCTGCTTGACATGACTGGCTGGGAAAGGCTTTGTCTGCTGCTTCCTGAGTGGAACAATGCAGTGGGTGGGTAACGTCAGCTTTCCCATGAGAGCCAAGTCTGAGGAACATTTCACACACTTGAGGATCATTACTGCCCTCATTTGGAGTGAAAACAAAGAGGAGACACACACACATAAATGGATACAAGGGAATACTTCATGTACACCACATGACCATGTCCCCACTACACACACACACACAACACACAAAGAGGACATGCTTCAGACATACTAAATGGTGATACACACACACATACGCACTGAACTGTGATGAAGTGATGTCAGGGATGTTGTTGTTGGTCTCCAGGGAGGGTGCAGTAGTGGAGCTGAGCTGCAGCTGCTCATTCCTGCAGAGGAAAACACACACTCATGGTTTTAGAGACCTACAGCCAAACCAAAGGCATACACACACACACACTGCTTAAGCCTAATTTATGGCAGTGCAACTCCGTCAATACGCAGACGCGTAGTTGTATTCACGGATAGGTTTACTTTTCACAGTTCACCGATATAATACTTAAAAAGTCCTTTGGCTTTGTCTTTCTATCATGTTGTTAATGTTGCTAAGAGACATAGCACTTCTCAATAGCCAAGTGATTCACATTATATATTTACGAGAAAATTACTGCCAGCCAATTGTTCTGTTAGCTCATGAATTTCTTACATACCTGCCTACAAAGTAATGCCTGCTGACAAAGTGTTGATTCCAAAACTTTAATGAAATATAGGCACAGTACAATCAGGAAATCCCAACAGTATCCAAAACAAATTCTGATATTTTTGATATTTACAAAGCTTGCACTGAGAACTAGCATGTTGCTAACTATACCTACAATGGGTAGCAAGAAGCCAAAACAAAGCCAGCCGACCAATCACATGCTCTTTCTATCCGTGGGGTCTGCGTTGTTTCGATGGATAGTTGGAAAACACACACACAGACACACACGCACAGACACATCAAGGCACACACACTTACACATACGTACCCCCCCACACACACACACACACACTGCCTATAAATCTACAGCCTATGTACAAGCACAGACATTACAAATTTGAATTATGGTGTATGACGAATACTCCCCTCTCTCAGACACACACACCTGTTGGAAAGGTGAGATGGCTGTATTGTAGAATGGCTGTAGTGGAACTTCTGGTTGTCGTCATACATCTGCAGCCTGATTGGACGCTTCAGGCCCCAACATATGTTGAGCAGCCCCTCCATGATCAGCTGGTGTTCCTCCTGTTGGGACAGGACACACAAGAACCAAGCATTTAGAACATCTGAAGAACAGATGTGCAGATCTGCACAGAACAGATCAGCCAGTTCTCTTTCGGCAGGCAAAAAGTAACACAAACACGATCGATCAGTCTGTCTAGGTGAACAAAAGAGCATTCGAACATTCAAGAACATTCACAGAAAAGACTGAATCACACTGGATGTTCCCCACCACAACCTGCATTAAGTATGGTGTTCTATTCAGTCTTGCAGTTAGGACATTGTGTTAGAGTCCAGAAACTCACTGTCAATTTCATTCTCCTTGGTCACATTAACTAAGCATTAACCTATGGTTTGCATTTGGATCTACCACATTTTCTCTTTCTTTTTCCTACCGACAGCACTTGGTAGTCAGGAGCCCCTGACTAAGGCTCCTTGAACAACACAGCGCTCTGGTTGGAAGATCTGGTTATTTATATATTTAATCATTTAATCACTCATGTATTTAATCATTATAATCGTATCTATCTTATCATTAGAAGTACAAAGAGATTTCCCTAACAAACAACTATAACCGTACCTTTAAAAACCATAAGGAGTGTAAAGAGATCATTCGTTACAGCAATAATTTGCATGTAAGTAAACATAAAATAAATTATGGTTAAGAAAAAGATATGATAACTATAGGTAATAAAAATAACAATAACTTACTACACACAATTAGCCTAATTAATTGTAACAATACTGTTAAAAGGGTTCACACCCAGAATGAAAAACATAAAGACAAATAAATATCTCTAGTTAATATGAATGAAAAACATAACGACAAATAAATATCTCTAGTAAATATGAATGAAAAACATAACGACAAATAAATATCTCTAGTTAATAAGAATGACGTCCACACTACAAACTATAAGGACAACATGTGCAATGATATAGTTGGGATCATTTTCAGAGGAACTGAGAATAACACAAGGCTGACAGCCAACCAGAAACCATGGAATTTTAGACATTATGTTCATTCACATGAGAAGGGACTCTTGTTATCATTGGTCAGCATGGATGGAAATATCGTTATGTTAGTTATTTTTATAGTTAACATTTCTGGTGTGATAGTGTGAACTGTCACAATATTAACTGTGGGTAATAAGATACAATTAGCCTAATTATCAGTAACAGTAAATGGTATGGGTAAAATTAGCTCAATCCAATAAACTGTAATAATAACAGGGGAGCACTTCCTTTTGGCACCTCTCCGGCTTTGTGTCCAATGACTACGTGCTTGTCTGCAGCACACACACACACACAAACCTGTTGAATACAAATACACACATACAAAGACACACACACACACACACACACACACACTAAAACCTACCTGTTGAATATAAATACACACACACTAACACTCACACACACAGAGACACACACACCTACATCCATACACACACTCATGCAGACACATGGACACACAAACACAAACACACACATACTCACACACACACACACACAAACACACACATTCACAAAAATGCATGTGTGCGTGCACACACACACACATACGCTCACACGTACTCTCTTTCTGTTCCATGAGTACGTGCTGAGAGACAGCATTCCCTGTGCACCAGTTCACCAGTGAAATCCAGCACAACAATCCGGAAGTCTCCGGAAAACTGTCTGCGGGTGCGGCCTGCTCCTGGTGACCTAACTCTGTCCAATGACAAGTCATGGATCACAGTGGGTGAGAGTGTATGTTTGTAAGGTCATGCCTCAATCAGTGTATATGTGTGAGTGTGTTTGCTGGTGAGAATGCGTGTGTGTGTGCATGTGCGTGTGTGTGTGTGTGTGGCAAGGAGGTGGGAATTTGGGTGTGTATGTGTGGCCCTGTATGGACGGCCACCTAACAGTATGTGTGTGTGAGGTCACCACTGAAGAAATGCTGATCAAGGTACTATATATACAGTATATATTTATATATACTACACACACAGAGAGACGCGCGTACACACACACACACAGATTTTGAAGTTAGGAAATAATCGATATGCTGAATTTATATATTTATCCCGGTTTGAAACTGATTCTTTTCTCTACTTATTATAGCAAAAAAACAGGATTATGCAGTATTTGTTTGACACCAACTATGACACCAACTATTTGGCCATTTCTCCATAGCCTGTGTGAGCAAACTAGGGTTCTCAGCATCACCTCATAAACCTCATCCATAAGGCTAAACAGACACACTCATCCTTTGGGAATGGGTTTTTGTGAGACAAGGACAAGGAGTCAAGTCACGAAGGAAATAGGGAGAGTTTATTACAGATTAACAACAGGAGTGGTCTTGGGAGAACACTCAGACAGTCCTGGACCTGACAATCAGCAGAAAATAGAGAAGCATAAGCCACACATATAAACAGACACATATTTCACATCACACTTATGTGTGTGCTTGTGTGTGTGTGTGTGTGTGTGTCACTGTGTCTGTGTGTGACTTTATCAGCATCAGCAACACAAACACAGTATGAAAAAGTTTCTATATTACTCTGCAGGAGCAGACTTTAATATTTCCCAAAGGTAGGTCTGTGTGTGTGTGTGTGTGTGTGTGTGTGGACATTTGGAACAGTGATCCCAGGCCCTTATTGTTAGTGAATTGTAAACATAGAAGCACAGCTGCAACAATGAGGGAAGCCCCTCCACCCCACAAGCATACACACCTACGCCCTTCCCAACCCGCACACACACACAAACACATTTCCTGCACACCCTCGGACCAGCACACACACATTTCCTGCAGCTAGAGGCAAGGTCAGGTCCCATCTATTATTAGCCCATTCTGGCACACACACACACACACGTGCACCCGCACACACACACTTGCTGGCTCTGCCCCAAACTAAGGCTCTCTCTCTCAGGCACCCGCTTGTCTATATAAGCCTGACTGGCTCTAAGGCTTCTCACACATCTCAGAGCGACAGCGAGAGCACACACACAGACACACACACACACAGTGCTCACGTTCTGACAGTGACTTCAGCGACACACACACCTCATCCTTCCAAGGACAGACTCAGCCATTACTGGACAGCAGCTACAGCGGTGGAGAACACACACACTCTCAGAGCGGAGAAGACACTTTTGGACAACGCTTCACTCTCTGCTACAGCACAGGAGCTGCACTGACCTGCTGGACACTAGGGCCAATCTGACCCTCACCTGGAGAAAAACACACAGAGATAGTCTTAACCAGAACCCACTGGCTGTGCAGAACCAACACACACACTTGCTGGTCCACCATAGGTAAGCTCATCTCTGTATTGCTCTCGCATGCACACACACACACACACACACACACACACACACACACACACACACACAACACATCACAATAGCATCACTACATCAATTTGTGTGTGTGTGCGTGTGTTCAGTGGGACCTGTGTCAATGGTACTGTTTCCACATGTATGCATTAATGAGTGTAGCCTACCTGTATTTCTTGTGTGTGTGTGTGTGTGTGTGTGCATTGTAAGTGAAGCACTTACTAAACACATCTGTGTTTGTGTTGTGTGTGTTACAGGATGAAACCGTGGAGACGTCTTCTTCTGGGTCCCCAACTGCCCACCATCTCTGAGTGCCTGGAGGACGTGGCACCTCCCTGCCCCCCCCAGTCCCTGGACGAGTACGCCGCGTCCATCAGAGCCCTGGCCCGGCCTACTTCCGCCCTACCTGGACCAATCAGGTCGCCTCGTGGCCAGAGGCCACAACCCCATGCCAGGGCAAGGCATCAGAGCTCTGCTGCCCACACCTGCCGGACTGTGCGCCCGCGCCATGACAACAACAACAACAACAACAACAACAACAACAGAGACCTGTTGGACTGGCCATTTGCACAGACAAACAGAACTGTGCAAACAAACACACACACACACACACGCCGGTACTCTCAAACAGGTGTACGCCCACGGACTCAGCCTCTGCCTACAGGACACACAGAGAATTTCTTACCAACACTCTGGATGCTTTAACACACACAGACCCACACACATACACAGAGCCACACACAGACACACACATAAGCACACACACACAATGGACTTTTCTTCCTGTACTATTTATTGTGGCACGAGATCCATTGCTGTTGATTGTTTACAATAAAACTCATCACTGCCTATCCTTTAGTCTGAGTGCTTTCTGCTAACCAATTCCAATAGGAATGTTTATCACTCAGAGAAATGGAGTACTGTTTTCTGATTGGCTGACATGGTGTGTGTTAAGTAGGCAATAGCCCACGAGAGGCCGTTAGTTTTGCTCGTTTTACCACAGGTAAGGTGTGTTGTTAGCCACAATGCGTAGCATGGAGTAGTGTAGCAGAGTGTCGTTAAACCCCCTTAGCCATGGTAAAACGAGTATAACTCACACACTCAAGTGGGTAGTTGCTTCTCTAAAATGGTTTCCACATTAATCTGGCATTCTTTCATTAAAGGAAGACAGATCAACGAGACATGCAGTTGATTATTCATAGATAACAATTCTTCCGGAAACGAACCGAGGAAACAAAACTGAAACGTGATGAAACCGAAATCGCATTCATTACCGGCTTGTCAGTCAACGTAATTCACGAAAATGATCATCGCTGGTTCCTGTTGGTTTGCAAGTAAATTCACATGGATTAGTGAGAATGTACAATGTTGTTTCTATTTTTTAAAGAAATCTGCACCCTTAGGGGAGCTCCGGAGATTAAAAAAAAAAAAAAAAACGCAGTCTTGCCAGTATGCAATAACTATTGTTATTGTTTGGGAATGGGAGATGCAAAACTATGCTTAGAACTATTTTGGCGGGGTGAAGGATAAATTAACAGAAACGAAAACTAAACAGTAGAAAATACAATTCGTTTTCTTAAAACTTTGTTAGTTGGCAATGGAACTGTTTTTTAAATGTAACACTTGTGGTCGTGAGGTTGTTTGTGGATATCCTCACGGGTGTGGTTACCTATGGCACTTCCTTGGCACTGCCAACAACCTCATGACCACAAGTGTTATATTGCTTAAATTAACTTGGCAAAGGAACTTCACTCTGCAGTCTGTGTCATGAAGTTCTTTGCCTCTGGCTCGTTCATTAATTTCGTATAACAGCACACCTCGGTGGGTGAGCTTAGATAAGCTTTCAGCCTTGCTAACGTCCATTGCTATCTTGGTGGCTCTGTCACTAGGAGAAGCAGTATAAGCAACAAGACAAAGACGGGAGTTAGCATGGCTGCCCGGAGACCCATCCCAGGGTTGGTTTTTGGTTGGTCTAAAGCTGCTTACAGGCATCGCTGACAGATTTTACTTTCCATGATTTCAGAAGTCTTGTAGACTGAAAAGTACATGAGGTAATTCACATGGGTCCCATTACTACGAGGACAAAGAGGAGCAGTTTAAAGTCATTTCTGTGACAAAGTAGCCCGATGATCTTAGAAGAGGCTGCCATGGATGTAGTGACACAGGAGCGCCCTCTGCTGATCAAGCAGAGCAAATTGTGTCCTTATACAGCTGATGAGAGCCCTCTGTCCTCACAGGGAAGGCTGCTGTGCACTTCAGCACATTACAAAGAGTGGCATTAGAGGGCGCTAGAGCTCTGCTTCCATTAGTAATCACTGCATATTCTGTTGTCGGTGTTCGGTGTCTCTGACTTTGGCCGCTGGCACACTTACATAACGTAATCGCCCAAACTCAATACAGGAACAATATTTTTTTTTTCATTAAAGAATTACTGTGCCCAACTAACTGTCATGGAATACAAAGACTGTACTCCTGTTTACTGTAAGTGATCCATGTTTCTGCTCCATTGTCCTTAGTCCACCTCAGTCATACATGTAGTGTCTGACACAGACACACACAAACACACTCACACACACACAGACTGAGTCAACTCTATCCTCAGGGAAAACAGATGGACACAAAACTCTATAATTTTTTTCAAGTGACTCATTATCTGATTCATCATCCACTCACACATACATATACACATAAACACACACACACACACTCATCAACTGGTGGCTATTTAGACAGACTGAGGGAGAACTCTACTGTCTCAGGCCTCTCCCAGTGAGCACCACTCCCACTCAAGTTTCAACAAGTTCACCTCAAGACTTGAATTAAAGGACGATTTAATGACACTGGCGGTTGATTCCCAGGACTACTAACAAAGCTACTAAATACATAGGCCTACTTCTAGAAAATGTATGTAGGTCACATATCATCAGGAGGCCCATGTTCTCTCTCTCTCTTTTAATCTAAATGAAAATAACACAGATGTTTTACCTAGTAAAGTCTGTAATAATAGTCTGGACCTTGGCCCTCTAAGTCCTTTTGTTAAAGACCGTAAAAAATCTAGGAGAAACAAACAAATAATGTAGTCAAATCTAATCTATTATCAATGGTCAAACCTTTTTTATGTACTGGTAATCTAGAGACTGCCATACATGGTTTCATTACATCACGCCTTGATTACACACAAGCAAAAGCACATCACTCATTGGCGCCCTGTGTAATTTATGATACATTCTAAAATGCTGTTCTTTGTTTTTAAGTTAATTAAAGAATGTTGTTAAGTAGCCTTTTAATGTAGACATGCCACTAGCAAATTTGAATTTGCTCAGCAGGTCCTTTGCTCAGCAGGTCCTAATTATGATTAAAAGTCAAGGTGGGCTTAACATGTTGATGACAGAGCAGAAGTAGTTTTGAATAGCTATCCAATAAAGTGCAGAGGCATTTTGATATGCATCCATTGGATTGGATCAGGTCTATCAGTCTGGGCCAGACCTATATCTTTCTAGATGCGGGACTTTCACATTTACATTATACTTATACATTTTATACATTATATGTATTTATTCCATTTTATTTATGCATTTATCAGACACTTTTATCCCTTTTACTCCCTGTCTAGCTTAATCTAGAGGCCAGACTGTTGATTATTAACTAGGGTGATATTACATCACGGTTATGAAAACTAACTTGTTTTTATGGTCTTGGTCTCGACTCCTCAAAGACTCGGTCTTGACTTGGTCTCAGCATAACCAGTCTCGTCCCCGTTACTACTTTTGACTTAGATGAACTGTACGGCACTTTGGTCAAATGTTTTAAAGGGCTTTATAATAAACCTGAACTTGAACTTGAAATGTAACTCTCTCTGTCACAGACACAGACACTCCCACACAAACTTCCTTTGTTAAGACTGACCTATAAAACCACTAATCACATCAAGATCATCACATCACAGCACATCACAATCACATCCACTAATCACACAAGAAATGTGTGTTATTAACTTGCCTCCCATGCACACACACACACAAATGCACCCGCACGCATACACTCTGTTGCTGATTGTTCTTTGTCTTTTTTCCATCCCCCTCTCCTCACTCTGTGTCCTGATTATGTTTCTTTTGTAATTATGGTTTGAAATTTAAGACCATTGTGACACCCTTTCCAGCAAAAAAAACACAATTTGAATTGAAGTGAAATTTATGGATTACTTTTACTGTAAACCATGCCATCGACAACAGCTATCAACTTCACATTAAAATAATGTCCACTTCCCCTCAAACATAAGACACGCTTCAAGCAAATGGCCTGATCCACATACAGGGCACTGGTACATCTGCAGCATTAACTCACAACTCAGACCAATTTAAGATCTAACCTAAATGCATTTTACACCTCCTGCATAATATTGAACACATTAACATTTAAGACTTTAAGAACTTAAATTCATTTTTTTATTTTTATTTTAGACTTCTTAAGACCCCACAGAAACCCTGCTCTCCTCTCTCTCTTCTCTCACTCTCTCTTTCTGTGTCCAACTACCTCTCTTCCTACTCTTCCTACTTCTCTCTCTCTCTTTCTCCTTTTGTTCCTAATCTCGATCTCTCCTCTTGGCTCCCTCGCTCCCACCCCATCCTTCCCTCCTCCTCCTCTTTTCCTTCCTCCACTCCCCCACCTCCTCTTTGGTATTGTGTATGTGCGTTTGTGTGTGTGTGTGTGTGTGTGTGTGTGTGTTTGTGTGACAGTGGCTGGGACCAGAGGGAGGACATTCCAAAGGTCTCCTTTCCTCTCCAACTGTTGTCCTGGTATGTTTTCATGGAAAATTTGGGGAAGTTCCACAAACATTCCATCAAAAGACCCATGAATGGCCTTCTAATGCCAGGTGCTCTGCTGTGACACAGGCGAAAAGTGAAAGTACAAGCATACTTTAGGCTTTAGGTACAGAAAGGGCAAGTGGTGGCAGGCAAATCTCAGCAAAACACACACACAAACACACACACACACACACACACACACACACAAAAGCACACACACACACGCCCACACACACACACACACAGACAGACAGACAGACACACACACACACATTCTCTGAAACACAAACATATTATTGTAATCTTTTCATGGCACCATGTGGGTTGATTATTTAATCACTGCATCATTTATTTAGTTATTTCTTTAAGCATTCTAAGTGAACACACACACAGAACAGGCCACCATGAACTGTTCAGTAAATCTCACTAATCTGATGTCAATAAGAGATCTCAGTAAAAATTTCCACATCACTGTTGCTCAACACCATGGTGTTATGTAAGTAAGGGAGCTCTCTCTCTCTCTCTCTCACACACACACACACACACACACATATACACACACAAACCAGAATTAATATAATATTTGACTCTCTCACCTCCCTCCAGCGCAACTGAAAGCTCTTGCCCTCATGGTAGCAGTTGTAGGTTCTCAGAAGTGACAGGAAGTCTGACCTGTGGGCAGAGGCTTTGCGTCAAAGTGCTCTGGGTCAGGCCTGGCAGAACTGAGCTGAGCTACATGAAACTAGCCACACTGGACCTGCAGTAGGGCCCAGTATACACACATGCACAAGTGCACACACACACACATGGCTATACACTAGGGTTGGTATGGTTCATGAAAAAAAATCGGAGCGTGTGTACGTCGCAAAGTCCGACAGTTCATGGCACGTGCAATGTAGCCTCGTGCTCGTATCTGAACTCAGACATCATGTTTCCCGCGTGAGAGAAGAGGAGTGGAGTGTGTGTGAGCGCTGCAGGTCACGTCATGTGTAGAAATAGCAAGTGGGAGAGTAACAGAAGGCTGCCTAGAGTTAGAGGATGTGCGAGCGTTGTGTAAGTCTGGTGTGTGGGAACATTTTGGATTTCATGTCACCTCTGATGACAGCGGTAATAAAACAATAGTTAGAACTCTGACTGTGTGCAAGCACTGTGCAACACGCATTCAAGATGCTAATGGCAACACTTCTAATATGTCAGATAATCTAAGAAGACATCACCCCAATGTGTGGGAGACAGTGTACGGAGGAGAGAGCCTGTTAGGCTAACTTCTACTTTCCACAGCATTTAGGCAGCCTCTCAGTGATAAGTCTGATAGGGCAATAGTCATAACTAAAGCATATGGGATGATTTAGCAAAAAATCTGCAGCCGTACAGCGTGACTGAAGGATTTCATCAGCTGGTGAAAGTACTCGAGCAGTGGTATAACATAACATCCTTCCCACCAATACTTTGGGACCATTGTAATTCCAAAACTGCATGATGAGACACGAGGAGAAATTGTCAAGAAATTGTCCGTCACAGCCCACGTAGCTCTCACTACAGACAGATGGACCCCCAGGGTCACTGAAAGTTTCCTGTCAGTGACCGCTCACTATACTAACTTAAACTATATATCATATGCTGACGTATAAAAAACCGTGACCCTTAAACCATGATATAAACCCAACCGTGGGTTTTGCGAACTGTGCCACCCCTAGTATACACACACACACACACACACACACACACAGACAGACACACACATACGTACACACACACAGAACTGACTTTGGAATGACTTTCTCCTCACTGATCTTCACGTAGGAGCTGTCTGTGTGATGATCCATTTCAGCACTTCAGCAACACACAGGCCAACTAAGAGAGAGCGAGAAAGAGAGAGAGAGAGATGGGGTATAAGAAATATGATTAAATGATCCAGGAACTGTATATATAAGAAAAATAAAGATAGCCTAGATGAATGTGTGTGTGTGTGTGTGTGTGTATGTGTGTGTGTATGATAGGTATGCTTCACAGAAGTGGTCTTTCTGGCTGTCCTCTACAAAAGCACACACTCGCCTGGCACACCGGATATGTAATTAGTACAACATGTCTTAACAGCTCTATTGTATAAATGTCATTCACACGCAAACTTGAATGGACATGCCCACTTGTAAACACATTACAGTAAAAACATGTTCCAGTAAATATGCTTCATATACTAAACTATACACTATAGTGTTCTTATTTGTGTTCTACAAGATATGCTTCATATGCTAAACTACACACTATAGTGTTCTCAATTGTACATTTCAACATATGCTTCATCTTCTCCTGTAGTATTTGTTCAGGGTCTGTTCATACTGCTAAACCTATTATAAAGATTAAGATTTAAAAAGGTTCCCATAAAACATGTAATATTTGTTTAATTATGATTTTTTTTCATTACTATATTGTGTATGATTTCATTATTTTCTTCTTTGATCCTTTAGATGCTGTATAATATTACTATGAATGCAAACTAGCCTTTTAAATTAAAGAAAAATTAAAGAAAAGACTTAGTAACACATTTTCTGCATCAGAATTATTATATATAGATAGAGATATACAGATAGATAGATAAAGAGAGAGTGAGAGAGAGAGACAGATACTTTATTTATTCCGTGGGAGACTGGAAGTAGGCCAAAATAACAAATAAATTTGCATTACAATTGGACTTAATTAGTACCATTAATACCATGTGCACAAGATTGGTGTTTGACATGAAAATGAATTGTGTGTGTGTGTGTGTGCGTGCATGTGTGAGAGAGAGAGAGCATGTGTGTATTTGTCTATTGTGAGGCTGTTTTCAATGCTATCCTAACCCCCCTTCCTCTAGAAGAAATGAAAGTAAATCGCTAATTTGAAAAGACACACCCACTCACTGGGAGGGAGGGAGTGGAGGCCTGAAAGCACGTGAGGTCTGGGAAAACCCAGAGACTCGACGATATATACTCAGACACACTTTCACTTAACTCTCACACACACACTTGGACATCTCTCCAACACACTTGCGACTCTCTTTTACTTTCTTTCTCACACACACACACACGTGCAAGTTTATCTTCAGCCGATCTCATTACCAGAATGCATCTGATACTCAATATACTGCTCTCCCTTTCACTTATCCTGCTACTGGACAAAGGTGAGATGTGTGTGTGTGTGTGTGTGTGTGTGTGTGTGTGTGTCTGTGGTGCCTGTTTGGTGGCGATAAGTTTCTTGTATCAGGAGAAAATGTGTCTTTGAATAGTTTGACTATCCTGTGGTAGAAGCGTGTGTGTGTATATGTGTTTCTCCTGCTTTAGTGACGTGTGAGGGTATGTTTTTAGCAGTGCTAGACTGTAGACTGCTGATATGATAACAAGCTTTAGAGAGACAGGTGACTTCAAGAGCTGGGAGAAGTAGGTCAAGTTAAGGCAAAACTTGCCTGTGTGTGTGAGCAGAGCGCAAGAGAGTTTGTGCAGCTTGAGAGGTCCCACCTTTCTGCCATCACATGGTTTAGGAGAAAGCCAGTAACTGCTCTCTTAATGTGTGTGTGTGTGTGTGTGTGTGTGTGTGTGTGTGTGTGTGTGACAAATAAGTGTCTACAATAAGTGCTACTGATATCTGTACATGATATGCAAGCCTTCTTACTCAGTCTTTGGCTCTCAGACATTTGACATTTGTTAGGCTGTGTGTGTGTGTTTGAGTATGATGGCTATCCTGCTTCCCTCCTTACAGTCCCAGTGGTGAGCAGTACGTATGTTCCCGGTGCGAGGTGCCAGTGTCCAAAGGTCATGAATCAGACACCAATTCCACCACTGGACTTCAGCATCATAGAGAAGAACATCCACTGCCAAACAGTCGAAATACTGTGAGTGAAGACACACATGCACGCACATACACACACACGCATACACTTACACACACACATAGACACAAAACCCTCTCCCCTCACCTAACAAATACAAACAAACACACTCACAAACAGAAATCCCCTCACAAACAAACACACACACAGTAACAAACATAAACCAAAAAGTTGCACACTAACAGCTTGTGGTTCTTTTTCTTGTGGTTTCAGAGTGAAGCTTCCACGTTATGACAAGCCGCTGTGTCTGAGTCCATCCAGCAGACAGGGAAAACAACTGCTGAAGTGCTGGAGAAAGTGAGCAGTGTGTGTGTGTGTGTGTGTTTGTGAGGGAAGTGGAGGGGATTTTGTATGTGTGTGTGTGTGTGTGTGTGTGTGAGGGGAGTGGAGGAGATTTTGCATGTGTGTGTGTGTGAGAGAGAGAAAGAGAAAGTGGAGTGGAGGAGATTTTGTATGTGTGTGTGTGTGTGTTTGTGAGGGGAGTGGAGGAGATTTTGTATGTGTGTGTGTGTGTGTGTGTTTGTGAGTTGGAGTGGAGGAGATTTTGTATGTGTGTGTGTGTGTGTGTGTGTGATGATGGGTGTGAGGCATGTGACTGAAGCCTGTCTTTCTCGTTCTGCAGAGTGAATGGGAAAGGCAAGAACAAGAGACGGTGCCTGAGGAAAAGAAAGAGGAGCCAAAACCAGAAGAAGACAAAAGGCATCGCCTAAGAACCATAGTTGGACTGGAGAACACAGTGAGCTTCACCCATGGGAGAACCCTGTGTTGTCACTCAGAGAAGTTCACACAGGAGGTCATGGGCCTTCTCTAAGCTATAAACCAACTTGCAGCCATTTCAAATAGAGGACAATTTAAATGGACAGTCCATTTAAATTTGGTATTTGGTGCAAAAATAATTCACCCACCTCACAACTGTCATGAACAAGAAAAAATTTTGAACCAAGCCATTAACATGGAGGTCTATACCTACTGACACATGTCCTCTTCCGTACTGGTACTGCAGCTTTGCTATATTCACATACTTGTCAGTTTGGGCTTCATGATTTTCCTGGTCTAGAATGCAGATGCTAGCTAAAAACCCGAAAGAATCAGAGGATCAAATGGACCCATAGGAGGGCAGAAAGCACTGCTGGACAACACCAAAGAACTGCACGGAGCGACAGAACAGGAGAAGGTCACAAAGCAGAACGCCTTAGAACCAAAATCACAGGATCCAACGGAACCTTAAACAACAGACAGCACAGGAAATGTAGCAGATGGACGATGAACCCCCCCCCCCCACACACACACACACACACATACACACATACACACACATACACACACATACACACAGTCTGTTTATATGTGCATGTGTTTGTATGTATAACACACAAATGCTGCTCTTGAATATGTGTGCATGCGTATGCAGTGTGTGTGTGTGTTTGTGTTTGTGCCTCCCTAACTCATCACAAACACACACACACAATCTAGCCTCTTAAAGCACATTCCAAACAGACACAGAGCTGAATTACTACATAAACTTGTCACACCAAGAACACACTCTCCTCCACTGCTATTCAAACATACACACACACACACACACACACACACACATACACAATATTGCTGTGGTAGGAGGTAGAAGTGCTACAGGTAGAAGGCCAGTTTTGATTGTTGAATGAACTCTTGATGTGTTGTCTCTACAGCCAGAGGCACTCTTATAGCTTTGGGAGAACATGCCTGCAAACACTATTTATTTGTAATTGCTTGTACATTTAAATTTTTTTATATATATTTTGATGTATACTTTTTTATTATTTCAGTAAACCAAAAAAGTAAACACTGATGTGCTATATTGTTCATTGTGTGTGTGTGCGTGTGTGTATATACTGTATATGTGAGTAAATGTGTTTGCGTGTGTAGATGTGTCTTAGTGAGTGAGTGTAACCCGGTGTATATACGTCACTGTGTGTGAGAGTATGTGTGTTTGTGGAATGAGTGTGTTTGTGTTTGTATGTGTGTCTGAGATGTGAATGTGTGCGTGTGTGTGAAAGAGTGGTTGTGTGTGTTTGGATGTGTGAGTGTGTGGTCTGCACAATGTGAAGGGGAAGATGAGGACCCTGATTTCCGCATTATGTTCACACAAACGCACACACACACACACACACACACACACACACACACACACACATTAAGAGAGCAGTTACTGGCTTTCTCCTAAACCATGTGATGGCAGAAAGGTGGGACCTCTCAAGCTGCACAAACTCTCTTGCGCTCTGAGTGCACACAGAGATGGCTCTCAACAGTGTGCTGTCAACGACTCTGCTCCTGGCTCTCTTTGCTCACTGGACTCAATGGACAGGTACAGAATAACACACACACACACACACACACACACATACACACACACATATACACATACACAGCATAAATACAAACAAACCTACACAGAACACATGCAAAACACACACACTCACACACACAGAGAGAGAGAGACAAACACAGTTTAAACACAAACAAATCTACACAGAACACATACAAAACACACACACTAACACACAGAAACAGAATAAAGACACACACACACACACGACTTACACAAATCTATTTCTTCTGTGTGTATGTGCATTGTTTCTCTGCATAGACCAAGGTGTGGGGGCCACAACGGTACCGATGGGGTGTGTGTGTTTGCGGGAGGTGACGTTTGTACCCTGGAGAAGCATCACTGATGTGAACATCGTGTCAGACAACCTTCTCTGCAAAAAACATATTATGTGAGTCCTATAACCATTCTGTGCACGCCCGCGCACACATGCACACACACACAGAGAGAGAGAGAGAGAAAGAGAGAGAGAGAGAGTACCAGTACCAGTACCAGCTGAAGCAAGTTTTGGACCTTTTTTATCTTCCGAGCAAAATGTAATTCCAAGCTTTCGGTCAAATGACCTTCATCAGGGCTTATGATTAACACCTAAAGGCCTGACACAGGATGCTTTTTTATGGTGCCAATGTTTTTATAAATTATATAAATATGACGGCATATTTGTATATATTCTTTGCTTTTGTTAATATTATATATACACAGCTGCATCATAGAACACCACACACACACACACATACACACACACACACAAGTTGGTAGAGACAGGAGTGTTATGAAAAAAACATTCCACAACTGCAAACAAAAATCAGATATCACACACACACACACACACACACACACACACACACACACACACACACACACATTTTCCCATTCCCTCACCATGACTAACATTATGTGCTTTAATGAGCATCATGAAGACATCACAGAATAAAAACACATAACCATGGCACATGGACATGGACACAGGGACATATACAGCACAGTCGCCATCATGCTAACACCCTGTGTTAAGCTAACACCCTAACCCAACACACACACACACACACACAGGCAAACACACACACACGCACTGCCTCTGTGGTGAATATGGTGCAGATTCTGTCTATTCATGCAATATAGGTGCAAGGCGCAGTATAGTATAAGTATAATTTTGCTTCAGCTGTGAGTATGCCACAGGTTTGTGAGTATATATAGTATAGTGCACAATGGATATAAAAAAAGATTCTGCCTTTTCAGTAACTATGCACTAATTATATACAGTATGGTGCAGATTTGCCCTCTTCGGTACAGTGAGTATGGTGTACAGTGAGTGTGTTGTACAGTGAGTGTGGTGTACAGTGAGTGTGTTGTACAGTGAATTTGGTGTACAGTGAGTGTGTTGTACACTGAGTATGGTGTACAGTGAGTGTGTTGTACAGTGAGTGTGGTGTACAGTGAGTGTGTTGTACAGTGAGTATGGTGTACAGTGAGTATGGTGTACAGTGAATTTGGTGTACAGTGAGTGTGTTGTACAGTGAGTGTGGTGTACAGTGAGTGTGGTGTACAGTGAGTGTGTTGTACAGTGAGTATGGTAGCAGACAGTAAAGTTTCCTTCCCCGCACTGTGTAAAAAGAAAAAGTAAAGCTCACTTGGAACATCTGTGGAAAATCGTTGCCTTAAATGAGTTACATAAACGTATCAAGTCTCTTTAACTTGAAAGCTTTACAGTGTAAAATCCAGTTTGTTAAAAGTTTTAGTTCCCATATATATTTGATATTTTATTATTGACTTTTTTCACTGACCGGTGAACCGGTCCAACCGGATTAGCCTAATGTAACTGTGATGTTTCATGTCACTATAAGCTAATTGTAAAAGGCTTGTTAAACCCACTGATTGACAGTAGGCTACACAGTAAGTATGACAAACAGTAAGTATGGTGCAAATTTGTGAGTATAGTGCACAGTAAGTATGGTGACGATTTGTGAGTATAGTGCGCAGTAGGTATGGTGCTGATTTGTGAGTATAGTGTACAGTCAGTATGGTGCAGATTTGTGAGTATAGTGCACAGTGAGTAGTATGCAGATTTGTGAGTGTAGTGCACAGTGAGTATGGTTCGAATTTGTGAATACAGTGCACAGTGAGTATGCAGATTTATGAGTATAGTTCACAGTGAATATGGTTCAGATTTGTGAATACAGTGCACAGTGAGATTTGGTGCAGATTTGTGAGTATATATAGACCACAGTGACCCTAGCAAAAAGTACTGTCCTGCCCACACTGAGCATCAGAGGTTGCGTTTGCATACAAGGATTGCATGATTTCAGCGTTGGAAATCTGAGATCTTGCACAAGATGTTTGGGCTACAGGCTGTAGGTCTGAGCAGCACCATCAATCACATCCACTTATCTCTCATGCCTAGCACTTATGAACCCGTTTAAGTGTGTGTGTGTGTGTGTGTGTGTGTGTGTGTGTGTGTGTGTGTGTGTGTGTGTGTATGTGTGTGTCTTGTTAAGACTGTCTCCTGTCCTGTGTCCCTTTCCACAGAATCACTCTGAAGGGGAAACGAATGGTGTGTCTGAACCCCAATTCTGACCAGGGCAAAAGACTCGAGAAATGCTGGGCAAAGTAAGTGACACACACACTCACATGTGCACACACACACACATACAGATACACAAATACACATACCCCTAACAAAATCAATACAGATTCCCAACCACACACACACACACACACAAATACGTGTGGTTGGTCACCACTGGGCACTACTGTCATAGAAAACCTGTGGCAACTGCACTCTTTCACATTGGGTGTGAAGGAAACAGAGGAGCTCCACTTTGGCATGTATGACATTCTTTCTTCGCAAAAAATAAAAGAGAATTCTGGAACTTTAAATGTGTGATTAATCTCTACAGAGAGAGAGAGAGAGAGAGAGATAGTATGTTAAATATATATATATATATATATATATATATATTAGTGCTGTCAATGTTAGCTCATTAATTCATGTGATTAATGTGAAAACTTTAACAAGTTATTTTTTTTAAACACAAATTTATCATGCAGATTCGCAGGTTCGTCCACTCACTTTGCTTTGTTTGCTGGTGTGTTTCAGCGGCCCACTGTAGTTATTTTTAGCATGCTAGTTGATTGTACAGACTTTGTAAATAATTTATTAATTTATTAAATAAGATTTTTTTTCTTTTATTTAGTGGCATGATTTCCCAAAACTATCTTTGTTTTAAATTCAATGCTTTGTCAGCAGGCAGTACTTAGACAGTCATGAGAAGTTTGCTTGTTAACAGAACATAATCTGAGTACCCAGAAACATTGTAAATAGTTCTGATATTTTTATAACAGCAATGAGGTATGCAGTGTCCCTTTTAACAGTAATGTTAAAAAAATTAAAGAATGACAAAGGAATCACAAGACTCGACTGCATGGTCGAAGGGCAGATAGTTTTACGCAAAGGAATTTGGTGATATGCTATGCTATGTGAACGCGAACACACTCAACGCAGAACCATAACAGGAAAACCATGGCGACAAGCCAACGAGTGCTCTTTGCATTGAGTCAATGCAGAAGCATTGCGAGCTCTGTCCGGGGATAAAAGAGTTTCTCTTAGACATAAGTACAAGCAGCAGAATACAAGCAGCATAATGATGGTTGTAGATGCTTCAAAATTGCATTTTTAAAAGAGCTGAGTACAAAGATTTAACTAAAGAGACTTTTTTAGTTAATCACAATTATTATTATTTTTCTATTACTTTTTTGTGAAGAAAGAATGTCACACATACCAATGGTTAGTGCAGGCTTCAGCACCTATAGATGAAAAAATTTCTTTCTTTTAAACTCTTTTAAACTTCTAGATGATGATACAGTTTAGATGGTAAGTTAATGTAGATGGTCTGAGCCAACATTAAATACACATGCCATGCTTTCAGTCCATCTGACCCTCAGGCAGACACTAAATAGCAGGCCTCTTTCCAAGTCCATCGGCGTTTCAGTGGAATGTTCACTGCTATAGCCAGAGAAACTGCTGAGCGGGCTACACTGCCATCTAGTGGAGCTCAAGATAAGGGATATCATCACTTGACCTACACCTGTCCATATGGACACATACAGTAGTATACACACACACACACACACACACACACACACATACACAAGGGACACCTGTCAACTGGACAAAAGCAGAGATTGTGCTGGTGCTGGTGGAAATGAAGAGGAAAGTGCGAGTTTTGAGATGTTCCTGGAGAGGTCATGGGCCTAATTTTGGTTTAAATTATAAGGTGAAGGAAGGTGCCTGCATGAAAAAGTTCTCTGGTTGTGCCGTGCCTAACAGTTTGTGTGTAACAGCCAGGGGTGCTGATGGGGGGCTGGGTGAGGGTACATCAGAGAACATTTTAATATTATTTTAATAATAATTTTAAATTAAGTGTTGTGCCAATTGTAGATTTTATGGACTCAGGGTACAACAAGGGTGACAGGTAAAGGCTGTTTCTTTATTACTAGCCGGCAGAGTGTAATGGGACTGACTCAGGCCAGTAGTGTATTGCTGTGTTACGTGAGCTAGGCTTGGTTGTTACGGTAACGGGACACTGTGGGGAATCCTGCTCCTGGGAATTCTGGATCGTTGCCTTTGTATTCATGATTCAGATGAGCAGTTGAGAATTTGGTACACTGTCATTTACTGGACTTGATGAGTTACATTACTGTGACTACAACTGCACTCATGGGCAAACACCCACAACAAACACCATGGGCAAAAAGGTGGGTAAATCCAAAGGTTCATACTTGAGGCGAAGTCCCAATATTTGTCAATACATTTTGATCTGGGTTTTGATCTTACCACATGCACCACACTAGAAGTTTCTCCTCACACACACACACACACACACACACACACACACACACACACACACACCTATTGCAAGACCATTGATAGCACATCACCTTAAATTAAGGATTCATGCATAACACAAAATTTCAGTACTGTCATCCATGTCCACCTACCTATGATATCCTTACACTGTGTTAAACTGTGTTATGATAGGAAAAAGGAAATAGGAAAAAGGTCAAATTTGTATTGCCTTTCCTCTCCTCAAGTTTCCCCCTCTCCTCTCCTCTTCTCTTCAGGTTCACGACAAACAGGGGCAGGAAGAGGGCATGTCTAAAGCCAGCCAAGCGAAACAAAACCAAGGCACACTAACTTCCCGTCAGTGCTACAAAGACCCGACTTTTGACAGCGGACTGGTTCCAATATCACCTATTAAAACTACTAAATTCACATTCTTATATAATAAAACATTTTTTGTTCCACGCGTAATCTGATCTATCCAAGCGGTGCGTCTTGGACAAGTCTGAAATGCAGCCTACCTATGTACAAAGCTGTTCACCTACACTTTTTATTAGTTAGGCCCATAGTCTAATACTAGCATGACACTTTATTGCACTGTATGCATATGTCGAGGGTGTATTCGGTTCGTTCCTACTGCATTACAAAACAAAACAACCGATAGCATACCAAGTGAGCTCATAAATAATTGCAGAATCTGAATATTAAATGGTCTGACACCAACCTTGTATTCTGCTTTTTTTACATCAATTATTTAAGTCGTCCACTGACAAGACATCTCGTAAAAAGCTAAGTTTTTTTTCCCTTCACAGTTGCTCTTACGTCTATGTGCAGTCCTATCCCTCTTTCCCGGGAAATAACAGTGCTGTGGACCGTGAGGAACCCCAGTGTACTTCAATAGAAAGAAAGCCCCGTGATTTACAAAAACTGTAAAACATGAGGCTTAAAATAAGTCATTTATCAGTTATCAGGCAACAGTTTTCGTGTTATATCATAGCCTGGTGTTTAGCATTTTACGACTAAACCGTCTAACGACTTTTGATTGGAAACTGTCCAAACTACTCAAATTATTAACCTTAAATTAACACCTTACATTAGCCTATTCGGCTGTGCTTGTGGATCTGGGTGCCCTCTGCAAAGGACCGTCACAACCACCGTCACACAACCCACCTACATACCTGAAAACAATCCAAGCATGCAATTGTGCCGGCTTTTCCCCAAGAGGCTTGCCAGCACTGCAGTTTATTTGCAGAAGTCTTTGAAAGGATGTTTTTCTTGGAAGGGTGCACCTCTAAATGTCCATCACATTCGTGTAAATGTCAGATGTTCGTCCAGTACAGCCTGCCAGCCTCTTGTTCCGCTCTCGCTTCGGGGCGTTATCGATCTCGACGCTCCTGGCTCATGAGGCTACTTGCACGCCGCCGTAGATGGGGAAAGAAAGGGGTACGTGGAGCGGCGTCTTTGATAACCAATCCAGACACCGACATACAGTGCGAACGAATGGAAATGAAGTCAGGGCGTATCAGCTGACGGTTGCCCAGGGAAACGGACAGGACGAGCTCTCCCATCAGTAGTCCAGCACTGTGCCTTACTGTTGTCTCTCCCAGACTGTGGAGCACCGGTAGGCTATAGAAGAACAGCAACCGTGTAGAAAAACAACAGCTGCAAGAGCAACACACCCGCCCTGCGCTACTGGTGATTTTAATCCCCTAAAGTGTCCGGCAAACTATATAGCTATGATGACAAATGAACGAGACCTGATTCACAACGCCTGCTTCTGTGCTGGATAGTTACTTCCTGTTTTGCTGCCAGAGGCTGAGAATGAGTCTAAGGAAAAAGTGAGGAACGGATCTGGGGAACCCGATCAGCTAGCAGAGGAAGTAGGTCCAACCGAAGTGGAGCGGCAGCCAGGGCACTTCCCTTGTGGAATATAAATCTGACAGCAGACTTCCTGATTGGGGCTTGTACAGATCCTCCAGTACAGCTCTTCATCATAGAATTATCACATGGCTGCCTGTCACATTCACACTGGTGACCTGGGCAGTGTGTGTGTGTGTGTGTGGCCAGTTCAGTGTGTTGGCAGATGGATCAGAGAGTCTGTACACTCCAGTTCACCAATACAGAGAGTCTGTAGCTAACAGCCTTGTACTCTCAGGCACACGCGCATGTGCATGTGCACACACACACACACACACACACAAGCTAAAGGACAGCAACAGAATACAAAGAGCAAGTTTTGACATAGAAAATCTGTGATCAGACCCCTGGGGCCCTCCAGCCCATCTGGGTCAGCACATGCATACACACACACACACACACACACACAAACACACACTCACACAGGCTGCATTGTTAGTTAGACACATACACAGACACAAACATACACACGTGTGTGAGTGTGTGTCAAACATTGAGTATGTTTTAAAAGTACAAAAGAGGGAGAAAATTCCGCAGCACAGTTCTGAACCCCAGGCCTCTCCATCTCTAGCCATTTGCTTACATTAAAGACGCCTCAGCCCTGACTGGAAACAAACACACATCTGCTGATGTGTGTTATTGTATAGGATCATTACTGTAAGCTTGTGTGGTACTTTGCCTGCAGTGTTTCTCAGTGAGGGCCTACCCCCAGTCCTATCTCTTATGGGCTCAGATGACTCTGGTTGATGCTGCTTGTCCTCACTGGCCTTGTTATTGTCTCAGGGTCAGGCCATTGAGCTCATGCACACAGATGCCTTCCCCTGGGAGTCAGATCAACACACACACACACACACACTGCATTAATAGTTACACTTACACACACACATGCACACACACACTGCATCAGTCCTGATCTTTATCTAGGAGGTACACACACACACATTGCTCCTGAGCTTACTTCAGAAGTCACACAAACACACTCACACACACAAACACACACACACAGACACACAAACACACAGTGTGATACCAGTGTAGTACATTTACATTTACCTTTAGGCATTTAGCAGACGCTTTTATCCAAAGCGACTTACAAAAGAGGATAACATTCAAGTTATCCTCATAACATATCAAGTTTCTGGAGGGACGCTAACGGGAGAATATTCTAGGACGGATCTCCAAGGAAGCCATTGCAGTAGTGCCCAGCTTTCTTCAGTTTCCTTATCCCCAGGGACTGCTATGTATGATAGAACAGTAAAGTTAGGTTCCTTATCCCCAGGGAGTGTTATATATGATAGAACAGTAAGGTTTTGTTCCTTATCCCCAGGGAGTGTTATATATGATAGAACAGTAATGTTTGGTTCCTAATTCCCAGGTAGTGCTATGTATGATGGGATAGTTATGTTGTATGATGGAACAGTGAGTGAGATCATTCATGCACACACGCACACACACACACACACACACACACACACACACACACACACACACATATGCACACTGATGCACACACACACACACATGCACATTCATGCACACACGCACACACACACATTCATGCACACACACTGTTGATGGTAAAATTCCACAGGGAGGGTATGAATAATCATCAGATAATCATCATTCCTTCTGTGGAGGTCATTTCTACTCCCTGAGTGCCTAAGAGCACTACTACTACTACTATTATTGTTATTATTATTATTTTATTATAATTAGCGCTGTCAATGTTAATGTGTTAACATGTGTGATTAATGTAAAGTAACGTATGGGTCACTATGCAAAAGTTCAATATCCACAAGACGGGTCTGTGTTTATCTGAAGGTTGACTGCGCACTGATATGAGACGTGTTAGGCTACACTAGCCTAGTCTCAGATTCTTGTTAAGATTCTGAGAGCACTGTCCAGGGATGAAATAGTTTCTTTGTGACATTATTCGCAGAATACAAGCAGTATAATGATGGTTGTAGATGCTTCACAATATGGCATTTTTAAAAGAGCTGACAGACATGTTAAATGAAAGTACGGACATGTGTGACATTCTTCACCAAAAAATATACAAGAATTCTGGAATGTTAAATGTCTGATTAATTGTTCACATGACTTGATTATTTTTTTAATCGATTGACAGCACTAATAATAATAAAATTTTATTTATAGGTGCCTTTCATGACACCCAAAGTTGCTTTATCACAAAGATATCAACAATTCAATCAAAAAAAAAAAATACAAATACAATTCGTAAGACATGGCCATAGTTTCAACAACTGGTGTCAATTATGTAATATGTAACAAAGTCATAACAAACATCCCAGCATGAAGAGGGGCAACATTTATCTTTAGACTATTTGAATTCTGCAGTGGATTCCCAGTGCCTAATGTGATGTAGAAGGGAGCCCTAGATCTTAAAATATGGAGGTCCATTACATAATTCCATATAACAGCACACCTTAAAGGCTGTTGTTGATCACCCAGGTGCAACTCACACATGTCAGAAATAGGTGTTGAAAACAAATACAAAAGCGTGGAATTCAGTTTTGAAGAAAACTGTTCAGCCTCTATGCTGCTTACTGTTCTTACTAACAGTGGTGATCATCGCTAGTAATAGATGATTCCACTGTTGCTCACAAACTCAACCACTGTTTACTACGGTAATCTAGAGATATACATACAAGTGGAAGGGCAGTAGAATCTAGACATGTTGTATACATAGACATGGTAGAGATGTATTGAGGGGCAGTGGAATTTAGAGATTGGTTATATGCAAAGTCTGTAGAGTCTATAAGGGGATGGGCAATATAATCTAGAGATGGGGGAGGGGGTGACAGGACTGTAGAGTCTATAATGTAGGGGCAGCAAAATACAGATGGGGCATATTTAGAGGTATTTAGGGGCAGGAGAATCTAGAGAAAGGATGTATGGAGGGGCAGTAGAATGTAGGTATGGGGCACATTGAGGGGCAGGTTAGAAGTGAGGTCTATGGGGGGATCATGGGAGCTTTGTCAGAGGTAGTTTCCTCTGAATCCATGTAGGGGTACTCCTCCATCTCTGTCCCCTGAGAGTTCTCCTCAGGGGGTCCTCCAAAACAGCCCTGTCTATTTCCCGCCCGCCTCTTCTGTCTGGGGTGGGGGGGCACCTGTGCCTGGACACCTGCGCTGATGCTCTGGGGCGGCTGGAGACGACTGTTGCTGGGTAGGAAAGCGAGGGAGGAGGGGCGCCCCCTGGTGATGATGTGGAAGAAGGAGAAGGTGTGCTCAGTGGCGCCCCCTTCTGTCACGTGGACGTCAGCAAGGGAGGGGTCGCAGTAAGACTCACGTGACTCAGGCTTCATAGGCTCCGTCTTCTTCCGTTTGCTCAGGATGAAGTTTAGGAAGCCAGTGACCAGCAGCATGGTACCTTCCAGTGAGGAAGGTAAACACAAGTATACACACATATGCACACACACACACACACAAAAACAACACATACAAGTGTAAAGATATTGTATGCCAAAAATCCAAAACTAAGCACTATGACTGAAAAATGTAACCTAACATTAACAACAACAATGCATCTGATTCACTGAACAATACTTATTGAAAAGTCATCATATGGTTATTCATAGTTTCCAAGTAGTATTTGCTGGCAGGAATTTAAAGTGCTGAGAGTAAAAAGAATGAATGTTTAGGGATGCCAAGAATAAATAAAACAAATAGGATGGCTTGAGAACCGCTGCACAGGAACACTCACATCCAACATTTCAGACAATGGAACACGTTAGAGAACATAGAAGATAGATCAGAACACACTGGATAACATAAAGGAACAAAAAAGGCAGAACAGGAATACAGAGGAACACGAGAACATAGACAGGAAACTCAGACAGAAAAACTCAGACAGAGGAATATGTTGGAGAACCAAGAGGAACAAGCTGGAGAACCCACACCTGGTATGACGACATGCCAGAGCAGCACAGGGTGCAGGAAGCACATCAAAGACATCATGGTGTAGTACAGAAACTTCTGGAAACCTTCCACACCTGCCATCTTCTTCCATAACACAAACACCTTCCAGCCTGGAGGACATCTGACGAAGACGAAGAGAGAGTAGAGATTGGAGAGAGGAGTGGAGGAGAGGATAGGACGAGAGGACAGATGAAGAGAGAATAGAGGAGGGGAGACAAGAGGAGGTGGAAGAAGAGATAGGTGTTCAGATGAGAATACTACTATATATGTGTGTTCAGATGAGAACTCTGTGTGGTTCAATACTGCTATATATGTGTGTTCAGATGAGAACTCTGTGTGGTTCAATACTGCTATATATGTGTGTTCAGATGAGAACTCTGTGTAGCTCAATACTGCTGTACAGGGCAGATGACAGCCTTGGCTGGGCCTGGGAAAAAATACTCTGGGAAAAAATACTCCTTTTCCGCAATTTCATGATGGCCCAGTTCTGCCAGCTCTGTCTGGTTCAGTATTATATGTGTGTGTCAAGGTGAGAGCTCTGTGTGGTTCAGTACAATATGTGTGTGCAGATGAGCTCTGTGTGGTTCAATACAATATGTGTGTTTATCTGAGTGTTCTGTGTGGTTCTATACTACTTTCCATGTGTGTTCAGGTGAGTGATCTGTGTAGCTCTACACTACCTTGTATATGTGTGTTCAGGTGAGTGCCTGAGGGCTCCTACAGGAGGCAGGTATCATGTATATGTGAGTGCTCTGTGTGGTTCAGTACTATATGTGTGTCCAGGTCAGTGGTTGAGGGCTGTTGTGGGAGGCAGGTGTCATGTATGTGTGTGTTCAGGTGAGTGGTTGAGGACTCTTACGGGATGCAGGTGTCCAGCAGGGCGTCAATGAAGAAGGCCATCTCAAACACCATCATACCCACAGAACACACCCTGGGTGGAACACACCTCAACATGGTTAGAAACCTCCTGATGTGTATTTGTGTGTGTGTGCGTGAGAGAGAGAAAGCATATGTTTGTGTGTGTCTGTGTGTGTTTTTATGTTTTTGGTGATTTTGGTGACACTGGAGGAGAGGGGGTCTGATTTCCAAGATCTAAGGAGAGCTGCTGGTGCTCTAGATCAGTGTTTCTCAACTGGGGGGCTGTGGCTTCCTGGTGTGCCGTCTGGCATCCTCAGGGGTGCCGCAGAAACGTGGCTGATCCAACCGAATAAAATGAAATTTAAAAATGATATAAATTAAATAAATTCATTTATAAGAAAATATTTTTGAATCTTTATTTTAGATAGTAAATCAAAGCCACGCATCTCAGATTCATTTTCTTCCGCTGCAATTAGTGTTTGGCCACATGACGTAGTAGGCAAATACTTCTATTTACAGTGCTCGACATCAATGATTTGTTGTAGCCTAGTAGCATTGTGTTGTGGTTAATTTGCTAGTATCATGGACAGATTTTTGAAAAGCTCCAGAGTTTTGTCAAGTACCGGCGTTGACATACTGTTAGCCTTTGCCACACTGTTTGTGTGAACTGAGCTTCTTGAGCTTAACTTACATCAAAAACAAGTACAGAGAGTGCCTGAGAGTTCCTCATTCCTGTGAGAATAGGGTGGTTGTGTGCATGAGTAGTAGTATGGCACATGCGTTACATATTTGTTTGTGTTCAGAGATGTAAATTGTAATGATAATTACAGTTGATAAAAGGGGTGCCTTGAGATTTTTTTATTCATGTAAAGGGTGCCACAACTGGAAAAAAAGGTTGAATACACTGCTCTAGATCAAAGTGGCCATAGCCTCACTGATATGGAACGGACCGAATCCCACTGTAACCCCCCCCCCCACACACACACACAAACACACAAACACAAACACATACACACACACACACACACACACACACACACACACACACTTGCACGCACCCAAGCCCGACTCTGAACTCACTTGAGGATTGGCTGATTCATGCTTAGGGTCAGGGAGGAGTCACTCATGATATTTTCTCATTGTCACTATCACTCCCTGTGTATCTCTCTATCACTTCCTGTGTATCTCAATGTCACATCCTGCCCTCTTCTCTTGTGTTATCTCTTGTCTTGTGTTCTCTTCTCTTTCTCTCTCTTTATTGTTCTGTTTCTCTCTTATTCTTTCCCCTGCCCCTCACATCAGCTCAGCAGCCCTTTGCAAAAAGTCTCTCCTATCTTCTTTCACTCTCCACTTCACCTTGATCTTGTTGGAAAACATCAAACCAAGATGAAAAGGTGAATTCATTAGGAAAAGACAACAGCCAAATCCACTTATGCTTATGGGAGGGCGGTGTCGTTGATCTGAGCCAAGTTGATTGGTTGATGTTTCATAGAGCAAGGAATTGTGGGGATTTTTATGCTTTCTTTCACTTTATAGGAACCGGCAGTGTACACTATGCTAAAGAAGGCTTCATAGGAACCACTATGATAAAGGAGGATTTTAAAGGAAACCTTAAAGCACCTTTCCTAAGCATTCAGAGAATCCAAACGCTCCTCGCCACTAAATATTTCTGGGTCATTTCATTAACAAAAGAAAATAACTAAAATAACTAAAAAAAAACTAAAAAAGAGAATCTGAAAGCGGCCGGCCTCTGTCATGGGCTTCTCTTTCCCTCATCTTGGTCATATATGCATGATTGCTCCTCCAGAGGTCAATGAGTGATGGATATGGTATGCATGTGTGTATGCATGTGTGTATGTGTCTAAGGTAGGGCACTTACAGCAGGTAAACAGCCAAGCTGTGGTACTCTCCTTGCCTGAGGGTCTCTACACCAACTCCACAGAGCACTAAAATCACTCCCACACCCATGCACACACACAGACAAACATGGACACGAGCACACACACAAACACACACACACACACACACACATACACACATCAAACAAACGGTTACACATTGATCTGGGTCCTTGTACTGGCTACATACCTTCACCCATCATATAACTGTACGACAGCCATACACACACAAACACACACACACTTCTGCCTCTGCTACTTTCTGATACTAATTCTCTCCTGCTGTCAAGCACACACACACACACACACACACACACACACACACACTCAGGGAGCAAGCTGTCTGTGTCACATCAAAAGCTGGGGGACTCGGTTTGCTCTGGGAAATGCAGGAAATAACCCAGCTGGTTTGTAAAAAGTGTCTACCCGGCTGTACATGTATTTTAGAGAGTGTGTGTGTGTATGTGTGAGAGAGAGAGAGAGAAAGAGAGAGAGAGAGAGTTGGAGTCTCTCTTTGTATGTGTGTATGTGTACATGTGTGTGTCCAAGGACATGTGTGTGTTGGGCTGATGAAGTCTCTGTGTCTGTGTGTGTGTAAATGTGTATGTGTGTGTGTGTGTGTGTATGTATCTGTGCGTGTGTGTGCGTGTGTTTCCATGCAGTCTCATAGTTAAGTTCATGAGTTAGAAAAGAGAGAAAAGAATTTGAGGCTGAGGGAATTAGGTCGGTTTTACACATTTTCTAGGGAATTAGAGAGGAAACACTCATGCAGACACACACAAACACACACACACACACACACACACACACACACACACACACACACACACACACACACACACACAGCTTAAACTTATCCAGAATAGGACTCTGAAGTTACATCTGGTCCAGCATGTATTGTTTGTTCTGTTGTGTTTATTGTTTACTGTATTTATTATGCTATATTCAACCATCCTGACACACAGGCAAAGCCCAAACACACACACACACACACACACACACACACACACACACACACACACACACACACACACACACACACACACACAGGCAAAGCCCAATACGCATGAATATGCGTACACTCATGTCACAGCAACAGCTCAATAAATATTGCAACACACACACAAACACACACATACACACACATGGATATCTCATGCACATAAAGTTTCATATAAAGACTATGTACAGTAAACACACAGTGTAAAGAACCAGTATATATACGTGTGTGTGTGTGTGTGTGTGTACCTGCTGCTGTAGAGATGCCCATGATCCGACAAGCACACTCCACTAGAAGCCACAATGCTTCCATCCCCATGGCAACCGTGGTAACACTGAAAGTCCAGAGTCTTTTGACCCTCTTTAGAGACTCACTGTAGGGTAAGTTTCAGATAGGCTCATCCACACAGAAACAAGCACACTGTCTGTAAAGTACCAACCAGATCTGTAGGTGAAGTTTCAAATATCTACCAGGCAATCTGTAGGTTCAAATAGGTTCAGATATCCACAGAGAACCAACCAGTAGAACTGGTACAAAGTTGAAAGGAAAAGTTTGAAAGAAAGAAAGAGAGAGAGAGAGAGAAAGAGAGACTGAAGTTGAAAAGGAGATGGAGAGAATAGAGAGAGAAACAGAGGAGAGGAAGGAGAGCTGGCAAGGCAGAGAAGTATGGAGGAGAGCAGAGTGGGAGAGGGAGGTTCATGCTGGTTATAGCCGCTTAATCTGCCTACTATTGGTATGACACACAAACACACACACACACACACACACACACACACACACACACTGTGCATGTTAGTGGCGGTTTACAGGATTTATGCACCCTCATCACCTGCACCTGTTCCTCCTCTGGCTGTGTGTTTGAAAAGACTCTTTTTGGTTAAGAGTTTATTTACATTTTACATTTACATTTAGGCATTTAGCAGACGCTTTTATCCAAAGCGACTTACAAAAGAGGATAACATTCAAGCTACGACACAATGAAAGAAACAAACAAGGGGTGTATATTGCTAACATAGAAACTGCACCATTTTAAGTTGAAAGTGCAATAGTGCAGAGAAATTAAATTGTTAAGTGCATTCTCAAAGTTTACGCCAGGAAATATTCTTGGAAGAGCTGGGCCTTCACAAGTTTCTTGAAGGTGGAGAGGGTATCAGTTGATCTGGTAGCACTTGGGAGGTCATTCCACCAGCGCGGAACCAGATATGAGAAGAGTCTGGATTGACCTGCACGAGGTGTTGGCCGTGCTAGAAAACGTTCCTTAGAGGAGCGAAGCGGTTGTCGGGTGACATAGGGCTTCAGGAGATAATTCAGGTAGATGGGAGCAGAGCCATCATTCACCCTGAAGGCCGTCATAAGTGCCTTGAATTTAATGCAAGCACCCAAGGGTAACCAGTGAAGTTCAATGAACAGAGGTGTGACGTGTGCTCTTTTTGGCTGGTTAAAGACCAGACGTGCAGCTGCATTCTGGATCATCTGTAGCGGTCTCACTGCACAGGCTGGTAGGCCTGATAGGAGGACATTGCAGTAGTCAAGCCGAGAGATAACCAGGGTCTGTACCAGGAGCTGGGTTGCATGTTGGGTTAGGTACGGCCTGATCTTCCTTACGTTGAATAGGGAAAAGCGGCATGACCGAGCCACAGAGGCAACATGATCTGCAAAGGTCAGTTGGTCATCAATCATGACACCTTCTTGCCACTTTGGTGGGAGAAACAGACAGAGAGTCGGTCTTGATGCTGATATCGTGATGTATGGCTTGTTTGGCTGGGAGGACCAGTAGTTCAGTTTTTGAGAGATTTAGTTGGAGGTGGTGTCCTTTCATCCATGCAGATATATCAGAGAGACAGTCCGAGATCCGTGTTAACACCGTGGAGTCATCAGGCGGAAAGGACAGATAGAGCTGGGTATCGTCAGCATAGCAGTGGTACGAGAAGCCATGGGAATGGATAACTGAGCCCAGCGAGGTGATGTACAGGGCGAAGAGAAGGGGCCCCAGTACAGATCCTTGGGGTACTCCTGTGGTGAGTTGGTGAAGTGCCGATGTCTGTCCTAGCCATGAGACACTGAACGACCGTCCAGTAAGATAGGACTTGAACCAGGAGTGTGCTGTGCCATCAATACCCATGTTGGTCAGCTTGTCCAGTAGGACGCGGTGGTTGACTGTGTCAAATGCTGCTGACAGGTCCAGCAGGATGAGCACTGAGGATCGACCTGCCGCTCTGGCCTCTTTCAGTGCTTCCGTTACAGACAGAAGCGCTGTTTCAGTGAAGTGGCCACTTCTGAAACCGGATTGGTTGGAGTCGAGGAGGCTGTTCTGGGTAAGAAATCCTGTGACCTGTTTAAAGACAGCTCGTTCAATGGCTTTGGAAAGGAAGGGAAGAAGAGAAACAGGCCGGTAGTTCTCCACTTGAGTGGGAGCAAGGGATGGTTTTTTGAGCAGTGGTGTTACCTGGGCTTGTTTGAAGGCAGTGGGAAATGTACCCCTAGTTAGTGAAGCATTGACCACATGTGTTCCTTGGTGTTGCTTCAATGTATGTATGTTTATGGCAAAGGTACTTCTTGTGATGGCCAGTTAGCTCTGTGTTTTTGTTTATTGTAGTCTGTGGCATTCTGTTTTTTCTAAAGTGACTTACAAAATATAAAATAATTAAAAAGCAGTATTAATAAAAGCATATTGTATGGTGTTGAGCGTGAAGAAATGCCTGTGTTTGCGTGGCCCGAAGCCTGCATTAACCTTTTTTGGAGTTGAGCACACTTTCTTTTAAAAAACAATATTGTGAAGCACTCACTGCTTTCACCCTGTTGTTAGTCTAGAGGACTAACCTGTTGCTTGAACTCCCTGAGTACTGTCAGTAGGCAGAAGGCAAACAACAGAGCTATGGTTGGAAGCACTCCAAACGGTCAGTTTCAACAAAAGCAATCACAAAATGTGTTTGCCTTATTTTTCAGCCCAATAACGTACAGCGTATGCACGGCTGGCAGCTGAATTCTGATGACCTGTTGATAGTAGTCTAAAACATCGATAAAGATGACCACTGATCACCTGTTGATAGTGGTTTAAAACATCAGTAAAGATGACCACTGATCACCCGTTGATAGTGGTCTAAAACATCGATAAAGATGAATTCTGATGACCTGTTGATAGCGGTCTAAAACATAGATAAAGATGATCTCTGATGACCTGTTGATAGTGGTTTAAAACATAGATAAAGATGATCTCTGATGATCTGTTGATAGTGATCTAAAACATAGATAAAGATAAAGAAGTCTGTTGTTGTCATGTTGTGTCTTTTTGTGATGATTAATATAGGTTATGTGTCCATACAGTACACATGTATAATTGTGTATACATACATACATTGAAGCAACACCAAGGAACTTTTGCAAGAAATTCTTAAATTCTTAATTCTTCTCTTCTTTAAAAAAAGCTTTTGTCTGAGTTATGTGGACAATAATGTAACTGACGTGAATCACTTCAGGACTGCCTCCTCACATAGAGAAGAGCAGGTGGCCAGAGAAGGAGGCAAGACTGTACACTGAACATTGAGAGGGTCAAGATCCCTGTTTATAGAAATATATAAATATTATAAATAACTTAGGAGCAAAATGCCACCGGACCACCAGAGGCAGCCTGCCATTGGACCACTAGTGTCTTGCTATATGGGTACACTATCGCTCTAAAGTTTGAATGTTCCATGGAAACACTCATGCCATTAAATGCCATTAGTGTGAATAAGAAACAGCAAATGAACAACATAACATGTTGTCCTTGTTAGAGACACAATTCATGATTTTATTTGTAATGATGGATGTGTTCTTCATACTTTGTTTGTTTATTTAAAAAGCCACTTTTTATAGAAATTGTAGCATTTGTGAGAGCAGGCACTGAAATCTCCTGACCTTGTGTAAAACAGTACAGTGTAAAACAGAAATAACATATATTACAACTAGTGAGAACTGGCATACAATGTAGGACATACTGTAAGACAAAGAGAGATTCTGATTTACCCTCATTTTCACTGTTCAGCTGTTCAGCTTGTTTCTCACTGGCTTTTAGTCTGGTCTCCATGACGTCCATTTGGGACTGAATCTTTCTAAGCTCCACTGTCTGTTCCTCGACTGTCCTCTGACTGGCTCTCAGTCTTTCCTCCTAGTGTCTCTGAGCGCTGCTTCCAGCTTTGCCACCTGTGTCCTCATCTCTGAAGAGATGGGGTTTGGGTGGGAACACATGTAGAAAAGTAAACAGCTTTGGTCAGCGTGCTAAGAGTGATCATTATCAAGAAAATGGACCCAGAATAATGTTTACTTTCTGTAAGGAGAGCCCAAACTAAACAAATACAAAGACTGGATCAATTAACTTTTGCTGTTTTAGGTTCTTTCAACACCGGCCTGATTTTTGGGTCCGGATTTTATTGTCTCGCATCGATCATAGCCCTGGCCATTATGTTTGGGCCGGTCATTAATCAGGCCGGTTATTATTTAAGGAATTACAGTAAATGAATGTGTTTATGTGAGTTATAGTGACCTTGGCTATTTAAGGAATTATGGTAAATGAATGTGTTTATGTGAGTTATAGTGACCTTGGTTATTTAAGGAATTATGGTAAATGAATGTGTTTATGTGAGTTCTAGTGACCTTGGCTATTTAAGGAATTACGGTAAATGAATGTGTTTATGTGAGTTCTAGTGACCTTGGTTATTTAAGGAATTACGATAAATGAATGTGTTTATGTGAGTTCTAGTGATCTTGGTTCCTGGTTGCTCACTGAAGTCCTGCTGGGGCACACTGGGCTGCAAATCACACGTGCCAGAGGGGTGTGACTGGGGCAGGATGGGACTTGGACTATGTATCTGTGTGTGTGTGTGTGTGAGAGAGAGAGAGAGAGAAGACAGAGAGAGGTTTCTGGAGAAGCAGGTTTGTGCTGGGAATTTTGTGATAAAAGATTAAAGAGTTAATGATTTGTAAATGAATGTGTTTATTTGAGTTGTAGTGACCTTGGGTCCTGGTTGTTTACTGAAGTGCTGCTGGGGCACTGATCCAACAATATTCTCTATACAATATTAGAACAACATTAAAAATCTACAAACCAAAACAACAAAGATTCCATCAAAGATGCATTAATCCATTAGTCAGTGCTAAACCAGTGCTCAAGGAGAATGAACACTGACATTGTTGTATACTGACTTCTAAAGCATCTTGTTGTTTCTTCCAACATGACTGGTACTAAACTCTTCATCTTTCAATCTGTTACATGAGAAAGAGCAGGTGGCCAGAAAAGGTAGAGTGGTGGTTGTAACTGTCATGAACCCAAGCATTGTCCACCAATATCACATAGACCACATCTCCCACCTCCAGCAGCAGAGAGGCCCCATTGGAAGTGTCCAAGTGCATGACCCAACCCTTGAGCAATGACAATAAAGTGATAGTGTCAAGATCTTGCTCCCTGGGCCCTTGGCCACCTGCTGGACTGATGCTGCACTGCAGCTTCTTTGACTGTTTTATCCATGTGCTTCTGCTTTGTTTGCCTGCCCTGCCCCTTTCTCCTCCCCTGCTCCACACCTGTGCTCCATTATCCTATTCCCTCGTAATGAGCATCAGCTGCCCCCTGTTTGTCCCAGTGTTCCTGTTCCCTATATAAACCCCAGCCTGTTCTCTGTTCCTTGTCTGATTGTCTGACTTTGTACCTTGTGTCGTAAGTCTGTTACCAAGTTTCCCGTACTAGTCCTTGTTCCCGTCCCCGAGTTTGCTTCATTGAATTCTTTTGAGTTTTTGTATTGCTGAGCCTTTTGGAGATTTTTGGTTTTGAACTGCCTTCTTTACGATCTGGATGTTTAGTTCTTCTGTGAATCCTCCCTGCCTGATTGATCCCTGACTGGCGTTTCATCCTGCAGAACTTTTGTTTTTTTTTCCCGAACCCTGATTTTGGAAACCCTTTTTGTTGGATTACTTGCGTTTTTTTACTATTAAGATCTTATGAGCGTTTTTCCCCTTTCTGATCACTGTGAATAAAACTCTCCGCACCGATCTGCATTTGGGTCTCCGTCTGAATCTCACAGTTAGACCCCTCTGATAGGAGCTGTGAAAACACCTACAGACAAAGGAAATGAGAAACAAAAAGATACATCTCAGACACAAGCTATTTGTCCTACAGAGGCACAGTTAATTGATTATTCTTTTAATACCTGTATTGGGGTTGTAGGCATTCCCAGTGTTTGACATGTCTGTAGATCAGTATAGTTCGTCGACTAAAGGGCCCTATATTCTCAACCCCAGATGGGACCACTGAGGCAGAGAAAGACACCCTTCTCTCCTCTCTCTCCCTCCTCAGCTCCTTCACCTGGCTCACAGTGAGGTTCAGATTCACTGCCTAAGCTGAAGACCACACATAGACACACACAAGGAGAGATAGACAAAGAAAGTAGGGAAAAATATACAGTGTAAAACTGAAATAACATATATTACAACTAGTGTGAACTGGCATACAATGCAGGACATACTGTAAGACAAAGAGAGATTCTGATTTGCCCGTCTTCAGCTGTTCAGCTTGTTTCTCACTAGCTTTTAGTCTGGTCTCTATGACGTCCATTTGGGACTTTCTAAGTCTTTCTAAGCTCCGCTGTCTGTTCCTCAATTGTCCTCTGACTGGCTCTCAGTCTTTCCTCCATTTGTGTCTTGGTGTATCTGAGTTCCACTTCCAGCTTTGCCACCAGAGTGCTCATCTCTCTCAGCACAGTGTGGATGTCAGGCTGGCAGGTTTGTTGGGTGGAGGGTATCTGTAGCTTCAGTTCTCTGTGCTGCTCCCATAACCTCATTTTCTCTGCTCTCTGCTTCACCATAGTGGTCCTGGTGAGTGATGTCATTTTCACTGATCTCTCCTCTAAGCTGCGTCTCAGCCAAACAGCAGCACAGCAGCACCAGTAGAGCTCCACAGGTCTTCATGATGAATCTGAATAACTGTTCTCTCTTCTTGTGTACTGTCAGCTCTTGCTCTCAAATATATATATACTATGATCTGGCTACATATTACCAAAGAGTGTTGTTGAGACAAGCCAACAAACCAACACAGTTGTAAATGATGCACACGTGAGGTGTAGGCCATTTGATACTTTGTCTTCTAATGCACCTCAGGGTTGTGTGTTGACGGTACTGATGTGAAGGACTTATTCTAGATATGAATGACATGACCTTGATCATGACTGTTCAAATGGTGTTGTGAAGTGTAACAACTGTTAGGGGCCATGCACAGTATACATTTTTCATATTTGGTGCACCATCACCATTTTTTTTCTATTTGTTGTGGTGCGATTAGCCTACTTCTGTCAATCGTCTTATTCTACCTGCTTTAAGAGATCTCATCCCCACACATCAATAGCAATGCCTTGCCTTCAAAGCGCCAAGTGTACATCTATTGAGCTACAGTTCCAAACTTGTTCTCAGGTGTTGTGCAGGTGGAAAATTCATAATGCTCTGATGTTGAACACAAAACAAATTGTGGGAATTGTGGGACATGGGGAGTTGCAGCTGAAAAGGGTGCTGTATTTCCACCCCCAGATGCCAGCAGTGAGGCAGAGAAAGACACCCTCCTCTCCTCTCTCTCCCTCCTCAGCTGCTCCACCTGGCTAACAATGAGGTTCAGCATGACTGCCTGAGCTGTGGATGAGATACACAAAAACACACACAGAGAAACTATAAAACATGGTCCAATTTGTCTTTTATGTGTCACATGGACATACTTATCAATAGTATCAATATTTACATAACAATATACATTAATGTACAGTAACAACTACTGGAAGTGCAAGAGAATGAAAACATTAATAAGTAGCACCATGATCAGATATAGCTCACTCTTTAGGTTTTCCAGTCTGGCTTCAGTCTGTCTGAGCTCCACTCTCTGCTCCTCTACTGTCTTCTCACTGGCTCTCAGTCTGGTCTCCATAGTCTCTGCTTTATTCTCACTGACTCTCAGTCTGGTCTCCATAGTCTCTGCTTTATTTTCACTGACTCTCAGTCTGTCTTCTCATTCTCTCTCAGTCTTGCCTCAACAACATCCATTTGTGTCTTGGTGTATCTGAGCCCCACTTCCAGCTTTGCCACCAGAGCGCTCATCTCTCTCAGCACAGTGTTGAGGTGAGGCTGGCAGGTTTGTTCCCGGTACTGCACCAATAACTGGTGAGTGATGTAATTTTCCCTGATGGTCTCTAATCTAAGCTGCATCCCAACCAAACAGCTGATGTCACCATAATCTTCCTGCCAGATAGTCATCTTCATCCTCTTGAGGAAGAGGAAGAGCTGCTGTTGAGGCTTTGGATAAAGCCCTAACGATGTGTGTACACTGATATCTGCCCCCCACCCTGAATTTAGTGTGGGTTAAGTGAAACGTGAGCTCAGTTTGAGTGAATCACTGTATAGCTGAGGCTATGAGAATGAGTGAAAGGACTTGATCAAGGACTTGATTACTGGATTGTGGCGACAATGAATATCATCACAGAATCACTTAAAATTTTGCCACTTATTTTAGGGTTACAGAGTATAACCAAATACTCTGATGATAAATGTATATATTTGTGACATGCAGGGTCTCTGATTATGGGGCTAACTACTAGCCAATAGTAAGCCTAATTTACAGGATGTGCCATGGAGAAATCAATAGGCTACTGTGGACGTGGCAACTGTTGTCTTGTGCGTTAGGTTGCATACAGATGAAAACACGATATGCATGAATCTGCATGAAGTGATGTCCTATTTGGTAGACCCACCAATTTCTTTTCTACCCCGAACACTTTTAAATCTCTCTGGATTTAAGGACAAGGGGCAAGAACGCAATTCAAAATTAAGGGCCGGATATATCCGTTTTCATACTATATAGGCTAGGTAAAATCTGCATATATTTAGACCTGAGACCAAGTCTACAAGTCATTGCCAGCCAAAACAGCAAAGTCCAAGTTAATTCTCAAGTAAATAACATTCAAGTTAAAGTCAAGTCGCAAGACTTTCCAAATTTTGCGAAATTTTTACCACTCATCTGAGTGCTCATCTCTCTCAGCACAGTGTGGATGTCAGGCTGGCAGGTTTGTTGGGTGGAGGCTGTATCTGTAGCTCCAGTTCTCTGTGCTGCACCCATAACCTTATTTTGTCTGTTCTCTGCTTCACCATAGTGGCCATGAGTGAATTCAGTCAAACAGCAGCACAGCAGCACCAGTAGAGTTCCACAAGTCTTCATGATGAATCTGAACAATTCTTTCGTCTTCTTCTTGAGTACTGCTCTCAGACATACATACTGTGGCCTGATTACAAATTACCAGGTGGTGGGTGGTGTTCTTGGGACATGCAGATAGTAATCAGATAAACACAGTTGTAAAAAATGAAATGTAGGCCAAGTGTTTGTGACAGTGGTTTTAATGTCACCATTAAGAGATTTAACCGCCAGTCAAACACCTTTAAACCCCATGAGGATGATGACTTTACTGATCCTAGACAACATGGGAATCCATTCACTGACCTGCCAGAATCTGAGTCAGTGTAACTCAACCTGAGGTTGAGTTGTGAAATCCTGCAAGTTAGATGCTGACTGAACTGTTTATTATGTCAATTACGTCATTACCACTTTGAATGAGCATTATTTTCTGACATATGAATGTTCTGACAATAATTATCCCTTACTGAGGCAATGGACAAAGTCTGACTAATTTATGATCTGTTTCTTTCCTGTAAGAGTAAATGACACAATTGAGCTCAATGTATGAGAGCTGATTTGTTATGAAGATATGACCACTGAAAGCAGGAATATTTTATTTTGAATTTGGGTGCCTGCCACACCAGATCCACCCCTTGCCTCTTCAGCAAGGTTGTTCAAGTACCAGTTAATTTATTAATATCATGTCATTGCATAGTTTGCAGAACATGCTGACTGGTTACCTGAAGCTTAAACAATTCAGCAAACCTGAAACATCTTTTTACATTGAAGTGGTGGTTAATTTAACATTAGGCCTACACATGGACATCAGCTGAATGTTTATTGAACACCTAATTAAAAACAACACAATATTGTACTATGGCTAACATGGAACTGTGGAAATTTTAGTAGGCTGAAAGAAAAAAAAGTCTGGATGACTAACCAAATGAGAATGAGAAAATGAGAATGTGAAATTAAAGTTAAAAAACACTGATTCAAACCTCTGATAACTATGAAATTCTTGATCTGATTTGTTTCAGGGCTGACTCTTAAGTCCCTACATGAGGAAGAGCCTGATCTTGAATGGGGAAAAACGGCACGACCGAGCCACAGAGGCAACGTGATCCACAAAGGTCAGTTGGTCATCGATCATGACACCCAGGTTTCTTGCAACCTTGGTGGGAAAAACAGATAGGGAGTCGATCTGGATGCTGATATTGTGATGTATGGCTTGTTTGGCTGTGAGGACCAGCAGTTCAGCTTTGGAGAGATTTAGTTGGAGGTGATGTCCTTTCATCTATGCAGATATGTCAGAAAGACAGTCCGAGATCTGTGTTAACACCGTGGATTTGCCAGGTGGAAAGGACAGTGTCATCAACATAGCAGTGATAAGAGAAGCCATGGAAGTGGATGATCGAGCCCAGCAAGGTGATATACAAGGCGACGAGGAGGGGCCCCAGCCCCTGTGGCGAGTTGGTGAAGTGCCAATGTCTGTCCTAGCCATGATATGTTGAACGACCGTCCAGTAAGACAGGATTCGAACCAGGATTGTGCTGTGCCATCGATGCCCATGTCGGTCAGGATGCGGTGGTTGACCGCGTCAAATACTGCTGATAGGTCCGGCAGGATGAGTACTGAGGATTGACCTGCCACTCTGCCCTTTTAATACTTCCGTCACAGACAGAAGTGCCGTTTCAGTGGAGTGGCCACTTCTGAAGCCGGATTGGTTGAATTCTTAGTTTTGTGCCATTTCCTCTCAGCAGCTCTGAGGTTAGTGTGCATTGCTGTCTCTGATGACAGCATTATTCTATGAACTATTATATACCAGATAGCTCTTCAGACAGCCAACAAAAGAATGAAGCTACGCAAGTCTCACTGACCTGTTGATCTGTTGCTAAGCCTCACTGACCTGTTGATCTGTTACTGTCTAAGTCTCACTGACCTGTTGATCTGTTGCTAAGTCTCACTGACCTGTTGATCTGTTACTGTCTAAGTCTCATTGACCTGTTGATCTGTTACTGTCTAAGTCTCATTGACCTGTTGATCTGTTACTGTCTAAGTCTCACTGACCTGTTGATCTGTTGGACTGGCCCAAAGTTTGCAGAGAGGTCCAAGCCCACAAGCCCACCTCTGCCTACAGAGCACCGGTGACTGAGATCAGACAGTTCAGCACACAGTACTTTTTTTCCTACGCAAACACGGTCCAGCCAAGGAGTCAACATGGGCATACTTATTTGTTTTATTTTTACTTTTCTCTGTCTTTGTCTGAAGCGATTTGGGTGGCACTTGTGCTGGAAAAGTGCTATTCAAATACCTAACCTTACCTTCTGATTGTTGGTACATATTAATTTGAATAATACGTTCACAGATTTATTTCTAATTATTGCCATTATTTTATTTATTTTATTTTACTTCCTTTTACAGATTTACTAAGCATTTGGAAGTACATAAAAATAAGTACTAAGTAGCCAATACTTGTTACACTGTAATTCATGATGATTGCACTACAACAAGGCCATTACCATATAAAATATTACCAGACACACAATATTCATTTATATCAAGACTGTAAAAGTGCCTGAAGTGGTGCCTACCCTGAGATGTGTACAGGGCATATTAGAATGATAAAAGGGTGATAATTTGAAATTTTTATTTGAAATATTCAACTGCTGTTGACACGTTTCCCAGAAGAACTCATAACTGATATTGGGGACAAATTTATGTCAGCCTGAAAAGGAATGACTGTTCTGTGGTGAAGTGAACTTTTTGATTTTTTCATTTCAGAGATTGACATGGAATTTTTACCAATATAACCGAAGAAATCCATGTGTGTGTCAGAGAAAAAGTATGTACCTACCATGAAAAAGCAGCACAGAAAATGCAAGAAACCAGCTGCAATTCAAACTAGAATTGTACCTCTTCAGTCAGGCACCATGAGCTACAAAAGGTGTTTTATGAGGTATAACCAAAATACTTGTACATATTTGTACAGATGTATTTCAGAACTTCTGACTTCTTTAGCACCATTGGGGCCATTACTTGCATGTAGAGAGAACATCACTCCTCCTTGAGCTGGACACACAGGAGTTCCTGGCAAGAATTCTGATCAGGGAGCGAATTATAATCAGAGGAGGCTTACTTGAGAGGTCTGTCCTCTGAGCCAAACAGCAGCAGCACCAATAGAGCTCCACAGGTCTTCATGATGAATCTGGAGGATTCTCCTTTTCTCTCGGTTTGTACTGAGTGTTCCTATATTGCCAGGTATATGTAATACTGTTGCCAGTTGACATGCTACCTAGAGATGCCCTTGGATGCCCAATAGTCATTCACACAAACAAAATTGTAAATGTGCAAGTCTGGTACTCTGCCAAGCATGTCAAGGTCTCCATTCAGGAGGAAGAGGAGGAGCTGCAGTTCATTGTAGTTCATTATGATTTATTATGTGGCTCCCCAGAATGAATTTCCGAGTTACCCAGTCTGCAAACACCTGGGCAGAACAGGTAGGGAACTCCCAGGTAACACATGAACAAATGAATGTGTTTATAATGCTTTATGAATACTGGGTTCGTAGAAAGTGTTTCCAAATGTTCTGTGTGTATTTGTATGTTTAATATCCCATACTCCATGTTCCTCTCTTGGTATTGGTCACACACAACACACAGATCTTATGTCTGGTTGATAACAAAATAAAACAAATAGCGATCGTCTAGTTACAAAGGGCATGACTCAGAAATGCCATCCATGCCTACCATGATAGACCCAACTTTTACAGGTTGAAAGAGAAATGGAAAGACAGATGGTCGATGAGAGAAACTAAAACAGCATAATGTAACATTTCACAACTATTTGAGGTATCCTTTTTTTATCAGACAAATCATTTTGGTAGCATCTCTTCATGTATTGGTGTAATCTTCAACGGCAAGAGACCCTATGCACCAATAATACAGAGAATTACCATCAAGAATTCAAGGATGGGTGGGTTGGTGATCCTAGCTGTAATTTGGCAGCAGCCCTGTCTGAGATATGGGCTGGCAGTTCTGTCAGTGAAGCTGGAAGCTATTGTTTCAGCTAGTGTTTCACTTTAGAATAGTCTTCCAATACAAAAAGCAAAGTAGACAAATGCAACAAGACCGGATCCATCTCCAAATGTTTAAAACTGTTTGGACCCAACCAAGTGCATTCAAAATGGCTTATAGTTAATTGGTTTATTCAACCTCACAAGGAGTGTTCAGGTATGACCTTTTCACATCAGGGAAAACGCATAAGGAAAAGGAAATTCTGTCTTTGTATTGCACTCTACACCATAGCCAGAAGGGGGCAGTGAGCATACACAGAGACTTGACATATCACAGGGACTTCCCCAACTCATTGAGACACTGCCTGATGTACTGGATGCACAGCTACTGAGGAGCAGATAGCACCTTCCTTGCAAATGCTTCTCCTCTTTGTAGAATTATTGTGACTATGGCAACCAGAACAGAGTTTTAGTAAAGATATGCAGTGTGTGTGTGTGTGTGTGTGTGTGTATATATATATATACGTGTGTGTATGTGTGAATGTATATATAAGGCAAATGCTACAGAATCAGTAGCTTTGTCAAATGTTCAAGGAGGGATGGGAAATCTTCAAAGAAAACATACACATACATGTATACCACCTAAGCACATTTAACTGTATAGGCCTATCACAGAGTGTACAGTTTGATAGACCTTTTGCAGTCCATTTGTTGGTTGTGGAGTTTCAGCAGCCTTGGCCATTCCACAGGAGATAGACATTTTTATTTTCATGTCCAAGCATTGAATTCACAGACTGTGATCAGGGATAAAATGATTCAAAAATAACTTCAGGAAATAATTTAATTCCTTTTAGCTAGCTAAACATTAGGCAAGATTTCATGCTGTTTTTAGGTTAATTTACCAGCTTTGAAGTCACTTTGATGGTCAAATAGCTCCTTACTGGGTGAATAAAGACTCACTTGGCGCCCCCTACAGTCACGCATGTATGTGTGCGTGAAATTCATGAATTTACAGCACAGATTCCTTGCAGCAGAATGAAATTAAAAATAACTTACAAATGAAGCCTATGAAATCCTTATTTATTACCTTCTGTCTGTCAAAATAACTCTTCAAAAAGGTCGAGGGTTTAAGAGATTAATGCATTTTAGTTGTTTTTTTTTTGGTTTGTTTAAGTTGAATGCGTCTATTTTAAATATAAAAAATCAATAGGCTAATTTATCAGCCAATTTATCATCCTCTTGCAGGCCTTCAGTAGTGATTAATCTCAAATTCTGACCAAAATGGCTTGGGATTACTAACAGCCAGGACTGTTTTACTCTATAAGGCCCGTGTTGCTATGAACAGAGTGTTTATTACATGATATGTGCTACAAGTTGACCATGTAATTTTTAGTGCAAGTTTGACTGACAGTCAGTAGCCACGCCTCCAGACCAGCTGGAGTCCAGTGGAATGTTCTGAGAGTTCCACTCGTGGAACGTAAGCTGCCACTCTCCTCAGCTTGACCTCATCTCAAATTTTAGAACACAGAGCCTGTTAATCATTTCCAACCATTGTACATGTAGACCAAATTCTCCAGTGATTGTTGTGTTCACACATGCACTGCATCGTTAGAGTGAAGAGGTGGGGTTGTGGTCAGTTTGGACTGAGGTGCAGTTTTTCAAAATAATTTCATTATTAAGGCAAGTGAATTGTGCATCATTCTTCGGTTTAAGTACCCAGAAGTAGAATAATGGCTTAACCTGTACAAATGGGAATTTAATGATCAGTCAAAATTTTTAGAGACTTCACATACACACACACACAGGTGTGCACACACACACACAGACACACGGACATATACACACACAAGAGGACCACACCAGATAAAAATCTTCAGACAGATGAAAGAAATGGCAGAACTAATTTCATTGGTGCTTCTCAATTGTTGTTTCTCACCTAAACCATTTATATTGGTTTATTTATTAGCATGAATTGTTAATTGTCCAGGCCTGTTGTCACCATACTGATTAATAAGGGGCCACTGCGAGATATAGCTGCTACGCATTCTGCCATGAGTGAAGTCATAGCAACACCATCACCGGCGAAGCATCATCACCATGCCAAAGGTTTCTCTTGAACTGTCAGTCTCTGACAGATTGACCTTTGCCCTTCTCTCGTGGGTGGATGTCACCACTGAAGCAGTGCAGGACAGGATGGGATGATGTCATGTGCAAAGAGGGATTGATGGGACACATGGCGTTGTTGCTGCCTGTGAGTGTGTGTGTGTGTCAGCACTAAAGATGGACAGGTGAGCGAGAGGCATGCAAGGCGCGCGCGACTCGACTCGACTCGGTGGGGATGATATCATTGCCAGAGGGGAACCGTTAGAGAGCTGACTGACATTGAGATCAGAGCCAAGTGTCACTGTTATAGAAAACATATTCACAAAATTGTGCACACAAACACACACACACACACACACAGACACACACACACACACACACACACACACAGACACACACACAAACATAACAAAAAAAACAAAGTTTAATTACTATATTATCATCTTGTGCACGTGACTACACACACACACACACACACACATATAGACACACACATAGACACACACATATAGACACACACACACACGTATCACACACGCACACATACACACACACACACACACACACACACTCACACAGAGGAGCATGAATCTCATTAGACAGAATGGCTGTAAATGACTGTGACAGTGAGTCAGCCACTGGGGAGAGGTCTCATTGGGAGAGAGAGATGAGTGATCTGCCAGGGCTACGCAAACCCAGGCTCTGCCTCTAAAGCCTGGACACTTAGTGGGAGATGCATGATGTAATATGCAGTCAACATGTTTGTGTTGGAACTGTGTTTATGTGTGTGTGTGTGTGTGTGTCTTCCCCTCTTTGTGCGTGTATGTATGTGTGTGTGTCTCTCTCTTTCTCTGTGTGTGTATGTGTATGTGTGCGTCTCTTTCCCACTTCCTCTGTGTGTGTGTGTGTGTGTGTGTATTTCTTTGTCTGTATCTCTGTGAGTGTGTTTATATGTGTAATGTATGAATCAAAAGGTCTGTGTGCCAACAAAACCAATACAAAAAGAAGGCAGCCCTTAGATAGCATCCAATGGATATACATTCTGGGATTATTTTAGAGCTTTGTGTGTGTGTGTGCATGTATCAATGTGTGTGTGTGTGTGTGTGTGTGTGTGTGTGTGTGTGTGTGTGTGTGTGTGTGTGTGTGTGTGTTTGTGTGCATGTATCCATGTGTGTGTGTCCACACCATCATATTCATGTGCTGGCCAACCAATCAGGCTTCTGTGGGGCAATCTGTCAACCAGATTTATTTAGCCTAATGAGTGTGTGATGGTTTGGATCGGAATTAGTTTCTCTGTTGTCAGCGTCTGGCTGTGACTGATGGAGAAGCTGTGGACAGCTTCGCTCATCCGCACCAAAATAGACTTAAAATGGTCTGTGAGATTTGCAGTAATGCTCTTCAGTCTGCCTTCATTTTCTCAAGAGAGAGGTTAGTGTTACAGAGCAGCCACGCCACTGTGGCAATAGGTTTGATATGGGTTGTTTATGACCAGGGATTCTCAAACTGTACAAGGCTGCGGACCGCTCATGGGCCAGAAAAAATTGTTAGCACTTTACTTGACACGATTCATTAAAGTGTATGACTGTTGTCATCAGTGTCATTTGTTCTTTTGTATGTCATGTTTATGACACGTCATGTCATGTTTATGACACGTCATGCCATGTTTATGACACGTCATGCCATGTTTATGACACATTATGTCATGCATGTTGGCTCCCCTCAAGTCAAGTGTTACCAAAAAAAGACCCCCCCAATATCAAAACACACACTTAACCTTATAAGCTTATATCCATTTCATCTGTTAGATGCTATGCTGTTGTAGCAAACTTTTTCTTTGACCTCCAGGCAGCGTGCTGCGGACTCCTGAGGGGCCCTGATGATTTGGGCATGAAATATTTACACAAAATAATGCAGGTGATAAACTACATGTGTACATATGAGCCCTTCCAAACCAGTGAAATATTTGCATGTGTGGATAATAAATAAACTCTAATAGCTAATAACTCTAATAATAATTTTTTTTGATCCCGTGAGGGAAACTTGATGATTAGGATAAGTAATCACTGTCGGGTCTGGAACAGAAACTACAAAAGTGACAAGCGACTAGAGCAACTAAAAGATAAAAAAAAAACTGCTTAACTTTATGCAAATGAGCTATGACGCATTTCAGCTATAAATGAAGCTTTAGTTATTTAGCTCTTGGTGTAATGGTGTAACGCACAATAAAGCTCATTCAGCAAGACTGCAAACCTAAAAAAATATTTCTATAGAAATGAGGAGTCTTTGTATTGTAGCCTATGTGAGACTTCAGAACTAGGTGTCAGCAAATCATTTCTAAATGACTTGTGATGGAGGTTGCAAAAAACAGCACAGCAACACATCACAACACCTTTGTATGTGTCTATATAGGGCTGATAACTTGGCTCATGTGTCAAGATAAATACAAGTGCATAATGTGCAAGCTTGTGTGTGTGTGTGTGTGTGTTTGTCTCATTGGCACGTGTTTATTGCTTTCTAGTGACTCTGCCCTACTTTCCATTGACATTCATATAGTTTAAATGAGCTTCAAGGACATGAGACAGCTGTGCAGAGGATGCTGCTGATGCTACATGCTAAAGCTAGCTACATTCCAATCTCTATCTTTGTGTGTGTGTGTGTGTGTTTGTCTGTTGCTGTGGTCACATTCTTGCTCCTGTTTGTCTCAGGCTGACTGGTTCTTGGAGAAACTCAATCCACTACCACCACCCCATCCACACACACACACACACACACTATAAAACATTGCCCAAACCAAACACCAAGTTTAGGAGTTCCAGTGGGCTTGCAAGAACTTCACTCAATTATGAATTTATATTTACATACACATATATTCAGACTCAAGTCCACATTAAGGCATATTGAATTACACCATTCTCAATAGCCCGTCATTTGCTGACATGCTGTTCTGTATCCTCAGAAAGCAACACATCCTTTACTGCTAAAAAAAGATTTAGAAAAAAAAAACAATATCCCCTTCCCTCCAACGCCCTTCGCCCTGCGGTCTTGTGAGGATCTCTCCAGAAAGATCATAAGCACAAACAAATAAATAGCTTTCATGTGAGGATGTTTTTGACAAAGCTTATCTTTTTAATAATCATAGCAGAATGATAGCTTGGGACACTAGCTGAAATAAATCATACCAAACATACATCTGTAAAGACAGAATGCACATATTCTGTCTCCGGGACGACTAGAGTACATTTAAATATAGAATAATAAATTACTATATTCTAAGCAGCATTTTTGAGTTGAAAAACATATACAACATACAATTTTGATTAATAAGGTCAAAGACATTTAGACACCCATTCATTCAAACACCCCCCCCCCTCCCCCCCTCACACACACACACACACACACACACACACACACCACACACACACACCCACACACACATATACTCAGATGTACAATACAAAAATACATATTTGTAATTGGCACGTGAAGGACAAACATAGTCAGTTTAGTTCTAGTTTTTTCTCAGAGAAATGGGTTTTGAAGACTAACTGTTGACATACTGAGAGGCTTTGAATGGCAATGTGGCAAGCTGTAACACATGTATTTTTACTCAGTCTCTCGCTAATCTATCAAGCAGATATGTGCTGTAAATGTGACACGAGTACAGATGATCGGGATGTAGTGATGTAAATGGAGCTTAGACTGTTTAAACACATTTTTTAGTAACTTTCCATCAGTGTCCCATGCTGTGTTTAAACTGCCTTAATCACTCTTTGCTATGGCTCATTATGTTGTAAAGCCACTTTCAGTGAGAGAGAGAGAGTTAGCTCCAACATAAGAAACATAATGATCACTAGTCGTCATGAGCCAGTTTGATTTCATTTTGTCTTCTATAATGTCTCCTTGGCCAATGATCCCCTCAGCCTGATCTGTCATCAAAAGCCAGTTTCACGCTCTAATGCTTGTTATCTGGTGTGCTAGACTAGGCCAGCAATGCCCAGAGAGGCCACGGGGTTGTCTGTTTCTATATCAGGCAGAATACACCTGGCTCTCTAGATGCTCAACTCCAAAGGCCACTAGGACAATTCCAAGGGCCTTGAACAGACAGGGGCCCCTTGAATGTATGTATATTGTACTTGGGGGCCAAGCAGGAAAGCTGCCTTCAGCGGCCCATAGAACCGCTTGGTAAAAATTTGGCACACTAATTGGGCACAGTACCTAGATTAATTTCACCAAGTTTCATGTCAGCACCACACACACTCTAGCGCCACCAACTGGTCAAAGTTGGAAGTGCATTCACATACGTAACTTTTGACCCATCCAGCCGATTCTAGAACAACTGGTGGCATTGAAATTCTTGGATGAAGCTGATTCCAACATTGTTCTACCTAATTAGATTTTCCTCCATTTTGGATTTTGAAACAAAATTTTCGGAGGCCACAACATTTGTACTATCTCCATAAAAGCTTATGATCTTCAGGCCAAGAACAAAAGTTATAAGACAGAAGTTGCCAAACAGTGCAATGCAAGTCCTATGCAGTTCCATAGATTCCACATTATCTATGATGTATATTACGTAAAATGTGCTATGGTTGTATTATGGAAATACAAATGTTACTATCCTTAGGTGAAAGTCTAAATGCAGAAGAGGAATAAATCCAGCAATGTCAATGGTGCTTTATCAAATGGATTCTGTGTCCTTTCAATCTACACTGAAACACACATCAATTAGTCTGATTAGTCCGTTTTTCCCACAGGATTTGAGACTTTGGTGTGTCCTTTCAATCTACACTGAAACAACGTCAATTAGTCTGATTAGTCCGTGTTTCCAACAGCCCTAATTAGATTTTCCGCCATTTTGGATTTTGAAACAAAACATTTGTACAATCTCCATAAAAGCTTATGATCTTCAGGCCAAGAACAAAAGTTATAAGACAGAAGTTGCCAAACAGGAAGTGAGCTCATATCTCAACAACGCTTTGAGGTATCTTAATCAAACTTGGTACCTGGACAACTGACCACATCCCAAGGGGGCACAACAAATTTGGCTATCTACTATTTGGTGCAGTGTATCCACTAGGGGGAGCTAAAATGAGCATAAATGTATTTTGGCTCATTAACCGATCACAAAACTTGACACAGATTATCTTCAGACCATGCCTGACATGTCATTACATGAATTTTTCATCAGTCAAAGGGTTTTGCCTTCACAGCCAATCAAATCTGTTGGTGAAGTTGCCAAACAGCAAATGGCCTTATATCCCAGACAAACTTTGGTGTATTGGTATGAAACTTCTTGTGGGCACTTGTGACCATCTCTCTGACTTGACTACATCCAGTTGCCATGGCAACTTCAGCCCAATTCACTGCTTCGCCCCCTTTAATTATTATTATTATTTTCAGTGCATTTAGTTTTCCGTCAAATTAAAAGCTACTTGCTTTTTATTATTAATTGTGCACTGGTATTCATACAGTCCTGGCTTGGCAAACGTAAATCAAATGTATTGGCTTTGACTGAGCCATCAACAATTTCAATTACATATGATATTATGATAATAAACTCAGAAAACTTAAACAACATCAAAATCACAGTCTATAACTACCGCATTGTTATTACAGAGGGTCCTACAATGGTTGGTATTTCTCATGATTTCAGCTGTGAAAAGCCCTTTTTATCCCAGGAGAACCCTGCGTACTAACCAAACATCTTTCCTCTTCATGGAAAAGTTATGCAAAACATTGTTTCCAAATAGCTTACAGAGAACATACAGTACACTCATGTGACATAAATGTATTGTTGTTAATAATATAATTTATACACTTGTCATTACACACCATATACCTTAGGTTCCCTATGTAAAATCAAACAATCTTTAAGTAGGGACATCTCATGGCAACGGGACACTTCAGTATTCAGTAGACAGAGCAGATCAATTCAGTAACATTCAAATAATTGTAACAACACAGTTGTAGTCAGGCTAAGCCCTGAGCCCTCATGGACTTAACTAACACTGTTTAGTGAATGTCTGCAGGGCTGTGAGTGCTCACCTTGCTGTTTGCATGATTGGGACACCACCTGTGATAAATTGTTCAATTAACAATACTAAAGTCACATTGAAACCACACAAACATTTCTGTTTCTTGATAATTGTAAATTGTTTAAAGGTGCTTTTTTGACGTTTCCATGCTTCTCCAGTGTTTCAGGTCAAACGCTATGAATTGTGGGTAATTCCTGGGTAAGTCTGCATGGGGTGCACACTCACGCACTTCAGACTTTGACAGTGGGACACCCCTAAACCCTCGCAAACATTTACATCTGTGAGTCTGTAGGGGCGGACATTGAGACTGGAACAATGATCAAGAATGACTTTGATAGAACTAGTTACAGAGATATGGTCCTGTCCAGTTACCTAATCACTAGGCTAGGCTAGGCTCAGTGATCATTTATAATAACACAGAATAAATGCGACAGTTCATGTTGTTTTGTTTACCACATGCAACATGGAAGACAAATGCAGAGGAGCTATTGATCGTAGTTGTATTAATGATGCAAGTCTTACGTTGGATCCAAAGCATGGATGAAAGAGAAACAGAATGCCTCATACAAGCTAGTGGGAGAGGATATGAGAGGTCACTGCGACTTGCAGAGTGTTGACAAAACAGAGCTGCGATAGGAATGCTAAACCAGAAGGTTGCATTTAAGTTACTTCATCTACATGGCTCCTCAGTCTACCCGGACATCAACCCCCTGCATTCACACCTAAGCGCACTCCTGGGGGGCAGGTACATATCTAGGTAAAAAAAATACCCCTGTTTTTCGTTCATATAAGCAGCCCACCGTCTGATTCTCGTTATATAATATCTGAGTTTCATTTTGTGTGTTAAAACAGCTTATGTAGTGTTTACCAGTGCAATGCAAGTCCTATGCAATTCCATAGATTCCACATTATCTATGATGTATATTGCGTAAAATGTGCTATGGTTGTATTATGGAAATACAAATGTTACTATCCTTAGGTGAAAGTCTAAATGCAGAAGAGGAATAAATCCAGCAATGTCAATGGTGCTTTATCAAATGGATTCCTTTCAATCTACACTGAAACACACATCAATTAGTCTGATTAGTCCGTTTTTCCCACAGGATTTGAGACTTTGGTGTGTCCTTTCAATCTACACTGAAACAACATCAATTAGTCTGATTAGTCCGTGTTTCCAACAGGGATTTTGGTATGTGGTTGCAGTCCCGCTGATTTGATGAACAAAAATAGATAGATTTTGATGAACAAAAATAGGCCTGAATTGGCACTGATGAAAGAATTCAAATTCATCACTATGTATGTGTCTGATATGGCCAAAGTCTAGGCAATGAGTGGGAAAAACTGGATTAGTGGCTCTAAACTATGACGTCGAAATACAGCTGATTTATAATATGAAAACAGGCATTTTTGTTCAGACTGTGACTAACTTGACATGAATAATCTGGAAACTAGATCCTGCAAAAGATGAAATGGAACGTGCAGATTAGCTTTCCCAATTTTCCCAATCATGTCTCCTGAAAAATAATAAATACACTGAATTAAATGGCTGTCTACAGTTGGTGAAAAAAAAGCCTTTTGCGAAGCAGGTGCCATCAAAAGGTATATTAACTTCCTCTTGTGCCCTCAGCAGTGAATAGAAATCATCAGTTTCCTCATTGTCTCCTCTGTCTGCCAGAGACCCATCAGGACCACACTACACTGCAAACTACACCATTGCAAACTACACTATTACAGATGCAACACAAAAGCATGACCAGAGGGATGACAGAGAGAGAGGGGGAAAGAGAGACTGTATATAGAGAGTGTATAGAGAAATGGTAGCAAACTAATCGAGTTAAACGAGAGAAGAGGACTGTTAAAAAGAGCAGGTGGGGTGGCATAAACATGACATCTCATGTTCCTTGTCTGCTGCAGTCAATGAAAAGGGAATGGGACGCTGATGAGTGGGGTTTTATCTTCAGACCAGCAGTGGAGGATTGTGGGTATTCGTTCATCGCATCCTGCACTTCTACCCTGTGTGTCTATGGAATGATACTTCACTGCTCGGTCATCTATCCTGTGTGCTCCCTGTTCTTTTCCTTTTCAAGGAGTTTCCCCATCACACACACCTGTCCTTACTGGCATTCTTAACAAAGGGGGGGGGGGGGTTGTCATAGCCATGTAAGTCACTGATGTGCTGCAGCTATCATGAGTTTGTTAACAACTCAACCAGTGCCCTACGTTCACAATTTGAGTGAGCAAAACCAGTATTCTAGTTTTGCCAGTCGAGTAAGTAAGTAAAAACAATGCTAAGCCTTGTACTTTGCATATGAGTCCTGTGTAGGGGCGTCTGCCTGACCGGCTCATAGGACAGAAAAAATGAGACAGGAATGGTACAGGAGACAGACTGTCAACATTAACTGTCTTTGTGTCTTCTTGGGAGGCCTTGACACCATCTGTTCTCTGAGGCGGTGACCCTGTCCCCTTAGCCAAAGTCAATTCGTGGACGATACTCCAGGACCATGGGATATGCCTGTTGATAAAAGTTGACACACAGAGACAGATCAAACAATAAAAAGTATTTCAGCACAAATCTGAACCTGCACGTTGCAAACACAAATGAAATGGTTCATCATTTCTATAACATTCGGCTTGAAATTGAAAGATTCAAGTTATGTTATATTTGTCATATAAGTTTTTACTAATCTTACTAAGCTGAATGATGAAGGCACCTAACCCCTCACTGCTCCCTTGAGAAAGGCACCTAACCCCTCACTGCTCCCCGGGCACTGCAGCAGCTGGCTGCCCACTGCTCTGGGTTAGAGTGTGTTTCACCTCACTGTGTGTGTATGTGTGTGTGTGTGTCACTGCTCTGTGTTAGTGTGTTTCGCCTCACTGTGCGTGTATGTGTGTGTGTGTCACTGCTCTGGGTTAGTGTGTGTTTCACCTCAATGTGTGTGTATGTGTGTGTGTGTCACTGCTCCGGGTTAGTGTGTGCTGTATGTGTGTCACTAACTCACAAATGGGTTAAACATAGAGACCAAAGTGTACATGCTGTATATACTACAGTTGTAGGGTATATCTGTAAAAGTAACGATAAGGTCGTTGTAGTGATGACACCCAGGATTAGCCAAGGGTGTCTCATCTTCACCCCCACCCCCTCCCCAGCTACCCCCCATGAGTACTGAGGCAGACCGGGGCAGGAGACACTGGGGTAACTGGAGACGTGACTCATACCTCCATGAGAGAGTGTGTGTGTGTGTGAAAGAGAGAGAGTTGAAGGACTGAAAGCAGCTGTTCATACTCCTCAGGAGGTCTCTCCTCATCTTAACCCTCTGACCTGACACACATCCACACACACAACACACACACACACTCACACACAAACACACCAAATACAAGATCTGAACAAAAGTGTATGGCTTTTCATTGCCTCCTCCATCATTCACACAAATGCATGAAAGTGTTTGTGTGTGTGTACATGTGCATGTGTGTGTATGTATGTGCATGATGTGACACAGGGAACTCACACTGTCCTCTTGTAGTCTCCAGCGTGTGCGATAGATGAACTCAAGGGTGTGGTCTTTGCCCATGATCTCCCCATTACACAGTACATCCAGCTTCACACAAACACACACACACACACACACACACACATAGAAAAAGAGAAGAGGCAGAGAATGAGAGAGAAGAGAATGAGGCAGTAAATGAACATTCCCTTGTTACACAGCTGTTTTCATCTGTGTTTTATCTCAATTTAAAAAATAATTGAATTAATTGATTAAACATTAATTTAAGTTAATTTAAGACAATTATCAGATGTATCTGAAACCATGTGTTTGTACTGCCATCGATCAGTAAGGTTATATATTTGTGTTTATCTGCATCAGAACACACAGAAGTTGTTATATTTGTAGAACATATATTGGAGTGGACAAAATCTGGGAAAAAAACTTTCATGTTTCATTACATCACCAGTATGTTCAACTGTATCTGCAAGGTTTGATATTAAGGTTAATTGGGAGCTTCTACTAAATAAGTTCAACCAGGTGATCTACATTTACAAATATGAAGGAAATTTGGCTGATATTTCAAATACCCAGCAGCGCCTCCATTAAAGGCACAGCAGGCAGCATTTGTAGGTTAATTTATCAGCTTTGTAGTCATTTTGATAATTAAATGGCTCATTATGAGGTGAATAACGGCTCTAGTTACTACACCCGGTCAAAGGAATGAAGCTGAAAGTGAATGAAATTGCATTTATTACTTGCCTGTAAGTCAACGAAACGCATGAAAATGATAATCAAGGTTCCTATTCTTTGATTTACAAGTAAATTCACATGGATTGGTAAGAGTGTACAATGTTGTTGCTATTTTTATTAAAAAAAAAAATGGCAACTGTAGGAGGAGCTCTAGAGATGCAGTCTAGTATCACAATTTGAACCTACTGCATAGTAAAGTGACCCATTTGTTAAAGTGATCCATCTGCCCACAGCAAAGTATTGTTAATATGATGTTTTCAAGTGGTGTAGTTTAAAACAAATGAAATGTGAATTTGACTTACTGTAAGGCCCTGTTTATCTAGATATTTTTACAAACTGATATTTTTTCATCCGTTTATTTCTTTTTTAATTGTGTTTACACGTATCCCAGGGAATCCAGATACAGCACTGTGAAAAATCTTAACCATTTTAAAAAATGTCCTTTTGAGGTGGCTAAAACTTTGTTACATGTAAACAAGAGCCCAGATAAAAAGGCAAGGATAAAAAAAATATCCATTCATAAAAATATCTAGATATGTGATAGCAGGCATGTGTTCACAAATATTTTTGCACTTTTTAAAATGTTCAGGGTGCTCATATGTCTAGTCATTTACGATAGCATACAGTTATCCAACATGATCACACATTTCAAGGTATGAATGTGATGAATGGCAAGTCCTGTGGAACAGAAACAACTGACTGTGAAACAGCCCATAATACCACAACACAAACAGTATTCTTTCATCCACAAGAGACAAATAGAATTAATATATACAGTACAATCCTATTTTTAGCCATGAATATCTATGTACTCCCAAACATATGTAACCTACAACGTGTTTGATGAACACCCACACAGTGCATTGCATACATAAACCACAGAGTTAAACCTTTGGAAAAAAAAAACAAATGAGTAAGAATGTACATAAAAATTCTAATTACCAGATAAAAATCAGTTTAACAAAAACATAACGAGGGATTTTTATGAAGTGGAATATCCTGGATGTTTATCATACCTCATAAGAACTTGGTAACTTCAGTTTCAGGCAGAGAAACTTCTTAATGGTTCCCACGGTAACCCGAGTGGAACAGCGGATGAATTTCTTCATTAAGCCCTAGAAGGTGAAAAAGGGTCAAACAAACCAACAGGCATGTAGGTGTAACACACACACACACACACACACACACACACAGTACAGTGCAAAGAATGCAAACAGTCATCTGTATCTGTGAGGCTGATCTGAATTGAGCAGTCCACCACAGTCACCTGCGGTCACCCATGGTTTAAAGTCATACAAAAATGTATTTAATGATATTCAGGTCAGGTTGGTTGAGCCAGTTAAATAATTATTGCCCTTTTAAAATTAATATTTAAACAATCTTTTTTACAATATTTTTAGTGCTTAAAATGCAAAAGGCTATCATATATGCTCAAATACATTATTGGTTGAATGTCTGGCATGAAGATGCAGTGCTATAACTTGGTAAGCGTACGTGACATAAGAGAGATGGAGACTTTCAGGTAAAAGTGGGAGGGGGAATTTAAGCAAAAACACACACAGAGATAGACAAAGCAAAGTTTGGGAAACATTTGAGGAAATACAGGTGCAGGCTTTGTTTTATGTAACCTACTTCCTGTGATACCATGCATGACAACTGCAAAACAGGCAGAAGTACATGGCTCGCCACAAATGCGGCACAGGAAAGCATTCACATCCCAAGAAGCCGACGTCCAATCCAAAACTAAAATTCAGGACACCAATAGTCCACATTAAACAGCACCAAGAGCTTTTTGACTTAATATATTTTTGAAGGAAATAAAATGTGGGTCAGGGAGCGGGTCAGGCATCATTTTGGTGTTCAGCGATTTTTGCGGGTTGAGTTGCGGTCGGATTGGTTGAAAGCATTGGATGATCGCGGGTCGTTTCTAAACTCAGAGGTTTGAACATAAAGACTGAGTGATGTTGAACAGAATTGCGAGTACATTTCTGTACAAACTCTTCCTTTTTAGCTATACTTCCCTTGCAGGTCCACACACACCACACAACACATAGCTTTTCAGGCATAAACAAACAAACATGCACACACACAAACACACACAGACACACTATTTGGGGTGGTCAGATACAGACAGACAGACACACACACACACAGCCATGGTCAGATACAGACAGTCAAAAACACACACACAGTAAGTTACAGACTCTCTCTTTCTCTCTCTTACATGCATCCATACACCACACACACAGACAGACAGACTGAAGACACCCACCAGAAACACATACCCACACAGAAACACACCTTTACTGTGCTTTCTCCTGACTGTCCATTATTTCGTAGGCAGTCCAGACAGATAGCAATCTGGGGGTCACTTCTGTGATAATCTCCGCCACGTCGGTTGTCCCCTTCCTCACTGTCAGCATCACCATCACCCAGCTGCACTCTCTTAGGTAGAGGACCATCTCCAAAGGACAACATAAAACTCACATTCACTCACGTGCATCAAGGATGTCCAACTTCAGTCAAATCCAATGGTATTTTATACATACTTTGTTTAGACTACAATAAGCTATCAAACCCGAGCAGTTTAACCTGTCCACTTTGGATGCATCTGATAATGATAAGGCAGTGAGTGAGGATGCTACCTTCTCCATCTGATAATGATAAGGCAGTGAGTGAGGATGCTACCTTCTCTATCTGATAATGATAAGGCAGTGAGTGAGGATGCTACCTTCTCCATCTCCTTTCCGCTTGGTTTTCCTCCAGAAGTCAATCTCCCGCTGCTCTTCCTCTGACAAGAAAACAGTGTTAGACAGCAAAGAGCAAAGGCAGATTAAAACACACACACCCACACGCAGCCATACATACACATACACACACAAACACACACACACAAACACACACATATTGTCACACACACTCACACACACACACACACTCTCTCTCTCACACACACACACACCATTAAACACTGCTAACATGGAAAAATAAAAACAGTTAATGATTTTCTCACTCTCTCTCAGGTCAGGCACAAGTTTGAATATGATTTCCTCAAGTGTTTTATCCAGCCTATGGAGGGGAGACAGATACAGGTTGTCACTCAGTTAAACTAGTACCATGATGATGGAATGATGTTCCATGTGTTTGTGATGGTGTGTGTTTGTGTGTGTGTGTGTGTGCGTGTGTGTAGCATATGTGTCTGTATGACCATTAATATATACAATATATGTATATATATGTGTGTGTGTGTGTGTGTGTGTGTGTGTCTGTGTATGTGTGTGTGTGTCTTACCTCAGCATTTCTAATGGGTTGGTTTCATGCACTTGAATGCCACACTGTGGGCATTCATTACTCTCCTCAAAGTGCTGGACTATGCAGCTCTTGCAGACTGACAGACACAGAGAAGAGAAAGAGAAAAGACAAGAGAAAAGAATGAGACTGGCACACACCAAAACACATTTACCACCTGTGCCCAACCAAACAACACCTGCCCACTCTATACAATAAAGGGGATCAGTACCTGGAAGCAACAACACTACACAGGAAACAGAGAAGAAGCAGCTTTGGTAACACTTGAGGGTGTCGACATAAGAATGACATGAGTCATTGACATGGCATAAGTCATAAACATGACATGACATGTGTCATGAACATTAATGGCACTTCAATGACTGTTGTCATTAAGTGTCAATTGAGTGAAAACTGAATGACACTTAATAACAACAGTCATAAACATTTCAAAAGTGTCATTAATACTCACAATACGTCATGTTGTGGTCATGACTTATGTCATGTCAATCTCATGTTGACACCCTCAAGTAATGTGTTACCAAAGCTTTCTGACAACAATGCAAGGATGCTTTTTCACCTTAGATTCCTGATGACCAGGACTTATTTTTCTAAGTTTTTATTTGTTTGTTTGTTTGTTTTAGGAGGGTGGGGTATGACTGGGTTAACTGCAAACTGGACTGTGTTGGACACAGGCAAGGACCATTTTTTACAACCAGTTTGCATAAACCTTACAGCTATACATTCCTTATGGTGACCCTCTGGCCTGCATCTTTAGTGTGTTCTCAACCGTTCTTGCTTCCCTTGCAAAACGTCAGGGTTTTAAAGGTACTTATCACACAGAGAAATGAAATACTGTTCTTTGATTGATTCACTGATTTGATTCCATATCAATGCTCTTTAGAATGGTAACTATAACAAAATAAACTAGATCAGCCTTGTGAATGTACTTTCCCACGAAGTCTTAGACTACACCAAAGCTACAAACAAGCCGTTTTTTGTAGATCACTGCTTAAAGAAAATAATTAAATAAATATAAAGATAAATATGGCACCAGAATGGCAACACTTAACATTTTGGGAGGAATGCACTACCTGTTTCAGCCCCATGAATGTCTGTCCATTAAAAATCAATGTGTTTCATTGCATTCCATGGGGCTGAAACAGGCAGTGCATCCCTCCCAAAATGTTGCCATTCTGATACCAACTTTACATTCAGCATGGCCAGAGCTTCCAAAAAAGTTGGTTTTGTTGTGGAGAAATATCCAAGAGAACTTATGCAGACAGAAAGGCAGGAGAAAGTTAAGACCATTCTAAGAGCCCTTCAAGGATACGGGGCCCCTCATAGGTCAGAAAGACCAACATCATGACTTTCTTTTTTCTCTCTTCTCCTTCTTTTTTTTGGAGGGGGGGGGGGTATACCATACACCATTACAGGAGAAATTTGTTGTGAATCAATCCATAGCCCTGTTGTTCAAAGTCACCAAGCGCTGCTAGAAGAAAAAAGAACGAGAAGCTTTCACTTTAATTTTCTTTTGGCCCATTCAGTTAATGTTAGCTGCCGGTTCGCTACCAAATTACATAAAACATAGATAGACGGTTCACTGTCTGTTGTATGTAATTTTGTCATCCACAAACAACACGGCTATGGTGTGAATCACACCGGATTTCTCTTTAATGTTCATCACTCCTGAGGTTCGGGGAGAAGTAGTGAGCTCCAGCTGTCTCTCCTCTGTGTAGACAGTGATTCATTGTGGATGGCACAGAGTTTACAGTCCTATTAAAACTCACAGGTATGCAGGCATTCTGTGACCGTGGTGGGCTTGATCAGGTATCCCCGGCACAGGTAGCATGTAATGTAGCGGTTAAAGTCTCGGACCAAGTACTTCCTCTGGGCAGCCATGTTGGCTGGCGGCAGAGGTCATCAGGATGGGGAAGACAGGGAGCAGAGGTCACAGCTGTGTGAGTTTGATCCGCCGCTGCCATGGTAACCACTGCATCCTTTTGCACGCTTGTCTGTTCGGACTCTTCATCCTGCTGCATAAATTCCCCCATTAGTAAAAAGAAAGAGAAAAAAAACATTATACACCTTGTACATACGTCACTAGGCTAGACAACTATGGCAGCCTATACAGACACGACAGGATGTACTGTGTCCCTAGGTGTAGTAAGGCAATTGTCATTAAATAGCCTATGCTTTTTTTGCTGTACTTGGGGATGGAAAAACCACACATGTTTTTAAGTTGCTGGGAAAGTCCCTGTGCTAGTCCCTGTGCTGTAAGCAAAACAAACATTTTGATGGATGGTTTTTTCAACAAGTTCCTCAGAAACTTCTAGCACTTCCTCTCATACAAAACTGGTGATATTTTATGTCAGATACCCACTGTCTATCTATGTTTAATAAACTTTGTCAGATCAAATGGTCTTTTTCTTGTTTACAGTAATATCCTTTTAAATAAAATGTACTTGTCGCCTGTGAATGCATGATATATGTGAGGGGCTACGTAATACTAACTGTTTATGTAACACGTGTATAATTTAACAGTGTTGCAGGTGCACATCCGTAACCGTCATGAGTAAACTTTACGTAGCGTTCAGTCATTATGGACAATTTCACGCAATTGCATTGCAGTGGCATTATCTTGGTTTTTGTGCAGTATCAAACACTGACCGACAGATTTCACTTTAACATTTTTAATGAGACGCTAGTGGCGAACAAGCGCTATTACACAGCACAGTGTGAAAGACAAGACGTCATACATTTGACACTGAAACTGCTACAAGAAAACAGTTTCTCTAAATGCGCAACAGCAGCAGCTTATGCATTTTCATCTTGGCTGGCTCACACATGGACCGCGCTAGACCGTTATCTCATCGCTTAGGACTGAACACATCGCGTCATGGTTTGCGTCACCTGCCTTAAAACAGCAAGAAAATTCCGTGACATATGGGAACTTCGACACATTTGCTGGGATTACTGATACAAATTCATTTGGGTTGTGGTTTATACTGAATATAAAAACTGTCTATGCAACGACGTAATAGTTGTTCATACTACATAAACTAAGCTAGCTTGCCCACACGCTAACGGGCACATGCCATGCTGTTTGATAGCTACAACGCATGACATTATATCGTCCCTGTCCCTCCCCAAACTTTGCCCATACATTCAGCGCCCGTTTGGAACACGCAGGTTCATACACACACGCACAATCACCATACTGAACATTCTAGAGAGCTTACCGTCACACGCCACGAAAGAGTGACGACTGCTGAAATACAGAGCGACGAGAGATTCACATCACGGTTACCGAACAGGGAATTTTAGGGAGGGTGAACGGCGTATGTAGTAAACTAGCTGAGAGAATACGGAACTAGCACACGCTTTTACACTAAGGAGCGCAGAAGAGGAGAGAGAGGGGGCGGGGGAGTTTTCGGTGCCTGTTTGCGAGGGCGACTCTTTCCCGCCGCAGATATGTCATATCCCACAATGATTATGCGTAAATTAGGATAAGATAATCCAGAGCCATTGACATAAAATGGAATATTGCGTATCACTGGAAGACAATAAATTAATATGTAATATAGCAAAGCGTTTACACTACGCAAATCAGAGTGACTGTGGGCTACATTGATCAGACTTGATTAGAAGATCCTGATGAGATGCTTGCAAGCACACAGCCTATATTACCAATAATGTTTTTAATTTCCACTTCCTTCATTTCACTTTCTCGCCATCATGGCCCTCATGTGAGTCTTTGCCTATTTGAACTTCCTAAAGCTCACGCCGTCCATCATCTTTGTCAGAATGTTAATACAATTATTATTATTATTATTATTGTTGTTGTTGTTGTTGTTAATAATAATAATAATAATAATAACAATAATACTGCTTTAAGAACAAGTAGACTCCTCAATAAAGCTCTTTTATCATAAACACACACAAACACACACACACACACACAAAACAGTCGTTTTCTCAGATTAAGATGTCTGGTGTGGTTGTCAAGGCAGCCTGTGTGTCCACATTGTCTCTGTTTCTGTTTGTGGCCAGCTTATCAAAGCCTGGGGCCTGAGAACAGAACGACGCATTTGCATAGCAATGGGCCTAGAAGCCCAAACCTGGCAGCCAGAAAGACCTTGGCCACTCAAGATCTTTGCACTCAAAAGACTTGTGACTGATGTGACTATTAATAGCTTCCTCTTGGGCATTTAACCATGATGAAGAAAAGGATGGCGTTGCTGTTAAACACAGAGACAGTGTCATTTTACTTACTTGTGTTTATCTGTTTGAGGCAGAGAGAGCGTCATAATAATTTCATTTCATAGGGGATATCTGTGCTGTTTGTCCACCTTGAAGTCAAGGAGTGAAAAAAGACAGAGAGAGATAGAGAGAGACAGAGAGAGAGATTCTAAATTTATACCACTTCACTTATTGTTTTCAGTGAAGGCAAGCTGGACAGGTCTTCCAACATAAAGAAAAAGATTCAAAGGGTGGGGTGATAAGGCATTTCTCTCTCTCTCTCTCCCTCTCTCTTTCTCTCTCTACCTCACAGCTGTCTCCTCTCTGTGGTGTCTGTCTGCTCTGGCTTTGATAAGGCTGTGGTCATTTTAATAAAGCAGGGCTGTCGAGAGGAGAATAAAATGTGCCAGACGCGAGTCACAGCTGGAACATGGAGCTGAATGATTCTGTCACTGTCTGCTGAGATCAATAAGTGCTTTGTATGAAAGCTACACTTACACACTTCTGTGTTCACTGATTTTACAATATCTTCATGTTTGTTTGCAATCATGCACTGATGTAAAAACTACAGGCTATTAAAGAGTGTGAGGACATGAGTACTACATGAGGTCATGAGTAAATGAGTACTACATGAGTACTATATGAGTACTACATAAATACATGAGCACATGAGCACATGAGTACTACATGACGACATAAGTACATGAGTACTACATGAGTACATGATTAGTACATGATTACTAGATGAGTACTACATGAGTACTACATAACTACGTAAACAAATGAGTACTACATGACTACACATGAGTACTGTTAGATTTTGCTGGTTTTTCCCAGTTTGACTTTTCTCCAGAAGTCACTGTTCACCTTAAAGTTGCGTTGTGTTTTCTTCAGAATAGAAGATTGGACGTCTCAGTTGCATTGGATCAGGATCAATGCTTTATTACAAATTGGATAACAATTGTTGATTTGAATGAAATAATGAAGAAAATAACTGGAATAATTGAAATAAAAGGAGATGAAGTAACAGAGCGAAGTCTAAAGACTATCTGACTAAGTTACTCTTCTGTCTCGTCCGCAAGGTTGAGACAGGATGAATTCTCTCTCCAGCCAAGATGTAGCATGGCTGGTCTTGATCCTTCTCACCGGGTGAAGAGAAAATGGGCTCTACATGTACTCAAAAGTCTAATCGTAAATCTATCTCAAACAGTGGAAAATAACTTGAACAGTTTCTAAATCAGGAACATACATGATGTTGACTGAACATTTTGTACAGACTTAGCTAGATAAATAACTTGGAGCAGTACACAGATGAAGATTATTCATTTGTCAGTCAGAAAAGAGTCACAAGAAATCATATAAAATTCTACAGTACTACATGACTACATGAGCACATGAGTACTACATGACTACATGACTACATGAATACTACATGACTACATGAGTACATCAGTACTACATGACTACATGAGTACATGAGTACTACATGAGCACATGAGTACTATATGAGTACTACATGACTACAAGAGTATTAAATCATATAAAATTCTACAGTACTACATGACTACATGAGCACATGAGTACTACATGACTACATGACTACATGAGTACATCAGTACTACATGACTACATGACTACATGAGTACATGAGTACTACATGAGCACATGAGTACTATATGAGTACTACATGACTACATGAGTATTATATGAGTACTACATGACTACATGGCTAAATGAGTACTACATGACTACATGAGCACATGAGTACTACATGAGTACTACATGACTACATGAGCACATGAATACTATATGACTACATGACTACATGAGTACTATATGAGTACTAAATGACTACATGAGTACATGAGTACTACATGAGTACTATATGAGTACTACATGACTACATGAGCACATGAGTACTATATGAGTACTACATCGTAAATCTATCTCAAACAGTGGAAAATAACTTGAACAGTTTCTAAATCAGGACAGAACTCCATATAAGGACATAACTCAGAAACACACTCAAGGGTTTAGATTTTAGCAGGCCACACATCACCTAAACAGGAACATACATGCACATACCAAGACCTTGCACCTACGCAGCCTATGACATATAATCACTGGTCAAGGCGAGCTCTAAGGTCTCCACCATGCTACACAAGATGTTGACTGAACATTTTGTACAGACTTAGCTAGATAAATAACTTGGAGCAGTACACAGATGAAGATTATTCATTTGTCAGTCAGAAAGGAGTCACAAGAAATCATATAAAATTCTACAGTACTACATGACTACATGAGCACATGAGTACTACATGACTACATGAGTACTACATGACTACATGAGTACATCAGTACTACATGACTACATGAGTACATCAGTACTACATGACTACATGAGTACTACATGAGTACTACATGAGCACATGAGTACTACATGACTACATGAGTACATGAGTACTACATGACTACATGAGTACATCAGTACTACATGACTACATGAGCACATGAGTACTATATGAGTACTACATGACTACATGAGCACATGAGCACATGAGTACTACATGACTACATGAGTACATGAGCACATGAGTACTACATGACTACATGAGTACATGAGTACTACATGACTACATGAGCACATGAGTACTATATGAGTACTACATGACTATATGAGTACTATATGTACTACATGACTACATGAGTACATGAGTACTACATGACTACATGAGCACATGAGTACTACATGACTACATGAGTATTATTTGAGTACTACATGACTACATGAGTACTACATGACTACATGAGTACATGAGTACTACATGAGCACATGAGTACTATATGAGTACTACATGACTACATGACTACATGAGTATTATATGAGTACTACATGACTACATGGCTACATGGGTACTACATGACTACATGAGCACATGAGTACTACATGACTACATGAGCACATGAGTACTACATGAGTACTACATGACTACATGAGCACATGAATACTATATGACTACATGAGTACTATATGAGTACTAAATGACTACATGAGTACATGAGTACTACATGAGTACTATATGAGTACTACATGACTACATGAGCACATGAGTACTATATGAGTACTACATGACTACATGAGCAGATGAGTACTACATGACTACATGAGCACATGAGTACAACATGACTACATGACTACATGACTACATGAGGACTACATGAGTACTACATGAGCACATGAGTACTACATGACGACATGAGTACTATATGAGTACTACATGACTACATGAGCATATGAGTACTGTATGAGTACTACATGACTACATGAGTACTACATGACTACATCACTACATGAGTACTACATGAGCACATGAGTACTACATGAGCTACATGAGTACATGTGTACTACATGACTACATGACTACATGAGTACTACATGAGTACATGAGCACATAAGTACTACATGAGACTACATGAGTACTACATGACTATATGAGTACATGAGTACTACATGACTACATGAGTACTATAGTAGTACTACATGACTACATGAGCACATGAGTACTATATGAGTACTACATGACTACATGAGTACTACATGACTAAATGAGTACATGAGTACTACATGACTACATGAGCACATGAGTACTACATGAGTACTACATGACTACATGACTACATGAGTACTATATGACTACATGAGTATTATTTGAGTACTACATGACTACATGAGTACTACATGACTACATGAGTACATGAGTACTACATGAGCACATGAGTACTATATGAGTACTACATGACTACATGACTACATGAGTATTATATGAGTACTACATGACTACATGGCTACATGGGTACTACATGACTACATGAGCACATGAGTACTACATGACTACATGAGCACATGAGTACTACATGAGTACTACATGACTACATGAGCACATGAATACTATATGACTACATGAGTACTATATGAGTACTAAATGACTACATGAGTACATGAGTACTACATGAGTACTATATGAGTACTACATGACTACATGAGCAGATGAGTACTATATGAGTACTACATGACTACATGAGCAGATGAGTACTACATGACTACATGAGCACATGAGTACTACATGACTACATGACTACATGACTACATGAGTACTACATGACTACATGAGCACATGAGTACTACATGACGACATGAGTACTATATGAGTACTACATGACTACATGAGCATATGAGTACTGTATGAGTACTACATGACTACATGAGTACTACATGACTACATCACTACATGAGTACTACAAGAGCACATGAGTACTACATGAGCACATGAGCACATGTGTACTACATGACTACATGACTACATGAGTACTACATGAGTACATGAGCACATAAGTACTACATGACTACATGAGTACTACATGACTATATGAGTACATGAGTACTACATGACTACATGAGTACTATAGTAGTACTACATGACTACATGAGCACATGAGTACTATATGAGTACTACATGAGTACTACATGACTAAATGAGTACATGAGTACTACATGACTACATGAGCACATGAGTACTACATGAGTACTACATGACTACATGACTACATGAGTACTATATTAGTACTACATGACTACATGAGCACATAAGTACTACATGACTACACGAGTACATGAGTACTACATGAGTACTACATGACTACATGAGCACATGAGTACTACATGACTACATGAGTACTACATGACTACATGAGTACTATATGAGTTCTACATGACTACATGAGCACATGGGTAGTACATGACTACATGACTACATGAGTACTATGTGAGTACTACATGAGCACATGAGTACAATATGAGTACTAAATGACTACATGAGTACTACATGACTACATGAGCACATGAGTACTATATGACTACATGAGCATATGAGTACTATATGAGTACTACATGACTACATGAGTACATGAGTACTACATGACTACATGAGCATATGAGTACTATATGAGTACTACATGACTACATGAGTACATGAGTACTACATGAGCACATGAGTACTATATGACTACATGAGCATATGAGTACTATATGAGTACTACATGACTACATGAGCACATGAGTACTACATGACTACATGAGTACTACATGACTACATGAGCACATGAGTACTATATGACTACATGAGCATATGAGTACTATATGAGTACTACATGACTACATGAGCACATGAGTACTATATGAGTACTACATGACTACATGAGCACATGAGTACTACATGACTACATGAGTACATGAGTACTATATGAGTACTACATGACTACATGAGCACATGAGTACTATATGAGTACTACATGACTACATGAGCACATGAGTACTACATGACTACATGAGTACTACATGACTACATGAGCACATGAGTACTATATGAGTTCTACATGACTACATGAGTACTATATGAGTACTACATGACTACATGAGCACATGAGTACTATATGAGTACTACATGACTACATGAGCACATGAGTACTACATGACTACATGAGTACTACATGACTACATGAGCACATGAGTACTATATGACTACATGACTACATGAGCACATGAGTACTCCATGACTACATGACTACATGAGCACATGAGTACTATATGAGTACATGAGTACTACATAACTACATGAGCACATGAGTACTATATGAGTACTACATGACTACAAGAGCACATGAGTACTATATGAGTATTACATGACTACATGAGTACTACATAAGTAAATGACGTGATGAGATAGGAGAGCAAAGATTCTGCACTGCCTCAGCTGTTTGCATGTGTACTGTCCTGTACTGTTCAGCTGTGGCATGTACAGTTTAATTTCAAGCTTTACATTTGTCTTGGCCCAAGTCAGTGCAGTCAGATATGAGGGGTTGTGACTCATGTTTATGACCATGCGTGCATGTGTGTATGTCATTGTGTGTGTGTGTGTGTGTGTGTGTGTGTGTGTGTGTATGTATGTGTGTGTGTGTGTGTTGTTATCCATAAATAAAGGCACGCTTTAAATCTCCTCAGCTGCTGCAGATCATTGACCATAAAAATGATATATACTCTTGCTATACCAACAGCTCATGGCCATGCCAGCCATGCTCTTATGTTTGTGTAATGCTGACAGTGATATGCACACACACACACATACACACACAGGCACGCACACACACACACACAAACACAAACACTGTCTCTCACACACACACGTACACACACACACACACTCTCACACAAACACGGATCAGCTCCACTGCTGTTGTTTCTCTCGCCCCTGATACGCTTGGGCTGAACATGTGAAGCTCTGTTTCAACATCCCACCCACTGCACGGCACCACCCCACCCTGCCTTCTGTGCTGAACATGGACCTGTGATACATTAGTTTATAATATGTCCCTTGTTGCACCAATAGCAACAGGTTTCCTTTTACTGGGATAATGACATGCTGTGCTGGGCCTCTTCTCTGCCTTTTTATAATGAAGTGCTGGGCACATCTTCAGCTATTTCTAAAGAGCAGTACACAGAGGCTATAAATGAGAACGTAAACAGATGGAATAATTCAACAAAATAACATGAGTGGGAGTGGGGTTGTTAGCATCTGTGGTTAGGCCACATGCACGAAAGGCAAAGGCTGAGCCAGCCATGATTTAATATACATCTGATAGATCATGTCAGAATTATAACATGTAGGATTACCTGTTAATAAACCATTACATGACACAGCTGAAACTACACAGAGGCTGTAAATTATAGCGTAAACAGAAGGAAGAACTATAAATACACCACTTCAGCTGGTTAGCAGGCTACTATCCAATCAATTTCATTTTTTAGTGGGGTGCAGGTGAATATTGCATCTGATTGAGTTGAATGTTGGTGACTTATCCGACTGATTTTAATATTGGGTGAATTTTGTGACTGTTTCTGTAAGTGGATCTGACTGACTTACTGTACATATTGGGTGAAGTCTACTTGACTTAATGGAGTCTTGAACTATTTACTGTAAGCTCAGCCTATTGCTTTACATTCAAAGAGTAAAAAAATCTACTTTATAGTTATGTACAGAAAATACTGTTAAATTCTGCATATTTTAGTCATCTCTGTCCAATGCACATATCATAAAAAAAAGTACTTCTGAATCTGTTATAATGATCTGTTTTCAAATCTTAAATGGCCGGGCCCACAGGAATGGTGTGGGCAATTTTCTTTGTCATTGAAGTTTCATTGAAGTAAGCTGACGCAACATCTCAAAGGCACAACAGTAAAAAGTGGTGTCTGGTGTCAAAGAGCTCTCTGATGTCTACCCATGTACGTGATAAGAATGGCTAACAACATTATTTCTAACCATAACCATATCTTAAATGATGCATTTCAACCATTACCTCACCATCGAACTATTCAGGGTTCCACAGTTTAGCAGGATAAGATCAAAGCATTCCTTTGTACACCAGGCTATCCTCAAGCTTAACAATGATACTAAATGAAGACGGTAATGGGACATTTATGTCATATGTCTTGTTATATGTTTTGCAGCAACATATAACCATGATGTATTTTTTACAGTGTAACTCTGAAAAATTTGATAAAGTTCTTTTAAAATATAAAAAATATATATTTTGGGGGCCTTTTTACTTTATTCTTACTGGACAGTAGAGAGTGACAGAGGATGAGAGGGAGATGGGGAAGGATTGGGAAATGACCTTGGGTTGGACTCAAACCCGGGTCCCCGGATGTGTGATATGATGCACCCCCCACATTTACATTTTTAATTCAAACTGATGTGCAACGTGCATTGGCCCTTTTAAATAAACAAAATAATAATAATAAACATCGAGACCTATTTGTATGCTATGCCATCTATATGATACTTATAAAGTATCAGTTGTACCTATTTTATTTGGTCCACTGAATTGCAAATGTCTAAGTGGTGTTAAGATTACTTGGTTCCTGTGTCAACACACATGTCCTCATATGTTTTTGCCCGGCAACAGCATGTGTTTGACGAGCATGCCATTCCCATATGCGACACAGGATTCCTAAGAGGGTGTCCGGTGCTGCCAAATCCCCGGTGCTTGATGTACACAACCTCCCTAACAAGTGTGAGATTTACCCCAGAGGTCAACTGTGTTTTCTACAACCCCCCCTTCTACCCCTTACAAGGGCTCTTCCCCTGCAAACCCTGCTGTGTGCTAGACAAGGGTATTACGAACACAATTCTTTGATGTTGATTTCCCTCAGATATTCCTCTTTGTGCAAATCTGCTGGGCTTGTGCTCCACCTGTTGTGGTATGGATAGCTAATAATGGTGCTCAGCTCCTTTGTTATGATAACACAGAGGGAAGGCAGCACTATCTTGATCCGCTCATTTAGCTGCACAAGCAGAATAGGTTGGCCTATTTCTGCATCCTACTGTGTACGTCGTGACTTGTTTGTAAGCCTATATTCCTTGCAGGGTGATCATGTGGTTTTCTGTGTGCATGTTTTTTGTCATGTAAAGTGGTGCAGCCTTGACGAAGTTCTGTGTATATTTGTATGTGTGAGTGTGTGCGTGTGTGACATTGAGTGGGAATGGGTGCACGTGTGCATGTGTGTGTGTGTGTGGTCTGCCACACACGTGCCTTAAAGACTCTGGGGTTACATAGTTATTCTGGGGTGGTGCCGGGTTTCTTAATCTCACCCAGATAGGCTGTGATAATAATCATCACCATAATAACAATATCTGGGCCACAAGAGAGCGCTTGGGCCCACAACAGCTGCTGCTGGGCGGGGGGGGGGGGGGGGTATGCTAAGAATTCCCTCTCACATGAACATGTGCACACTCACTAATACACTAGTCAAAATCAAAACATGAATACTATGAATTGAATAACCAATTACCAATTTCATGCACATGTAGTAGGCCTATGTCAAAATGTATAGATGTAAACGTGTGAAACTAAAGTCTCTCTCTCTGTCTCTCTCTCTCTCTCTCTCAGCAGAAATCTGTACATAGCATAAAACAATACATCACTACAGCGTCCTAATCATGAGGGCACTGGCCAAGGTTACTAGGCTACCCAGCCACTCTATGGATGGCAGTGACATATATACATCCCATAATCCTCCCTAAACTAGACTCATTAGTGACACTTCAATATCCTGATCTTGACCAAGCTTATGACAACTGTTGATAAACACACACACACACACACACATCTGTACTAATTCAAAAGGCACAACTACACAACTAAAACACAACTGGTCTCACATGTACAGCCAAATTTACATTCACACAAAATAGAAAGAGAGAGAGAAATACTCAGGAGAGACAGAGTGCTTCCACAGGCTTTTCACATCTATTCATAGTTCCAGCCATTTAATACAGAACCACTAATTTTAGCCTGGGCTATTTTTAATTCACATTTACTCTACAATATCCAGTGAGAATTAACAGGAGTTCTGCTGCTACTACAGAGGTCAAACTCCTTCTCCGCTTCTGCTGCAGATACCGCAGCAATGCTATTGTTATTTGTCTCAGTGCTTCTTATAGACCTGAACAACTATCCCTATAACAACAATGAGCAGGACAGACAGCTCTAAAAGCACTCTGACATCACACATCATTCACTCAGTGCTTAGGATGATGGCTATCCATGATGTTCTGTAATGAGCCGCTATTATTAAGACCTACTGACCAAATGACTAAAGCTCTATAGTGAATGATGAGCAATATTGTTACGAGCTACAAAAATAACCCCAGCTGGGACATTACCATAACGGTGTGGCAACAAGTGTGGGAACTGTGAATGAGACAGCGCCAGCACGCCAAATGGCCGTGCCCATCAGGTGAGACACCAGACCAGTATGTTCCTCAGGGGAGTGGAGTCTGTCTGTCATGTTTTCATAACTCTCCTGATTTACTGCTGGCATTAATAGTCACCAGACAGTGATGCAATCCCACAAATGTAAAACAGAGAACTAATAACATGTTGATCAGGGACTAAATTAACAAAATAAGTGTCCTATTTATGCACATGATGTTTACAGTAAGTATCGTAATGAGGAAATATTACTGTGAAAACCCAGTCACCATGTGGCCACCCCAACTTTCTACCATCCATCCAACCCTCCTCACACCCCCACCCCCCTGCATGCACCCGATAGCACAGGCACACATTGCCGTTACCGGCAATCACTCGGCACAAGGGTGCAGCTGTTTCTGGTAATGTATGAGTGTGGTGGGTCAGTTGGGTGGAAGCCATACATCTCATGGTCATAGCGTCACCCTCTACGACAGCTGTAGCAGGTTTCACCTTTCCCCCTTATTGACTGAAAGAGATGTACCGTGATTTCCTGATTATTAACTGATGTTAATACACTGATTCTGCAAATTTCTTCATCTATGAGGTTAATACATGGGTGAGGGCTATATACAGGATTGCAATTCTTTTCATCATTCTACTTGATCTGATGTTATCTGATTCAGTGTTTAGCAATGTTTAGTAAACTGAGGTTAATACAAGGGTGAGGTCAATACATGGTTTTATTTTTTTTAGTTTGCCTAAAACACTGACCTGAAGTTTATGCATGGTGCGGGGAAATTTGGGAATTTGGGAAATTACTGTAGAAAAGAGTAAGGAGAGGTAGGGGGAGTGTGTGTGTGTGTGTGTGTGTGTGGAGGAAAGGGGGGACATGTTGCAGGAAGTCTCACGACCCACGAATGATATTTGTCCATCCGCTACGTTGGTGACATGAGATCATCCAGTGGCAGAATGCCAGGCATGACAAGACACCTTGCCGCTTGCCAGTGGCTATGCTTCTGTGGGGTGGGGTGGTCTGTAAGCCTTCTAGGGAGCATGAGCTCACTGTGTTATGTGACTTTTTTTTAGTGTCCACAAGAATTGGATGTCTATATAAGACTGATGATGGAGCTGGGCAGACAGAGATCACAAGAGTGGGCACTGCAAGACACCCTACCCAGAGACTGTAACAGACACAGAACACCATGGGACTACTTAGTGTTGAAGAGCTGGTAGGTATTCTTTTGTGAGCAGGACTGTTAACAAACCTCTGTGGGTGATTTGTGTGAATTTAAAGGGCTAGAGGACTTTTGATTGACTTAAAGCTTTTAGAAAATAGATGAATCTGTTGCCCAATTCATGCCTCACAGAGCTGACAGTAGACTTTTTATAAAATAACTTGATGGAAAGTATACCTAGTTAAAACCTCACACATCTTTATTTATTTAGTTAAAATGGTGTCCATGCTGTGAAAAGTCATTAGGCTGCTTCGATGTATTGGCCTATTTGAGGCACTGTCCTTGTGGGAGGAGACTGAGAGTGTGAGATCTCACTGCAGGTCACAGGCAAGCGCTGTGATGGCAAAGAGACTGGAGGAGCTTGCGCTGACGTGTACGCAGCTGGAGAGTATGAAGCATCGATTCATCAGGAGAAACAAGATGGTGTGCGCTCACAGACAACCTCACAGAATGACCTCAACCTCAAAGTAAGCGTCCGTGATACACTGTGATACTGACTAGTTATGATTAAACGTGTCAGGGCATGCTAACAAGACAACGCTGACACAAGCTATGCCTGCTGAATCAGAGTTAAATCTTCTCATTTTGCACGACTTCAAAACTCTTGTTGTCACAATGAGATGTTACTTGATAAGTACTGAATGGGATGAAGCAAGGAAAACAGCAAAACCCCCAAGAAGTTTCAGCAGGAATAAAGAAGTGAAAAAACCTCTCCTTGTCTCATGCAGATAGACATAGCTGGACATCTGAAGCTGGAGACAGTTGATGACCTCTACAACATCATTGAGCTGAAAAAGAGAAGAAGACAGAGGAAACCAATTGTCCACAAGAAAGAAGCAGAACCTGAAGTGTTGGTAAGGGACATGAGAGAGCACCTTTACAGCTGTTGAATAGAGGCCGGTATTACCACTGCAAGGAAAAATGTCCTCCACCCACTGTTCCAGTCAGATTGTAAGCAGATTTATGTGGAGACGATATGGTCATGTTTAAGATCAATGTTGTTCTGTCCTAGCCGGAGATAGTGGATGAGGCCACGTTCCTGAAAGCTGCTGTGGAGAACAAGTTGCCTGTAATTGACAAGTATCTTGCAGATGGAGGAGACCCTAACACTTGTGACCATGTGAGTTTGAAGGACTTTTATCTCAAAATCACTTCTCTTTAAAAAAAAAAACAGAAAGAAAAAAATTATTTTAATGTGTAATATATGCTTTCACTCTTTCTAATAACATACTGCTGTATTCTTTTTCTTTTCTTTTACTCCAGTTCAAACGCTCTGCACTGCATAAGGCCAGCTACCAAGGTCATCTTGATATTATGAAGAGGCTCCTGGAGACTGGGGCCTCCATAGAGATGAAAGACAAGGTAGAGCATCAAAACAAACTCTCTGATGATATTTCCTTTCCACCACAGACATGCAGCAGCACACCTTTGACATCTTTACCTAATTAGTAAATGGATGATTTCAAGGATTTCATTGTAATTTAATTTTAGCAATTAATTTCAGGAATTTTAATATTATTATAATTCTTTTTTTTCCCAAGTTGGATGCCACAGCTGTGCACTGGGCCTGTCGTGGAGGAAGCCAGCCTGCCCTTGAACTCCTCCTGAACCAAGGGGGCAAATTCAACTCCCGGGATAAGGTATTAATGGCTAGACAAGGTTGGCTCTAGCGATAAGTCGGATAAAGATGTGGAACCTACTTGCCATAGATCCTTAGCCACCAGCTACTGTTACAGCAGAGCCTGCATGACCTTATTAGCACCCTGACAATAGCCTCTGTCCACTCACTCATGTGTGACCTTACCCCCCACCCCCCCTTCCGTTGGGCAGTTGCGGAGCACGCCCCTCCATGTGGCTGTGAGGACAGGACATTACGAATGTGCAGAATACCTCATACACTGTGGAGCAGACATCAACGCTAAAGACAGAGTAAGACACAGCCGCATCACTTTACACATCATGCTATTCAAAGACAGTTGAGCAAATATATCAAATACTCTTTTTGTTGTATCTTAATCCTTGGATTCTTGCAATTTTGCAGGATGGTGACACACCCATGCATGATGCAGTGAGAATAAACCGTTTTAAAATGATTAAACTGCTGCTGATGTATGGAGCCAGTCTCAAAACCAAGAATTTGGTAAGTGCATTTGTAGAAAGAAACAGATAGGAATTCCAGCATTATCAGAGTCCTATAATATGGCCTTCAGGTCTGCACTTTATACTTGTAGAGTGCCACCTAGTGTCTAAATCTTACACTGTAAACACAAGCTTTCTCAAAAAGAATGAAAATTAATGACTATGAGAATGATAGGTGATTAGGTCATTTAGAAATTCATTGGGGTTAGGTTCAGGTTTATGAAGTTTTGCAAACATCAAAAGCATCTACAATAGGAAACCTAAAGTAGAAATGAGTTTTGAGTATTATTGTGAAAGTTAAAATAAGTATCCTGACACGACATATATTGTCTCCTAGGATGGAAAGTCACCAATGGAAAGCCTCCTAGCCTGGCAGAGTGGAGCCAAGACTATCCTATGCAACTTTAAAGAGGATGATTTGAATACCACCAAGTGAAGAGATGACACATGACAATGCATTTGGGGATGAAATATCCCCGCCCTCAAGGAAAGTGGACTAGACAGGGACTTTACCACAGATCATTGAGTAGAGTATGCAATCCAAATTGGCTGGCCAATTTAAGAATTAACTGTTAGTATTTCTAATGTGCCACGCTTTGATGACAGCAGTTAAAAGATCTGTTATTGATGAACAACCGAGTGCAGAGTGAAATATTAATGTTTTGATTCAGGCCTGCTTGAGAATGCAAGCTGTCAGTTCTGCAGTCAGAATGAATAGGTGAATGTAGAGGCGTTTGATGCAGCTGACAGATGAAATGTGCTATCAGATGGGTCATTCCATGTCAAATTATCCAGATGCCCAGAGGATTTTTTTTTTTTCAGATTTTTCTGACAGGATGGACTGAAATTTTGATCAAATTGGGTGATTTGATATATGACTCTGAAGTTTTTTGGTCTCAATGACAGGAAATGTATGTGATCATTGGTTTGAGGATGTAGAGAGAGAAAAGTGAATGTAATGCAGAAACAGAGCTGATAGTTTTTCTACATGAAACTTGAAATTTGTCATTTTTTGTTGTTTTATATATTTTCAATTAAGTTATTGTTTTAATAAAGTTTGTTTTGAGTTTTGCATTTATATCATTGTAGTTTTCTATCTCATATACAATCCATAAGCCATCATGCAAAATAGCCTTGAAATGGCAATAGAATCTGCTATATGCTAGCCTATTCATGTTGGAATAACCAGGCAAATTGAGTTACAATCCATCAAAGTTTACCTTTGAACTCCTTCAGAAAAATAGCCTAGCCTACATCCTAGAGGAAGGTTGAAAGAGGTATGGCGGGGAGTAAGGACCATCACAGGTCATCACAGGGTGGCAAGGCTGATGGCGACATTTCCAGGGCCAACAAGTTGAATCACTCCTACAACAGATTCAGCAACTCTGGTAATGGGGCATCCATCGATACCCCCATTGTCACCTCCAGAGCACCTCCCCCACCTGCCTCTGACAATGACCCTGACATTGACTGCACAACATGTTTCATCACACCTCCACACCCCCCACCTCTGCCTACGGACCCCCAATCACATCATCCCCCATACCCACCCCCTCACCTCTGCCTATTGACCCCCGACATCCACCACCCACAGTCACTGCGGACCAGGTGAGAGGAGCACTGGAGAGACTGAAGTCCAAGGCGGCAGGACCTGACGGCGTCTGTGCTAGACTGCTGAAGACCGCAGCTCTTGAGAATAAGAATGCACTTAACAATTTAATTTCTCTGCACTATTGCACTTTCAACTTATAATGGTGCAGTTTCTGTTAGCAACATGCACTCCTTGTTTGTTCTTTCATTGTGTTGTAGCTTGAATGTTATCCTCTTTTGTAAGTCACTTTGGATAAAACGTCTGCTAAATGCCTAAATGTAAATGTAAGCTCTTCAACAAGAGTCTGCAGATAGGCAATGTCCCGACACTGTGGAAAACTTCTTGCCTGATACCTGTCCCCAAGAAAGCGCACCCAAAAGAACTGAATGATTACAGACCGGTTGCCCTTACCTCACACCTAATGAAGACCTTTGAACGTGTACTGCTGCTCAATCTACTCAAACCCCAGGTTCGCCATGCACTGGACCCCCTGCAGTTTGCCTACCAAGAGAATGTGGGAGTAGAGGATGCTATCCTGTATCTTCTACACAGGGTGCACTCTCACCTGGACATGGGAGGCAGTGCTGTGAGAATCATGTTTTTTGATTTCTCCAGTGCTTTTAATACCATCCAGCCACTCCTGTTGAGGGACAAACTGCGACCTGGATCACGGACTACCTCACGGAATGGCCCCAGCTTGTCAGACTTGGGGGCCTTACATCGGAGGTTGTGGTCAGCAGCACAGGTGCGCAGCAGGGAACTGTGCTCTCCCCTGTACAGTTTACCCTGTACACCACCGATTTCAGCTACAACTCAGAGACTTGTCACATGCAGAAGTTCTCTGACGACACTGCAATCGTGGGGTGTATCAGGGATGGACAGGAGGGGGAGTACAGGTGCCTTGTGGAGGACTTCATTGGGTGGTGCTGGGCTAATCAGCTGCAGCTGAACACCACCAAAACCAAGGAAATGGTGGTGGACTTCAGGAGAACCGCCCCTCCACTGGTGCCTGTCACGATTGATTACAAGTACTTGGGGGTCCACCTCGACAATAAACTGGACTGGTCTACTAATTCAGATGCACTCTGCAGGAAAGGTCAGAGCAGGCTCTACTTCCTCAGGAGGCTGAGGTCTTTCAGTGTCTGCAAGAGACTCCTGCTGATGTTCTACCAGTCTGTTATGGCCAGTGTGCTCTTCTATGCTGTGGTATGTTGGGGTGGTAGCACTAGGAAGAGAGACATTGGACGTCTGGACAGACTGGTGAGGAAAGCAGGGTCTTTGGTGGGCATGGAGCTGGAGTCTCTAACTACAATAGCCCAGAGGAGGACCCAGAGCAGGCTACACTCCATACTGGACAATGACTGCCACCCCCTACACACCATCTTCATCAATCAGAGGAGTTTGATCAGCAACAGACTCCGGTCCCTCTCCTGCAGGACAGACAGGCTGCGGAGGTTCTTTGTCCCCAGGCCCATAAAGCTGTATAACAGCACACAGAAGTGTATTATGTGTATTATGTGTATGCTGCTGGACACCTTAATTTCCTTCGGGATTAATAAAGTAACTCTACTCTACTCTACTACTACTAGACCACTAATTAGTCACGTAGCCTTTTGAGTTTATCTACATTTTATATTTGAGCCATTTATCATGCTTTAAATCAGCAGAACAGAGGCCTTAAACCCATCTTTTAGACCATAGGCATATTGGCTAAAAGAAGGATATCAGGGCAAACAGAGTCTAGTTTGGCCTACGTGGAAATGAAACCAGGAGGGTTGATGGAAGTTGCAATGAGGATCAGGTGTGCAAAAATACTGTATATTGTTTCGTTGGGGTAATGGGATGACAGGCAGGGCTTGAAAATGCAGCATCTTAAAGTGGAGATAGACAGAAAAAGTTTGAGATCCACAGTTCTAAGCCCATTTCAAACCAACAGACTGTATCGACCTACTGAACCTGCATTCTCTAATTTTAAAAGGGTAGGATACAGTTCAGTCGACAGAGTTTTTTTTCCAGTAGGCTAGGCCTACACTATTATTTATGGAAGCCTGTTTCTGTCACATAGAAAAAACAGATCTATCTTGTTACTGACAGAGTATCTAGTTATTCTGAGATAGTATGGTTATTGGAAGAATTAGGTGGCAGTGCACATTTCTGTTTCGCTCTCCATTCATGCTACAGTTGTCACGGCCATCTTTATGCCAAACATACTTGGCCCACAACTAACTTAATATTATTTGTGAGCTTTGTGTGAATAAGTCGGCCATCTTCTGTTTACTTGCATGGCATGTCTGGAAAGTGCATGAACCGTGTTTAGGCTAGTGGCCGTGGCGGCTATACGTCCCCGCGGATGAACTGATTGCAGGCTGCAGGTGAGTGTGACACCTGCAGCCTGTTAAGTGTGTGTGTGTGTGTGTGTGTGTGTGTGTGTGTGTGTGTGTGTGTGATTGCTGCTGCTGAGTGTGAGGTTGGGAATAAAGGCAGTCAAGTCTGAGCGCGCAAGACGGAACCTCGGGGTAACAGGTTAATGATCAAATCCACCTTGAATGACGACTGAAAACCAGGCCAATTTGTCTAAAAGTAATGAAATATCTCAAAATAACCAGATAGTGTCTCGAATAATGAGTTATATGATCCGTTTTCTTTCTATGTATAGCGGAAACTGGCTTCCGTAATTTTATGCAAAATTAGCTAAAAATGGAAAATAGCTTGTTCTGCACATGTTTTATTTTACTCGAGTCGGTTTCTGAAATGGGAATACATTTGTAACTTTTGGAATAAGTTTTAACTGAGTCGAACTTCCAAGCGATTCAGATTTGTATAACACCTCTACAGTATAAAATTTCACTGGGATGGAGAAAATTCTGCAAAATAAGCAGTGCACAATAACAAATACCATTAGGCTATATTTTCATTTAGTCCCAGTATGATGACTATATGCTTGCCCAGTAAATCTACTGGTTTATGCTACCTGATCTCAAAGCGCAATCTGCAATGGTACAGAGCTACTGGATAGTGCCTGGTCGTATGCAGAATACGTCTTTTCGGAATAATCCCATCATGCTATGCGGCACAGCTCCGCCAACCATTGGTGGAATTCAAAAACAGGAGCGCCGCCGTTTGGATCGAGTTGCATGACAGAATGTTTGGGATTTTTCTGGCCAGACGCTAAATTTCCTTTCTCGTAAGTATAATACGGTGGCATTTTCTTCATAGTGTATTTTTCATTTTAAACCTTTAGTCCAACGATCAGGACTGTTTCAGGTATAGACTATAGAACGCTATAGTAGCTGTGACAGTTCAGGACTTAACATTAGCTGTTTTTCAAAGTCAAAACAAATAACCTATCAATAGCTAGGTAACGTTAGCTAACGCCACCCAGTGTACTGTCCTACGTTAACCCACCCGAAAACAATTTTATCCTTCGTTGGGTTTGGATTATTTTCATTGCAACAGGTTTGTATTCTTGTTATTGCCCTTAACTGTTTCTTTAGTTACTGATAACGTTAGTTCATTGCGTAAATGCCTAGTTCATTTAGGCAGTGTTATCCGTCTTTTAGCGTAAGGGCTAAAGCATGCACCTGCCCTAATAACATTACATTACGCAAGTGATTGTAGTCTTTGACATCATGGGTGTATGTTCATTTGCTTCAGAGAACAAATGGATACTTGTCTAAACACTAAAGTGGAGAGGTTGGAGTCGGAAGATGTTGCTGATTTGAGAAAAGACTTGCTGTTGGAATTTTCAGATATGTCTGAGTGCCAGGTAAGGAACGCTGGCAAAAAGTCAGCTATGAAACTTGTAATGACCTGTGTTTGTGTCGGGATCCGAAAATATTTTACATTGTAATGTTAGTCCTGATGTCAACGTTTGCAGAATTCCACAACTGTAGAGAAGGAACATTTGAAGGTCTACCTTCGAATAAGACCGTTTACCTCTTTGGAGACAGAAAATGGCGAGTCACAGGTGATATTTTCCTCCTCTAACTTAACGCATTGTTTTTAATGATCTTTAATTACCTGATAGGCCCATTTAACACCTAGATTTGATATCCCCTATTTGTAGCACTGTGTGGCTATAGAATCACCTGACACTGTCCTTCTGAAGGCACCAAGCATGTCGCTGTCAGCTCGACTGAGTGACAAATCAACATCACAGACAGCACAGCGGTTTCAGTTTTCACAGGTGACCCTCCTGTCCCACACAATTAGGGACCTTTACTTTGTTTCCAAACTGCCTGCACATATTCAAATAAAACATTCTCTTGTTTTTGGTAGGTCTACAGCCCTGAAACCACACAGAAGGAGATGTTTGATGGCACAGTGAAACCTCTTGTCAGGGATGTACTGGAGGGAGGAAATTCATTAGTCTTCACATATGGAGTCACAAATGCAGGGAAGACTTACACCTTTTTAGGTATGGGCTTTGAAACTTTAATGATGTTAGATTAGTATTTCTTTCTAATTTTTGACCATTATGTTGGAGTATTGGCATAACATACAAATCTTAATCGTACAGACAAGCGTGTGTTTTCATTGTTATTTTGGGTTTTTGTACAGTGGTTGTTCTCATCTAGACTCTATCTCCTTCCTTCAGCCATCAGTTTTAGGTTTCCATGCTGTTGATATATGACCCCTCACCAATGTGGGCTTTGATGTTGTTAGGTGACCAGATGGCAGCTAGTGAAACGGGACTATCTATTTTATTTGTTGACATTAGGACTTTATATACAGAGTCAGGGGTGCCATTTGGGAAGTCATGTGGATGCTGAGTTTAGGTTTTTCTAATGTCTGTCACCCCCTTGTATCTTCTGATGTTCTGATCTGTATTGGGCTATTTTAATTCAGTGTACTGAATAGACCATTGCAAGAGAGTTACATTGTTCAAGCCATAGCTGTTCCCTCAAGGTTTCCATTTTAACATTCCATATTGTTACCTTAGTATTACCGTAGTTTGGGAATGAAATAGAATGTTCAAGCATTGGGGGAGGGGGGTGTGCTTGTATCACAGTTGAGTCTTTCGCTTGTCTTTTAATCTCCAGGCCCAGACACAAATGCAGGAATCCTGCCACGGTCTTTGAATGTCATCTTCAGCAGCATTGAGGGCCATGTCTACACCGAGATGAATCTGAAACCCCAAAGGTGCAGAGAGTTCGTCAGGCTTGCTGCAGACCAACAGATTGAAGAGGCCGCCATGAAACGCAGCCTTTTTAGACTCCTGAAGGAGGTAGCCATTAGCCACCTCATAGCTCTTTGGCTGGCCAGTAAATGTTTTGAGCTGTTAGTGCTTCTGGGAGGTGCTTATTTATCTGCTTTTTCTGTTCTTTTAAGTCCGATCACAGGAACACAAGCAGTCAGTCAAACTCCAGGATAACTCCAGAAGGTAGCTTTTCAAAAATTGTTTCTACAGTGTTTTTCTGCAGTCATTTTCTTTTAAAGCGGACTTTAAAATGTTTATTTGTTTGTTTGTTTATTTAATCTCCCTACCTGTGACCTGTGTGTAATATGTTCTGTACAGGTTCCACATTAAGTGAAATGGATGGCTCTCTGATGGAGGACAGTTTCAGCCTGGACCTGCATGAACACACCAAGTTCTCTGTCTGGGTATCCTTCTGTGAGATCTACAACGAAAACATCCACGACCTGTTGGAACCTCTTCCGACCGGAGCTGCGAGAAGACCCGCACTCAGACTCTCTCAGGATGTCAAGGGAAACTTATTCGTCAAAGGTAGAAGTGCCTGTCTGTACTGTAAACAGAACAAAGACACAGGTACATGATTCATGTGACCTCAAATGCTGACTTTATTTGTTATTTGTTTGGACTGGTAGATCTGCGATGGGTCCAGGTAAACAATGCTGATGAAGCTTATAAGGTCATGAAGCTGGGCAAGAAACACCAGAGCTTCTCCAGTACCAAACTCAACCAGCTGTCAAGCAGAAGGTTTGCTTTACATTTATGCCTTTGGCTAACTCAAAGTGAATTGTAAATCAGTAAAGTCCACCCACACAGATATTCAAATTTTGTTATGATATTTGAATTTTGAGAGCTAAAAGTCCTGGTGGTGGTTTGATATGATTTTGTCTCTATTTAGCCATAGCATCTTCTCCATACGCGTCATGCGGATTGATGATGTTGGACTTCCTAGAGTCAAAACAGTCAGTGAGTAAGTGTCGTGTGCAAGTGTTACATGTTCTTTTCAGTCTGCAGCCTCTTTGGCATGTTGAGGTGCTGTTTATGTTGATGATGCTATTAGCAATTATAAATATATTTATGATTATTTTCCCAAGGCTGTCGTTGTGCGATCTGGCTGGCTCTGAAAGGTGTGCCAAAACTCAGAATGTAGGAGATCGCCTGAAAGAGGCAGGAAACATTAACACCTCGTTACTCACACTGGGCAAGTGCATAAGTATGCTTCGACACAACCAACAAGCCAAGTAAGCACAGTTATACTCGATTTGTGTAATGCTACTGGTTGCAGCTTTGAAGCATGAATGCTGTGTGTTGTGAATGCAGGCTCACTACATTTACATGCACAGCAAATTCAGAATAATGTCAATATTTTGGTCAGAGGAAGACCTTGAATAATTTGTTTACATGTGTGGAAGAGTGCTGTGCCATGGGAGTATTCCAGTTTCCATATCAGTCTCTATAATCCAGTGAGCTCACTGACGTAGCCGACAGTTTCATATCAATCTATATTCCTGTGAGCTCACCGACGAAGCCTCCATAGTTAGCCTTATATTGGCTGCATCATACCAATTGAACATGTGCACATATGAAAAACCATTCCAGTATTGAGCGTTTTCCAGTAAAATTGTGCACATGACCCAGAATTCAGTTTAATTCAGGTATAAAGCAGGGGGTTTATTCAAGGTTTTTTGGAAACCAAAATGCGGAAGATGACGACTGAGTATTTTGTGGGGGTGCCTCTCTGCATGTTCTCCTCAGGGTGCCCCAGCTTGTTCCCTTCCGAGAGAGCAAGCTCACACACTACCTTCAGAGCTACTTCATGGGTCGAGGCAAAGCGTGCATGATTGTGAACATCAACCAGTGCGCCTCCATGTATGACGAGACGCTCAACGTACTCAAGTTCTCTGCTGTTGCACAAAAGGTGTGTTTGTGTGTGTGTGGTGTTTGCTTTCTTGCACTCTCCCCCCAACTCTTATCGTATCTTCTGTCTTTACACAACAAACATCTACTCTCAGCTCCCAGTAGCTTTCAGTAGTTTTGGATGAAGGCGTCTGCAAGTATCAGTAAACATAAACAATAAACATAGTTGCTTACAGTTTCCACCGCCTGGCTGATCTGACCAGTTTTAATTTACCCCCTTCTCTCAACTCCACCACCAGGTGGTGGTCTTGAGCACCAAGTCCATTCCTGTCGTGGAGGTGGGCAAGAAGGGGGAGAGGAAGGTGTCGTTCATCATCAACAACGCAGACCGCAGGAACCTGGAGCGGAAGCTGCGGAGGAGTTCCCTCGTGCAGTGGGACACCAGCCTGGAGGACATGGAGGAGGAGGAGGAGGAGGAAGAGGAGGAAAGCACTGTTGAAGACACCATCCAGGAAGGGGAGGATGATTCAGTGATGGATCTCATTGACAGAGAAGCATATGAAGTTTGTACCACTTTTTTCTTTTTAAATCTGTGTTTAATCTGTATTAATCAAAGTTGTATGCATCTGGACTTCTGTTTTTTGGAGCCTGAAGATATTTCACCTTTCATCCAAAAGGATTCTTCAGTTCTGATCTGATGGTAGAGAACCAGGAGGTGTATCTCTGGACCACTGTGGCTGGAGCGGTGATCTGTAGACCAGTTCTGTGGTCCAGAGATATACCTCCTGGTTCTCTACCATCAGATTTCACAGACAATCTGAATTAAATTCACCTCAATGTCATTTTTAAACAGATTTAAAAATGGAAGTTTGTCAGGCAACATGTTTTTTCATTGCATTCAAGGGGAAGGTCATGGATTGAAAGTGATTGTGTGTGTGTGTTTGTGTAATAGGAACAGTTGAGGCTGGTGGAGGAGCTGAAGGAAGAGCTTCAAAAGGTGAAGTGTGAGAACATGCTGATGGAGTGTCGTATCCGTGAGGAGGTCACCAATGACTTCTCAGAGCTCTTTACACAGATGGAGGCTGACTTCAGGTAGAGCAACACTGGCTTTGGCTTTTGATGAGATGGCTACGCTTACCAGTCAATGGTATGGATATTGCTGTGTAGGCGGTAATCTTAAAGTTTCATTTTGGAACTAAATCATACTAAGTGTATTAGAGCATCAGTAAACATCACTAGCAAAGTGAGTTTCACGTTGAGTTTCACATCTTTGCAAACAAATGTTTAATGTGTTCTAGGAAAGATTTCTCCAGTGCTTTTCTTTAATATTCATTGTGTAAGTTGGGAGGGACTACTGCAGCAAGCTACAATTCTCAAAGCAGGATAATTTGTAGGAATGTCTGTTGTAAAATACCCAAATTATCCTTTAACTGGACATGTGAAATCTATCTGTCTATCTGCAGTGAACGTTTGGCTAAAGAGAAGGCCATCCTTGAAGAGAGGTGTGAGAGACGACTTGAGCTGCTGAAAGAGTTGGTCAAGAAGAACTCCCGCCACGATGAAGATGAGGACGGCACCCAGTCACATGTGTGTTACCTAATCTGACCATTCACCAAGTACTGGCACATCAAGGGCCCACTTCCCAAGAGCATAGTTGCTAACTAAGTTAGCTACTATGTTAGTTGCAATGCGGTTGCTCAATGCCAACCAACTGAGTTGCTAACTGGTTAGCAATTCAGACTGGTTGCTACTGAGTTGCTAACTGGTTAGCAATTCAGACTGGTTGCTACTGAGTTGCTAACTGGTTAGCAATTCAGACTGGTTGCTACTGAGTTGCTAACTGGTAAGCAACAATGCTTTTGGAAAACGCACCCCAGATCAGAGCTTTAGATGTCAACACTTGAGCTGATAGAGTAGGAAAGGAAGGCTTGTAGAAATCTATACGAATCGTATGAAGATCTCTCCTGAAATGTAGACAGACTAACATTACCCAGACATAACATTACCCAAAGCGACTAACAAAAGAGGATAACATTCAAGCTATAGCACAATGAAAAAATAAGAGTGCATATCGCTCACATGAAATGGGCAGTATTTTGAAATGAAAATGCTATAGTGTAATAAAAAGTGCAGTATGGAGAGAGATTAAGAGTAAGAGATTAAGTGCATTCCTGGTATTCAGAAATTCAAGCTAGGAGATATTCCTGGAAGAACTGGGTCTTCAAGAATTTCTTGAAGGTGGAGAGGCTATCTGTTGATCTGGCAGCACTTGGAAGGGCATTCCACCAGCGTGAAACAACACATGAGAAGAGTCTGGATTGACCTGCGCAAAGTGTTAGCCGTGCTAGATAATGTTCTTTGGAGGAGCGAAGTGGCCAACGGGTGACTTTGGGCTTTAAGAGAGTATTCAGGTAGATGGGATCAGAACCATCAATCCCCCTGTAGGTCAACATCAATGCTTTGAATTTTATGCAAGTGGCTAAGGGTAGCCAGTGGAGTTCAATGAACAGAGGTGTGACTGCTTTCTTTTTGGCTGGTTGAAAACCAGATGTGAAGCTGCATTCTGGATCATCTGTAGTGGTCTCACAGCACAGGCTGGAAGACCTGATAGGAGGGTATTGCAATAGTCAAGGCGAGAGATAACCAAGGTCTGTACCAGGAGCAAGGTTGCATGTTGGGTTAGGTACGGTGTGATCTTCCTTATACTGAATATAGAAAAACAGCACAACTGAGCTACAGAGGCAAGACAGGATTACTTTTATTGTTTCCGTACATCAGGTCTTAATGTTTTAAAAATATATTTCTGATGTTTCTGTCTCTGTCTCCTTTTCTCCCTCCGTCTCCACTTCACCTTCTCTCCAGGATGAGCAGTCTGTGTCTCTTGACGAGATGATTGACTCCATGTGCAGTGACGTGGAGAGTATCAGGAAAGATGCAGAGGCAGCGCAGTCCTGCCTGGTCACCCAGCCGACCCCTGCCCTCGCCCCTATGGCCATGCTGAGCGACCTTCAGAGGAAGATCACTGAGCTCACGGAGGAGCTCATACAAAGCCAGAGCCTTCTCTCCAAGAAAACGTCTGGTGAGAAGGGGCCGATGTGTCCGTATCTGCCCGTGCCCGCGTACTCACATGCACACATCTGTTCCTCCCTTCCCCTCCTCTTTTTGAGGAAATCAAGAAGCAATTAAGAAGCGAGCGATAAACACACACACACACACAGTTGTTCACTGATGACTGATGCTGGTGCCCCAGGGTGATCACCACAGCAGTAATGGTGTAGTATTCATCAGACTGACAGCTCTGTACAAACAACATTCTGGTACTGTCTAAACATGAAGACAATACTGTGGTTACTTTCACTGAATGTGGTGGATATTGTACATTGTGACTCCATGTGGCTTTGTCAACCCTCTAACAGAATGCACTAAGGTAATTCCTCTGAAATGTTTTTGTCGCTTTCATAACACAACCAATAACCAATAAAATGCAATATCACTTGTATGATGTGAATGATTTGGATGAAATCTTTCGTTCAATTTATTCACGCAAGTTCTGCAGCTCAAATTGCATGTAATTAGGCCACGTCATACAGTACCATGGCATTTTATGGAAGTGACAAAAAGAAAAGTTCTTTTTCCGTGGAATTGGCCATTGCTATTCCTCTTGCAGTGTCCCCTGTGGTGCTGTTCTGTGCTAAACAAGCTAACTGTCCCAGCTAACCCGTGGCCTGTCATTTGCCTGTCTGTTTTCCCCAGAACTGGACAAACAACAAAAGCAAGCCAGAGAGGAGCTTGAGGAGACAAAAAAAGTAACAAGACTTATTAACACCTAATCCTAATCTTTTCTGTGTTTTTCCTCAAGTTGGGTGACCATTTGTATGTGTGTGTGCATATGCGTGTGTGCATGTGTCTGTGTCTGACTGCAGAAGCTCCAGTCTCGGGAGGTGCGTTGTGAAGAGCTGTTGGCAATGTGTCAGCAGAAGGATGAGATGGTCAGTAAACTGCAGGCTATCATGGACAAGCAGACTGAGACCACTGCTAAAGATGTGAGTCTAACTCTGTTCTCCTGTCTATCTGCATCACTGCACACACATTGTGTGTGTGTCTGCCTATAATAAGACTTAAATATAGATGATTATGTAATGGCTTAGAAAATCTCAGAGCATGTTGGGCCCAGGAGTTTTCCTTAAGCCCTATATAATCACCCGAGGTTGTTTCCGATCCTTCCCCATCTCTCTCCTACCCATTTTCTGTCACTCTCTACTGTCCTATCACAATAAAGGCAAAAAAAGCCCCCCAAAATAATAAAAAAAAGAAGTGTTCAGGCACAATTCAGTTGGCCTTTATGTGGTGTCTTCAAAATGTTTATCTTCAGGCACAGATATTTTCCTAACTTTAAATTCTGCATTATATCTTTTTTTAGATAGAGTTTTCAGTCCACTCTTTAGTTTCTGTGTCTGCTGCTGTATCAGTCTGACAATGACTATTTTCTTTGCACAGAGAGAGCAGATTGATGCCATCCGAAGAGAAATCTTAGACCTGAAGGCTAAATGCACCTGTTCAGCTGTGCCAGGTGGGCGGACCTCTCAGGCTGAGACCAGGAAGCGGCGGCAGCATCCAGGAGAGGGGCTGGACGGACAGCCCCCTCTAAAGAAAGGTACAGAGACCGGCCCAGCTGCTGAAAAGCCGCAGTCGCACCACATGGCCACTAGGACGGCCACTCGGGACTGGTTGCTGAAAGGGCGTCGATACGTGCAAGGCCGAAGACGCTCAGGGATGAGGAAGTAGTGTGGTTTTAAAATGTGTTGTGCGAGACTGCATTATGTATCAATTTAATTCTTTTATGTTGACACTGAAACTCATTCTAATAATAAAAATCATTTTTTATTTTTGTATGGTTTGAGAATGGGTGGGGGCAGTTTGAGTGACTCCAAGTGCTTCCCGTGATGAACAAAACCTCATCCTTTCCTGCTCTCACTGTGTTAATATACAGACAGGCATTCATAAAGAAGGCCTTGAGTATACATTCAGAGATACATATAAGATAACTGTTTACAAAAATTGTGCAAGATCATAGATGAGTCATTGAGCCATAAATGATGAAAACACATTTTCTTGTATGTTTCATGAACATTATTTCAAGTATGTAAAGTGAACCATGAATCATACTAAATTTAGATAATTATTTAATCAGATTTTCATAGTGATGTTAATTGGACGCTGCTGTCTCCCCAGGTGCTGAGGAAGAGAGTGACATTGTTGGCCCCTCAGAGGTCAAAGGTCAACAGGAGGTCACAGGGGCGGAGACTCATGGGACCAACAAGAGGTCAGAGGAGTTGGAGCAGTGTCTGCGAGACATCACCTCCCAGCTGACAGAGCAACAGCATACCAACAATGAGGTTCTAAAGGAGAAGGAGGAACTAATTCATGAGGTGAGCGTTCTTCAGGACAGAACCGAAGGACAGGCCAGAACTCTAGCTCAACTGGAAGTGGAGCTCAGCACCACCAAGACGCAACTGCAGGCCATTCAGGGGCAGCACGCAGAAGAACTGGAAGAGATCCGTAAGGAACTGAATGCAGCTAAGTCACAAATAGCCACTAGAGAGGCAGAGGTGACAGAGAAGAATACCCTTATCGAGAAGCTCTTGCGGGAAGTTCAACAGCTCCAGGACAAAGTGGACCAGTCCAGCGGATTGTCCGTTTCTCGACAGGACGGCAGGTCTGACCTTCAGGTACACGTGGCTGCAGTTACAACAACAGGGACTCCTGAACTTGAAGAAAAGCTGAGACGGAGGCAACAGGAAATGCATGATAAGGAGGCTTCCCTTTCCGCCAAGGAGGAGGATCTTAGCCAGAGACAGAGACAGCTCTCAGAGAAGGAGGCTGAGCTCAGACTCCTTCAAGAACAGAGTGGTGTGCCGGGTCATGATGAAAATGCGGAGCCGGGGAAGGAGTTGGGTGAAGGGGAAGGGACGCTCAACCTTAGAGAGGCCACACTGGCTCAGAGAGAGCAGAAAGTGGAGAGAAAACTAGCCACCATGGAGGAGAAAAGTGCAGAGCTCTCTCAGAGAGAGGAGGAGATGGAAAGAAGGCTTGTACGCAAAGAGGCGGAGCTCTGCCAGAAAGAGGAGGTGCTAATGCAGAAACTGGCTGACAAAGAGGCGGAGCTAGAGAAGAGGATGGTCCACAGGGAGGCTGAGTTGCTGCGGAAGGAAGAAGAGTCGAGCAACACTCTCTCTGCCAAGGAGACAGAATTATCCCAGAAAGAGGGGGAGTCAGAGAGGGCAAGTGCCCAACGAGAAGCTGCCAAATTGTTATCTCAGAGGGACGAGCTGGAGAATAAACTTGCTAGTATGGAGGCGGCCCTATCTAAAAAGGAGGAGGAGCTATCCGGACTGCAGCGGAGCCTGAAGGAGGCGCAGGAGCGTGCGGAGGAGGCGGAGTCGGCTGCGGTGCAGGAGGCACGCCGTAGGGAGGTTGAACGCAGGAGGGAGCTCCTGGCTGTGGCTGAGGAGGCCATTGCTCAGAAAGATGCTGAGCTGCAGAAACATGACCAGGAGATCAACAGGTATGTGAGAACAAGTGGCCACATAAGCACTCACTTATGATATAAGTATGTGGCATGATGTAAGCGACTTTTTTAAAAAATGCCATTACACAAGCAAGTTGTCTTCTTAAAGGAGAAATCTGGTGTGACTCAATCTATAGCCCTGTTGTTCCAGGTGACTGAGTGCTGTCTGTAGGAAAAAGAATGCGAAAATATCATACAACATAGACAGAACACTACCTGAATGGGGCACAGTAACTTACAGTTTAATTTGCCTATGGCCAAATTGCTTAATGTTAGCTACCAGTTCAATATCCAGTCTGTGTTGTAGGCCTGTCATCTGTACGGATTGATTCATACCAGATTTCTTTTGATGCTTATTTTGATATGCATGCGTACTGTAGATTGAGATGAGTTACTCAAACAAGCTTATGATATCAACATGGGAACAATTGTCCAGACAGTTGCACAAAATTTGTTCAGCCCAAGCTGATGTAATTTTTCAAGCACAAGTTGTCTTCTGAAAGGGATATATGGGGCATATTTTGGGTGCCATACATGGATTGAAAAGAGTGAGAAGTTAGAAGGAAGTGTTCGACACAGTGTACAAAAGTAATTGCTGAAACTGTAAGAGGGTTTTGTGTTGGTGTGTGTGTGTTACCTATATCCATTTATTGCACTGCTGAAGGATGCCACATGTGTTTTCTAACACAAGCTGTTTTCCTGCATGTGCACGCTGCAGCTTGAAGGAGGAACTGAAAGCCAGCACAGATAAAGTCCAGAGTCTGACTGTGGATCTGCAGAGACGTGATGACGACTCCTCCGACCTGAAGGAGAAACTGGCTGACTCCAAGAAACAGTTTCAGCAGGTCCAGAAGGAGGTGAGACCTTGAGTCATGATGCCCAATGTAGACCTCGAACAGTCAGTGCTACATGAAAACCAGACATTCGCTTGCAGTTAGGACACGGTGGTAGTGCTCTAAATGTGTGCAATGCTTTGTGGGTCTAGCACCAATGGACCACTACTGGTCCCTGGTGTTAGTCTTGGCTGTAGACTTTTAATACGTTTGCAGTCTCCAGTCACTACTTGTAGATGGCGACAGCAGGCCAGTGAGGATTGCATGGTTCATGAGACCAGTGATGTACAAACCCAATTCCAAAAAAGTTGGGATGTTGTCTAAACTGTAAATAGAAAATAAATGCTATAATTCTCAAATCATACAAGTAGCATATTTGTTTGAGAATAGACTACGGACCACACAGAAGTTGTTGAAACCAGCATTTAGTTAGGACAGTGTGAACAAAAGGCAGGAAAACTTGTGTAATACTTAATACAAAGCAAAGGCAGACACTTCACAACTGATTATGTTAACTGCCAAGATGATTTTGTATAAAAAGAGCATTCTTGCTTGTCCTAGACATGGTTCCACCAGCCAGCTGGTAGGAGTCTTCTTCATCATGTTTTCACATCCATTTAGAATCTGATCACCTTTATCTTGGAGACACAGTTTTGGAACTTTGTATAGAGTACATGTGGCCCTTGTTGTCTGGTAATATTTAAGGCCTTCCCTGAAAGTATACTGTCCATGTGGCAATTTATGCAACTCAAAATCTCTATATATATGATTCAGCATTAATTTTGGCTCTCTAGACGAGTAAGCAGGCTGTAACAAAGGCACTACTGCATCCCCATACCATCATAGATGCTGCCTTTTGAGCTGACCACTAAACAACAAGGATGATTCATCTCCTCTGTAGCCAGGAGAATGCAAGACTCCATGATTTAAAAACAGAATGACAGATTTTGACTTGTGTAACCATAGGACAGTTTTCCAAGTCTTCTAGGTCCATCTCAAATGAGCTTATATATTGTAGAGGTTTATATAATACTGTTAAACCTCTGGATCAAGTTAAGTTTTCACCAGCATTCAGGGTTGGAGTGTCAAAGTTTGTTCATGGACAATGGTCAATTATTGATGTCATGAACCCATACAATGATTTTCATTACAGAATTAGATTTTCTATACGTGTATGTTTATACTTGGTAATTACATATTTATATGTGATAAATAAGTAATGAATCCCTCCACACCCTCCCTCTCACACACTTTAATTCTGAGAGTCTTTTATATACACATTCATGTTAGCAGTTAATATAATTAGCCTCTGTGTGTTGTTTTTAGCATTATTCAGCTTTTACAGCCTTTTACTGGCTCTGCCCTAACTTGACATGTCGCAAGTATCAAATTTCAAATAAACAATAGTGTTCCTGGTTTCAACAGTTGATATGTTGTCTTTGGCCTATTCTCTATCAAATGAATGGCTTACATGTTTTGAAAATAATAGCATTTTGTTTTTATTGATGTTTTACCAATCGTCGGAATTGGGTTTGTAGTTTTTCCATAATTGCATTCAGCAATACATTAAGATACTTTTGTGATGTTGTAACTCATCAAAATGTATTGTGTATTGCAACTGTGGCTGTAAGATTAGGCCTAAGTGTTTTTACAATTTGTCTACTGAAATGATCAAATCAACACTTCAGTCACTTCAGCTATCAGTGTGGTGAGTGCATAGCAGAAAATGTGCTGCTTTTGCCAAGTAAGACAAGAGTGTTTTATAGAAGGTTGTTGTTAATGGATTATGTAGGCGTAATGAATATTTAACTGAAGCTAGACTCAAAAACTAGATTGCAAATGGAATTATAATATAAAGATTCTTTCCCCAGATCATGCAAGCCTTATTGGGAGTACTGCTATTAAGAATATTTACCAACGGGGGTGGCAGATGATGACTGAAAAGTTTTTCTGTTTGTGTGTGTGTGTAGATCTCCTCCATGCGGGACGTGGAGAAGTCTCTGAGGCAGAAGGTGCAGGACCTGGAGAAGACCAAAGTGCAGCTCCAGAAGGACCTTAGCAGCAGAGACCGCACCATTCACATGCTCAAAAGTGTAAGGCATACACACTCAGATCCTTTTTAGACCCTTTTCAAAACTCTGTGTGTGTGTGTTTTATAGATATTTTTGTGTATCATTCCTTTTACTTTTCTCTTTTTTCTCATCCCTCCCCCTTTTCAAGTGTGTGTGTTTGTGTTTGTGTGCGTCTGACAAATGCCTCTTTGCTTTCATCTGCAGGAGCAGTCAGCAGATAAATCTGACGAAACCCTTCAGCTGTATCAGAAAGCCTGCAAAGGTACATCATCTCACCATTCAAACTTGCCTTTAAGGTGCTGCGGAAATGATTTAATAAAGTCTTGTTGTTTGTTTATTTGTTAGTTCATTTGTTTGTTTGTGTTGTAGACCTGCAGGCCCGTGAGCAGGTGATTGAGGACATGCGTCTGGTGCTAACGGAACAAGAGGAGACTCAGGCCCAGATGGATCTGGAGCTGGAAGCCCAGCAGGACCTCAATGAGCAACTCACTCAAGGTCACTAGTCACACACACACAACAGTAGTAGCTCCAAAAGCAGTTCTGGCAAGGTTACTAAGTACAGACACGCACACTTTAAACCAAACCCACACAGAAATCCACTCGCCAAAAAGCTACTGCGGGAAAAGCGTTGCATGACGTCGTAACCAACAAAGTATCTAACTTAGTTAGCCCCTATGGTTTTGGGAAACGCACCTCTGGTCTGTGCTCAGAGGTAAATGTTTGTGTTTGATACTACAGAGGTGGAGAAGCTGAAGAATCTGTTACTGAAGCAGAACAGCAGGAGGGACGCTGGGTCCATGGGAGAGGTGGACACCCAGGCCAGAGAGGAGCTGGCCCAGGCCCAGGAGAACCTGAAGGTAAACACACAGATCCCCACTCCACAGGGCATGCCCAGCATGGAGGTCAGGCACTTGAGGTGAGAAGAAATGAGCTCAAGGTTGTTGGTACTTGGCAGTTGGTGGACTATTCTGCTTCCGCTTTTGCCTCTGCACTGTCCGTGATTAAAGGCAAAGACAGACCAGGACGACTGCTGGACGTCTCAAGGCTTTGGGGAGGCTCAGAAAAGTTCACAAACAAATCTGTTCAGTATGTTCAGCTACATTGGAAGCGGTTGGAAACGTTTGGAGCCGCAAGGACAGTGTTAGATTCTCTGATTCTCTGAGGGGCAGAAGTCGAAATGACTACCATTGCTTGCTTTGTACAAAGAGTTAGAATGTTTGCTTTGGTTGAAACTCGAAATGACTACCATGGTTTGCTTTGTACAAAGAATTTTATTGTTTGTTTGCTAGTCTCCTACTTTTGCACAACTTGTGATCAATTTATTAGCACGCCAATGCATTAAAAACTAGACAGACAATCATGAAATTGTCTGAAAATAGTCAAAAGAACGATATGTTGTGCACCTTGGTTAAAACTCAAAATGACTACCATGGCTTGCTTTGTACAAAGAATTTGAATGTTTGTTTGCCTTGGTTGAATCTCGAAATGCTTACCATGGGTTGTTTTGTGCACAAAATTTGAGTGTTTGTTTGCTAGTCTACTTGCTTGGCTAGCGTAAATCAGATGCGAAAAGGGACGTATAATTCAGAGGTTCAGAAGAAATGGGACAACCTCCGCACAACTTACAACCGCTATAAAAAAACGCCACCTTCGGGAAGCTTGGGGGCAGCAGGCAATAAGGACGGTGCATGTGCTTATGGGCTGCACTCCATTCCATCATTTCTGGTGTTCATGTTTAGTGGCACAAGACTAGTAAGGAGAGTTATTGCATCTCGTGCAGGAGCAGAATGTACACGCAACTGTGTAGTTGGCAACAGTCAAAGCAGCGTGTCTCGATGCAGCTTTTTTGCCGAACGGGGAAGACGAGAGGCAACAGAGTGGTTGGCTGTTTGTGTGTGGGCTGCTTTAGAGTCAGCAGTACACATTGAGAACCAGTGCACTAAGATACATACGTCTAAGATTGTGTGTGTGTTTTTTTTTGTGTAGCTGTCCAATGAGAAGTCCCAGGCTGACCGCAAGAAGTGGCTGGACGAGAAGCTGGTTCTGATCCGGCAGGCCAAAGAGGCGGAGGAGAGGCGGAACCAGGAGATGCGGCGCTTCGCTGATGAGCGTGAGCGGCACAACAGGCAGCAGGCAGAGCTGGTGAGGACCAGTGCCTCCTTACACTCTTCATTACATTAAAGCAACACAAATAATCCAATTAGCATCCATGTGCATTCAGGCATGTTGGCTATGTGCCAGGGTACATGAAGCAGAACTGACTCATGTGAGGGAAGACCACTGTGTGTGCATGCTCTTAAATGTCTGTAGTCGCTTGCTGGAAAAAATATTGATATAGCCTTTATTTATTACTGTTTTCAATTATGTTAATTGAAGCTTCATTACTGTACTCAAGGTCAATATCAGGCCAAGCATGTGAAGTTTAAATTGTGTATAATGTGTTATATTAGGTCAAGTATGTGTGTGTGTGTGTGTGTAGGAGGCCTTGTCAGCACGTCTTCAGGAGCGGGAGCAGGAGATGGAGCGCTGGCGTAAGGAGAGGGACACGTTGGTGTCCGTACTCGAGGTGCAGCTCCAGAAACTCCTCTCTTCCAACAAGGAGAAGGACCAGCAGCTTCAGAAGCTCCAGCTCCAGTGTGATAACACCCCCAAACCACTAGAGGTCAGCACAGGGCTGCTGTCCAAACTGCATCTGTGTTTATGGTGGCTGTTGTGGCGAGGCAGTTGTTTCCACAGCAGTGTTGGAACATGATAAAGGATTAAATTTAAATAGATGCTTTTAAAAAAGGACTTCTAGGGAAAAGCCCTGTTCATTCTTTCCCAGAGACCTCAGGGTGTGGTAAAGAGGACAGTTTAGTTCTGACTACTGTTGGATTGCCAAGGATAACTTTAAATAGACATGTGAAAGTAAAGCCATCAAGGATAACTTTTAAATAGACGTGAAAGTGAAGCTGAGGGAAAAGTATAAAATAAGCATAAGCATGCTTAACTGAACAACTTAACTAAACAAGTGCTATTTTAAGAGGAGGTATCGCTGTTGTTTGCGTTTGAAGTTTAATTTTTCATTGTTCTCATTGTAAAATCATTGAATTTAATGTACTGTGCATTGCATGGACAAGCAGCAAGACAGCTGTGGGTTAAACGGATGTTTGGAGTTACAGTTTTCCCGCATATTGCCTGGCTGCAAATGATGCGTATAGACAATAAGCAAGCGTTTAAAACATAACAGAAATATGCGGTTCAGAAACAAAGATGAAACAAAGATGTGAGAAACAAACCTGTTTGAATGCTGTACTGTTTTTTTTTTTTTATTTCTGTCGGCTAAAATGTTACTGACCATGGTGAGCTTGATAAAGTCTGATTCCATTGTTGCTTGCTAGTTCAACTGTCGTTTACTATGGTTGTTATAGTTACCATTCAAAAGAACATTGATATGGAATGGTGATTTAAGTTTTTTACCAGATGTGTTTCATAGGTGTCCTGTTATAGGGGATTATTACATGGCTCTTTATCATGCTGAAAAATGCTTCATTCACTTCAGTGGGACTTCCCAATGTTCTAACGTCTGATAGTTCTTGATAACGGACCATTGCTAAATTTAACAGACCGCTGTTAGGGAAAGTAAAACGGAATGTTGCCGTAACCAATCAGCTGATCTGTAAGTTAAAGGAGTACCGTTTTTCCCAGAAGGTATTATCCATCTTTATCATTAAAATGAGTATGATGGCAATAGTAAACATGCTTTGTTGTCATGTTATAGATGTATTCAATAGATCACTGTGTAATAAGCAGGATAACGATCTGCAAGGCGGTCATTATCATGGAATAACATAACCTTCAGAATGATTCCAGCCCTCTCTGGGCTATTGTGGAATAATGATCTGTCGCAGATGTTATCCCTTACATAATGGACAACCTGTCAGCCAATCAGAAAAACGTATTTAATTTCTCCAGGTGGTAAATTTATTTATACCTGCAATATGAGAGCCAAAATGCAATAGTTTTCCTCCTTTTTCAATCTTGTGTTTGTGTGTGTATGTTCATGTTTTTGTTTGCACGGTTTATTACAGAGTGGAGTGCCTGTTGAGGAGCTACAGAAGCTCTTGTCTGACAGAGAGGCAGAGATCCTTTGCCTGAAGAACCAGCTGAAGACCTGCACCCAGCCTGGCCCCTCTAAACCATCTCCAAGAGAGCTACGGGACTCTTCAACACAGGTCAGCTCACTGGCACCCCCTGTCCAAGACGCACATCTCACACATCATCACCCAGAGGCACTATCGTGGAGATTAGCACAAATTGAATATTGCAGTGTTGGCTGTTGGATGAGTGCCATCTTGTGTTATGTCATCGAGCTTGGCACTAATGTTGCACTCTGTGAAGAGCTGTGGGCTCAGCCCCTGTTCCAAGAAATTACACTGCCATGAAGTGGTCTAATGTTAATCTGGTGTTTGCCCAGGTTGTTTTCTGATAGAATTATCTTTACACAGAGAGAGTGCCCGTCTGCACAGGTCTGGAAAGCTCTGGATTTATGATTGGGCTACTGATTTCTGGACATGGAAATTATTTGTGAAGAGAAATTTGTGTGTCTTGGTTAAAAAAATGTCTTGATGTTCTGAGCATATTAAGATTTACACTGGAAAGTCAGGTACACAAAAAGTCAAATTCCCAATAAGATCATACAGTAGTATCGGTGTACAAAAACAGTGGCATTAATTTAGGGTTGCTGAGCAACAGAAATCACCTTGTGCACAGCCCACCTATCAAAAGGATGCTGCTTCTAGCAAATTGTTTGTGCTATTGCTTTGCTACCAAGCTGTGTTTAGAAGTTTACAACCTGTTCAGTGAATGTCTCTAATGTTAAGTTCTAATGTAATCAGACTAATTAGACACTATTTACCAGTGTCTAAGTCTAAGGAAGAGCTTTGAGCAAACCATCATCCTTGGAAATAAGCCATTATAAGAACGGCAGTCTGGAAATTTTTATTTGGATGGTTGACGAGCCCCCTGTTCACGCAGTGTAGGTGTTGAGTGTTACGGATTTTGTGTGCTTCTGGACTAAGTCTGTGTGTACTGGTTTCTCAGACTAAACCAGTGGAAGAATCAGCAAAGGTGTCAAACATCTCAGCTGGCAAACCTCTGGACAGCAGCACTTTGAAGCACAGAGAAAAGAGCAGAGGATCTGTCATCAGTCAGGTAACAACTCCTGTCTGTCCACATCCCCAATTTAGTGGCCTCTCATCGTACAGGAGGCCCAGAGACTGGATGAAACCAAAGCTGAATTATGGGCAAAAGAGCAATGGGCCTCATTCACTGTCAGTTTTTTTTAAATTTGGGGCCCATTTAAAATACGTAAATCATATGCAAACTGCAGAATTGCTGAAAATGCAACCACTGATTATTTTGCACAAACATCACAACTCAAAGGTTTTGAGTGCCCTTGAGTGTGTGTGCAATACTTTGTTTTTTACCACTGAATGTTTTTGCTAATTTAATGCCATCAACCAGTTACCTCAATCTGAGGTAATGACCTCAATCTGAATACCTAGCTGTCTTAGAGGTAGGATCAAGGGCATACTGAGCTGCAGAGCAAAATCAGATCAATCGCTGATCAGCATGGGGTTTGCTAGGCTAGCCATCATTAAGATCCTAAGATGCAAACACAAATAGGTCCCTCATGGCATGGCTTTACTTTACATGGTAGATGCTTTGTTCTGTCTCATGAGGTCGGAGCTTTTATTAACGGGATACGACAGCTTTTTATTTAGTTTATTCTCCTAGAGTTGGATTAAAAGATATTCTTCAAGATACTGCAACAAGGCATTACATGCCATGTGTTTGAAAAGAGGAATATAAGATATCTTTTTTCAAAAATATTTTGAATTTGCCTCTGTTAATATTAGTAAAGTCACAGTTTAGTTTTGTTGTTTTAATTGAGCAAGGACAAATCAGATAACATTTACCCAACTGCATCTGTCCTGATGTTACCTGAAAATCAAATTTTATAAAAAAATATTTATGAAAATATGTCTATAAAATATTTATGATAATTGAATTAAATTTCAGTTCAGGTCAGTTTATTTGATAGACTCATGTCCATAACCACACAAGACAGACCAGATAAAAGAGTTTAAAAAATCAATATGGCCTTGATAACGTTTTGGAAAAGATCTCTGACTTTCAAGTGATAGACTGCAGATAAGATATTTTCATAAGAGTGGAGAGATTGGATGGAGTACCCTTTTACATATACAGCATATTATATGTCTGTCATATGTGGAGCAGGTGGATGCCCAAAGGGTGTGTGTGTGTGTTTCATGTGGAGTAGGTAACTTTAATTAACGCTGTCAGTCTGCCCTGCAGAGTTCGTCGGGGGGCTACCCGTCAGTGCTGGAGTCATCAGAGATCTCCACGGAGACGGGGCGGCGCTCCCGTTTCCCCCGCCCGGAGCTAGAGATCTCATTTAGCCCGCTGCAGCCCGACCGGCTGGCTCTCAGGAGGCAGGGAGATGACGAGGCCGTCACCGTCAAGATCACACGCTCCACGCGCAAGAGGAAGAGCTCCGACATGGAGAAGGTGAGGGGGGTTGGTGTGAAAGGGGAAAGGGATGTGAAATATGTATACAATATTGTCCCTTTTACTTTGTGAGGACACTGTGTGTGACACACACGCACACAAGCTGAATGACATTGAACAAACACATGGGACACACACACACATAGTTTCTTTTATGAGGACATAAATGAGATTCACTATACATTTACTTTACTGTATAGGTTACCTCACTGAGCTAAGAAGTGTGCTGGTTGCACCACTTGAGACATTACAGATGCTCCCGCCTGCTATTTATTGTGTGTGCCCACACGTTTACTCTATAGATCTGTGTATTTACACAGTGAAGTACTGTACTCTTACAGTAAGGACGATATGGAACATCTCAGTCTGGCATCACACACGTGCATGCACACATACATATTCAATATGTGTTCATTTCCATTGTGATCCATCTGAATGATGAATTGATTTAATCCCTCCCAGTTTAAATTCCTGTTTGTTTTTGCACTCTCTATCTGCACCACTTGATTGATCTGTTAGTATGCGTGAGCATGCACATGGCTTGTTTTGTTGCTAAATAGCCCTTAAGTTCTTGTATAATATGATATTAACTGTTATGGGGGTAGGCTTCTGCATGAAGGAGAAAGGCATCATAACTTTGCCAGCGCTTGGCAGACCAAATTGCCCCTCATCAGATTTATTGATTTTGGCCAACGTGGGAATGCGTTGAGCAGAACTCAGCCCCGGGCTCATCATTGACATGGAGAGGCTAATGCTTCTATTTATATTCCATTTTATAATGAAATTGTCAGCTGAGCTCGCGCTTCGCTCGCTTGCTCTTCCGTCCACTCACTCTCTCCAGTCCATCTCTAGCACTTGAAGCTTGAGTTCAGCTCATACGTCTAAAGGGCCATGTGTGTGCTTTTGCGTGTGTGTGTGTGTGTGAGGCGGGCTGTGTCAGCTGTCCCTGTGAGGCTCGCATTGGAATAAGGCAGCTGCCAGGTTCTTTCATTCCTTTTAGTTAATTAGTCTGAGCACTCGAGCATAGCTCTGCTGCCCCTGACTCTGACTCTGGGTCTACCTCTTCCTTTTTCTCTTCCTCATGCTCACAGAGTAGAGCAGAGCCAGTTCCTTGCATAGGAAGGTGCCCCACACACACATTTAAGGGGGGCATCAGAATGGATTTCAGGGGGAGGGGTCTGGTCTAGGGCAGAAAAAATGCTAGATCCAGCCCTGCGGTGTAGATTAGTGGGTGGACACAGCCTGGGTCCTCTGCGGAGGCACATTAGGGATGCAGCTTCTAACTATTTGGGGTTTTTGGTGTGTGTGTGTGTGTGTGGGGGGGGGGGGGGGTTAATTGATTACTTGTTTGATTGGTAAAATATCAAAATGACAGCACTGGGCTCGTCAATGTCACTTCTGTCTTGCTAGCCAATTAAAATCGAGGAAGAGGCAGGACATACATTGTCAACACTGTCGGGAGGTGCACAGGAAAACTAATGAATGAAGTAATTCACTGAACATCTCCCACGTGAGCTCAATTTGTCTGTTGAGGACATATCAGCTGAGTCCTAAATCATTGCTACCTTTTCACTTATCTTGTAAGATAGTTAGTTAGCATGTAGCAACATTCTACAAATTACATGACAACCTAGCAACAGTTGAACACTTGAACAATGTGCTCAGAAAATTAGTTTTTGAGCAATGTCAGTGTAAATAGGCTGTTTGGTGGACACAGACCCAAAGCTAACAACTTTCAAGTTCAAAAAGCTGCAGTCCTTTCTAAAGAAAGAGAATTGCCAGAGAGTGACTGACTATAGCAGCTAAAATAGTTGTTAGTCAGACAGCAAAAATAGCTGTCGATTAAGTTTTAAAAAGTAGTTGACAAGAAATCAATTCCTTATTGCAACTGTACTGCATGCTTCCCAGACATGCTTCCCACGCTAATTGGCCATGTTGATGCTTCCTCAGATCCTGTGATCACTCTGCGTGTCACTGATGGATGCTGTGAAAGCTTAGAGATGGATTAAGATGCTGCCCCTTTGATATGTATAGGATTAATTACCTTAATTACCGCCAAGGAGGTTATGTTTTCGCAGGCGTCTGTCTGTCTGTGAGCAAGAAAAATACAGCACGGATCTGGATGAAATCGGACAATGTGGGTAATGAGGCCAAGGAACAGATGATAAAATTTTGGTGGTGATCCGGAACACCGACTGGAGTTTGTATTGGGTCATTGCCTTGCTGTAGGTTAACTAGTTAGCCATTTTATGGTTGCACCGATGAAGGAAACCTGCTGCATGCTGCATGTGAGTTACATCACAAATGTGTTCTCTTTATGGCATAAAAGCAGACCTCAACTGAGGGACCCTCTTCAACATGCTACAAATATGAAAATATGATTGAATAATGGTTGTGCAGTTTATTGGGAGAGGGGGTGACTTTAATCAAATATTTGTTGAAGTCTGTGTAAAAGAATAAAGCTCCAGACTTGGCCTAGCCTTCTCCAGAGTCAGGACACGGTTCTGTGAGTCTAAAATGAATCCAAGCAGTGAATCCAAGGCCGCTATGATTAATCAGCCGAAGACAAGGGAAAACACAAGCATCCGGACAGGTTCATTATTTAGGCCACTTGGCACTGCAATATTGCTTCTCCTTAATAGATACGCGTTCCATATGTTATTCAGGTGGAACACACCCCAGCGTTGGTGCTGTGATCCCGAGCCAAACTAAAGAAAGCATCTGTCAGGACGCAGACACCAAGGCTGGAAACAAAGAGATGTGAACAGGGGAGAGAGAAATACATTTTTGTGACTACAACTAAGACATAACCTCATGGTGTAATGGCCTAGGAGAACCTTTCCATGACTCCAGGAGTTATTGAGCCGCTTCCTAAGATTAAATAAAAAGCAAAAAAGTAAATGTAAAATTATAGAACTAAAAGAGAAACTTTTATATAACTGAGAGAGAAACCTTTCCTCGCAACGATTTTGTGATTGTCAGTGTAGTGATTATGCAGGCTGGTGAGGCAGTGTAATTGGATAATTTGTAAGTATTAAGCGACTCAGTCTGGTGAGAGTTACGTTAAGATGACTGACAGTTTTTCACTTTTGTAGCTTTCATCTTCATATCCGTTATGATTTGTCCCGCGATTGCAGAGATCCTGCTGGCCTGTGTCAGCTGCTGTGGCTCCATCAAGTGTTGTTGAAATACTTTTGTAAACCTGCTTTTTAAAGGCCGCCAGTAATGAGACATTATTTAGATTGTTGAGGTTGTTTCATTGTTCTTTCGAGAAGAGCCATGTTGTTGTTTTTTTTTTTTTAATGTTTAAAAAATACTTGCCTGTAAAATACTTGTGTATTTCTAATTGAGTCTTAAACCCTGAAAATGTTTTTCAAGGTCATTTTTATAGTGTAATTATGTCTAGTGTTCAGTTCAGTCACGATTGAACAGTCATGAGACTGGTCCAATAGGTTTTCCAGAAGTCATGAAAATAATTTCCAACTTTGTGTTTTGCGGTAATATAACATAAATAATGTTATATTTTACTTTATGACAATCTAATAGAGAAAGTATTTTAAGTGACTCTAACATTAACAATGGGATATAAAAAGAGATTGTATACCATTTCACTGTTAAGATTCCAGGCTGCATTGCACAATGGTATTGTACGATATGATATATGATAGATTGGTAGCTGTGTATAGGCTGTAGGTAACTTTCTGATTGCGGATGCTAACACTGAGATGTGTTTACTGTGAGAGTGTTGTGGTTTATTCTGTTCTGATGAATGACGTATACACATGCAGCCGTTGCGTGCCTTGTTTAGAGTGAGGCGGAGGTGGTGATACTGCTCTGATTGAACGTGTGAAATGTGTTATGTAATTTCCTGTCATCAGCAGGACAAGGTTGCATGTGTGTTGATTGTGTTGGGGTTTGTGTGTGTGTGTGTGTGTGTGTGTGTGTGTGTGTGTGTGTGTTTGAATGCCTCTCTGTCTGCCTGTGTGTGTGTGTCCATGTGTGTGTATGTCATGTTGTATATGTTGCACTGACTAGGGCGGGCGAGGGAAGGCTGCATGGCAAGAACAGAGACATAGCCCTGCAGTGTCCCGGCCTGATCCAACTAATGACTGCTGTGCTGTCTGCTGTTCTGCCCCCCCCTCCCCTCCCCAGCCAAGCTCAGCACAGGGCTGGCACATAGCCCCACACCGCCGCCTGGGTCTGGCACACTGCGTAGCTCACGCATGCATACACACACACACACAGTACACATGCACATATATACAGTCATAATACACAAACACATACAGTCATAATACATACATACACATACACACGCACTCTCAGACAGTTATAATGCATGCTCACACACACATGCTCACACAGTCATAATACACACATGCACACATACACACACAGTCATAATACACGCACACTACGTGCACACACACTCACACATGCTCACACAGTTATAACACACACACGCACGCACAGTCATAATACACACTACACACTAAATGTGCACACACACAGTCATAATACACACACAGCATCGTAATATACTCAGACACACAGTAAAAATATACACACACAGAGCCAAAATACACACATTCAAACCTGCAATCTACACACAGACATGCATGTGAAACATGCCATGCACGCAAAACATGCCATGCGCAGACCCAGACTTGCGTGTACATACGTACATGCGTGCATGCGCACACACACACTCTTTCTCACACTCTTTCCCTTACAGCCCCACACAGAAACACATGGTTTATTGGTCCCTGTGAGGCTTGATCTTGGCAACTGGAAGAGCAGGGTGTCATTTTGGCTCAGTCACCCATTGAATATATGCAGTGTGGTGTTGAGTCCTTTGAATATTGATGCAGTTGTTTTGGGTTGTGGTTAATACCTATTACCAGCTACAGCTACGCGACTGTACTCCCTTTGACCCTCACATATTGATTGGGTGTCTTCAGACATACGCAGCTCCGGTTGCATTTAATTTCACAGAGTGAGTGAGAGCGTGATGCACTCGGAGGTTCAGGCCTCAAGAGTTTGGCCTTTTTACCATCTGCAACATCAGTGGCCCGTGGTGCCATCCATCTCTCTTAGTTACTGTTCGTCTGGAAGGGGAATGCAAAGCAGCTGTGGATGCTTTTAATGCCGTCTGATCTTCCGAGACGTCTGACACAGTGCCCTCTGTGGAAGGAAACCCAAGCTGCGGAATGTCACATTACTGTCAGACAAAATGTCGTCTTTAACATTAGGTGTCCTGTGATCAATGAATGAATGATTGGTTAGTTTCTCCTTTCTTATGAATACTCTTAGCTGTCCTGAAAACACTGTGTATGAAGAAAAGAAGTCTTTGATTTAGACTATTTATTCATTTGCTTATTAATTTACTTACTTACTTACTTACTTACTTACTTACTTATTTCTCCCCACACAAGTCTTTCAGTTTCAGGAAGAAATGCAGCAGGAACAGCACTAAAGAAACGCCCCAAAAGCCCAAACCAAACCCTCAGGTATCCTCCTCTTCCTCCGGCCTTCATCTAGCCTGTAGCCTGGCCCCTCATTCTGTCTCATATCTTCTGTTCGATTCAGTGATTCAGCCTTTAATTCCATCCATCATCACCTTCAATGGCCTTTCATTCATAAGCCATTCATAATTCTGGTATTTTCAAGGGAATCCTTTAACTCCTGTATTTTCAGTGGGATCGTTTAATTCTTTTTTTTATTACACTGGGATCATTTAATCCTGTTATTTACACTGGGATCCTTTAATTCTGTTATTTACACAGCCGTCCTATCCTTTATTCTAATTCAATCAATGGATTGCTGAAAAACAAACATAAATGCTGCTGAAGAGGGTGAGTTTTGAAGGTGTGTTGTTATTGTTTGTGTTCCCTGCTGTTGAAGGCCGTGAGTGTAATCAGCGCAGCACGCCTCGTCCGTTCTGGCATTAAGCCCTTTGTCTCTGTCACAGGAGTCTGCCAGGGCTACGGTGGCGAGTTGGAAAAAGCGCCCCAGCATCTGACTCACCCCTCAGTGGCCCAGCTAATGAGTTCATTCCACAGGCCGCCTGCCTCCCACTCTCACCATTGACATAGTTCTTTATTCCAGCCAGTGGATTAGTCCCATTTTTATTGTTTAGTGCTTTTGGACAGTTGTTGTGCAGTGTGTGTGTGTGAGTGTGTGTGTGTGTCTATGTGTTTATTTATTTGTATGTATGTGTGTGTATGCATGGTTTTGTGTGCGTGTGTGCAAACGTGTGTGTGTGTTTGTGCATGTTTTTATGTATGGTGTGTGTGTGTCATATGTTTTCAGCACAAGAAACTCAGTGCTCGTCCTAAGGCAGGCTCATTGTTTGAGTTGTATGCTTTGAGGGATACATATAGATGGAGCAGATGACTAATTGAAGATGCTTTTTAATGGGAGCCACAGCGCTGGCTCACCATCTGATACTCCATCCCAACGGTCTCTGTTTCCCCCCGCCTGCCTCTGTGCAGCTGATTTTACCTCATCCCAGAGCCAGTGCACTCAGATGGCTGTCAGTCTCAGGCCAGCATGCATTCTTTATGCCCATTAACAATGGAGCCATGTTTGTTTTTTGATTACTCTCCTGCTGCCGCCTCTGCCGCAGTCGACACCTGCTCCGGTCGCCGTCATCCTTGCGTATCCGTGCCGATGGAAGGACGTGAAGTGTGACGGGGGCACACGGAGCTGACACCTCATCTCCTTCTGTTTTTGGGCCGTCAAAACGCTTCTGATTCAATAACACACATTTCACACCAGCAGTGCTCAACCCTCTCATGTCTCCACACCATGCCAGTCACCCTAATCTCATCCATTGCATTGGTTACATGTGGCACACATTTCCTAATTGCTGCATTTTTTAATGCAAATCAGTCCATTTAAGCTAATGATATGAAGCCAAGATTTTCCGTCTGACAGTATTAGTTCCGGTTTTAAATGTGTACAGTTTGAATGTGTAAATAAATATTTGTTGTGCCACTCCCTGACAAAGCGTGAATTTTAAATCTCCTCTCTTCTGTTCCCCGTGCTTCCTCTGCTCTTCCTTGCTTGTGTGTGTGTGGTGCTGACTGTCTCCGTCCTCTCAGCAGGATGCAGTGGAGAACGAGAACAAGAGGAACACAAGGTCCAGGATGACACCAAAACTGGCAGTGCACCAGGAGGAGGTGAGGACCAGGACTTGAGTTTTAGGTGGCTGCTCTGATGCCCGACTTGAATTGGCCGTGTTGAGGAATTCATGAGCTCGCACACGGTCTTCTGTAACTTTCCACAGAGCTTTTATATCCAGCTAGTGCAAGGACAAGTGAACTCCTCTACACTCTACTGAGGATTTGGCTGGTTTTGAATGGCTGGGTTTCCAATCATAGAGCCTCCACATTGCCATTATCATGCCATAGGCTTAAGGTTTATGGCTTCAGACACTGCTGGTGAGCATATGCTTTTAAGTGTGATGACATTGATGGGAAAGGGAAGGATCATTTTCATTAATGTCGCACTTTGCTCGGGGGAGTATAGCAGACATAAAAAGGTTAGATGGAATGAATCATGGACCATAACGTTGTGTCTTTAGAGTCCATGAAACACCATTTTTTTTTGCAATTTCTGTAACAATACAACTGCTCTAATGCACATTATTTCAACTTCAAACAAAGAGGTTAAAGAGCTTCAACATCCTAACACTGAAGGCTATTTTATCCATATTTCAGATAAAACTTGTCATGTTTTATCAGCAGCAGGTCCTGGCAGCTGTAGCCAGTCCACTTTTAAGGAATATTCTTGTCTCCCAAATTTGTGACCACAAACATGGCAAAGCGCCATCTGGTCACAGACTGGCAGGTGCACCTGGCACAGCTTGGCACAGCACCTGTCAGCATGCAGGCTCATGCATGCCACTCATGTGGCCTTGCCTGGCAGAGGACAGTGGAAAAAAACATCTCAGTCTTTTCAGTTTCTGCTCCTCCAGTTTCTAAAAAAAATATCCTTTGAGCATCGTATCTCATGATCACAAACACCGGCTCATATGGATAACACAATGGACTTGCCCACTGGGGCACTATGGCTTCCCGAACTGTAATCACATGCCCATCTTATTTAACCCACAGGTGCACTATGCCAACTAGAACTGTAATTATGTGCCCATCTGAATCGACCCTCAGGCGCACTATGCCTGGTGCGATACCATAATCATGGGAGATGTCTCTCGGTGGGCGTGACGTGTTGATGGTTGAGGGCATTCAGCACATGCCAAAAAGTGTGCTCCATGGAATTGCCACATGGCCAGAAATCAACAGACAAAACAGGCGTCTTCTAGATTGCACCATGCGTGCAATGCACTAATTATTCTGCAAGCGTCTAGGAGACATGCGTTCCATCATTTGACTATATTATTAGATTATTTTATCGTTATGTTTGAAGGCTGCTTTTCTGCACTGCATATCTGCTCTGATCTGTAGTTGTGTAAATGGCCCATTGGTTGGTACAGAGGGGAGTTTCTTTGTGATCCGTTTTGATTTTTGATGCAATTCGAGTCTCATCTTGGTGTTCTGCAGGTCATCTACATACAGTGATTCTGTAAAAAGTGAAAGTACCGTACTCTGAAAGAATCTGTTATGGGAGAATCTTTCTTGCGTGTTTTCCCTGTAGGCCTATGCATGTTGAAGATGAAATGTTTCAGAAATGAGCAGTAGCAAGTTTTGATGCTGAGACATACACGCACAAAGTCTCCATACCATCTTTGCCAGATGCACCTGCGTTGCATTGCACCTATAGATGGATATGTCATTTTTTTAAGTATAAACATTTTTTTCTAGAAAACTCCATTTCAAGGATTCTTCATTTTTCATTTGAAAGAGTTAGACCATAGTTGAGTTAAAGAAGAAATCAGATGTGAATCAGTCTATGCTGTCTAAGATTTATGAGTGCTGTCTGTGCAAAAAAGAACCAGTAAATTGTATACAACAGACTGAATATCGAACAATTAACGTTAATTGAATGGGGCATAGGAAAATGAAAGTGAGTGTATGTGCCCCATTCAATTTGTGTTGCCCAAGCTGCCAATTTGCTATTTGGGCCACACACGACACATTGTTTACAGCAGTAGGCTATTGTTTTGTGGTAATGAGAAGGCATTTGACCAATGTGCACTTTATCTTGGCAAGTAAGCGCTGACTGTTTGCACTGCATGCTAAATAGGCTTAAAAATGTGCTTTGTCAATCTCAACCAGGGTAGTTGATTGCATCTTTTTGCTGAGGTAATGGTCTTAATTTTTATTCCTAAAGGTCTTAAAAAGGTCTTAAAAGTCAAGACAAAAATGTGCAGATACCCTGTTCTAGGATGCATATTTCTCAGATTTGGATCTAGTCTATTACCTTGCATCTTAAATTATCATAATTTATAAGTATAATGTTTCTCCTGCAGTCTCCTGCCACAGGCAGTAAAAGCTCCCATGGATCCCAGTCCAGCCTCCGAAGCGGTAGAGAGGGCAAGCTGCAGAAGATTGGAGACTTCCTGCAGAGCTCACCCACCTTCCTGGGTAGCAAAGGTAAGTCTGAGCCGGTCTCTCTTTCAATCTCACCCAATACCTGACCTTTGCTCAAGTTAAATTGTGGAGATTGCTTAGTTCTAATAAGGGAGGCTCCTTCCGCTTTGCACTGATATAGACTGCTATTGAAACTCATTCCTGCCAACTGCTATAACAATTATAATTACAATCATGATTGAATAAATAAATGAGTCAAATTGACTATTGACAGCCTTTATTACATCCCAAAAAAATTGTTACCTATAACCACAGGTGCACAAGTACCACAGTTGGGTGAGACAAGGCAAATACATTATGTGACAGAAAGTTAAGTTTAGTTAAGAAAAGAAGTTGAGATATAGACAATGAAAATAATTGTTGTGGTCTCTGCTCGTGTGCCTATTCCCATACTGACGAAGTGTTGGTTGAGGCAGCTTACTTGTCCTCTGTGTCCACAGCTAAGAAGATTATGGGGCTTGTTAGCGGCAAGGCAGGGGTGGACGGAGGTTCCTTATCCAAGAGGCCCAAAAAGAAGCTCTTTCACCCAGAGATCTCAGCCCCAATGGATATACCTGCCCACCAGGTAAGCATTGGTTTGTCCTCTCATCAAGCACTGTGTTGTCTTCACGTTCACCCAGACGAGTGTAACACACCCACCCAGGTTGGAACTAAGACGCCACACTCTCCTTTGAATCTGTGTGGTCTTTATAAGCTCTGGTTGCTGGCTGTAATCAAATCAAACTCTCTTGCTTCTGTTTGTTTGTGTTTGCTTGCAATTCCCATACTGTACCTTTTTCTAGTTATTCACAGAAGTTCATTTGGATTTCATTGTATAGAATCACTTAATCTACCATAAAACCTGTTGACCAGTCTGTTTTATCAGCCGATGTCCATTGAATATTGTTATGTAATATGTAAATGTTATATAAGTCTGCAATGGCATGGAATAGAAAGGGCCTGGGAAATGTTTTCCCTGTGAGCTAGTTCTCTGAGCTCTGACCTTTGGGCAATCTCACAGATCATTGGACGAGACACAGATGAGAAGGAGAGTGACCATCTCGTCATAAAGAGACGACTGCGCACCCGGCTTGGCAAGTGAAGTTTGCTGAGAGGGAAGCCAATCAATGCTCTTTGGTCTGGTCTGTCAAAACACATTTAAGTCACTTGCACAATGCTCATTTTATTTTATTTTTTAATATACCTTGCACTTTTTTTTTTTTTTTTACTGTACACAGTATTTTATAGAATTACTTATTTGTATTTTTATTGTGTATTATAGTTATATTGCACAGATGGTTGCGGTTATTGTAAAGTGAGGACAAATAGATATAGAAAGTGGCAAACATAATGTCTCTTACAAATCACAGTTCTGGTAAGGGGAATTCATGTGTGTAGATTCATGAAAACATGTAAATACTAATATAGCATATTAAGTCTCTTAGGACTCTCATCACTAGAACACTAAATATTACTCCATTTTCTATATACAACCTCCTTAAATTAACTTTAACTTTTCAAACACTGCAGTGCTTTCATGTTTTGTTTTGTTTTGTTTTTTGTTTTGGGGTTGAATGTAATTGCGAGAAGTTTTCTACTATTGTCACTTACATACCATATTCTCAGTCACAAAAATAAACACTTGTGCAGTCAACTTCATAGTATTTTGTGGTTTTATAATTCTGCATCGAAGGACTTTAACCAGCCATGTCCTCAAGTATTAAGCCCTTTGGAGGCAGAGGTAAAGGCCCTATCCTGGTTCTTTTGTATTAGATTGAACCTTCCTCTCAAAGACTCGTATGAAAATCTGACCATAGGGACCAGAGTGGGTAGAATATGTCCATATGCATGTACTGCTGTGGTGGCCATCTGCTTAGTCGCTGGAGCACAGCAAATAGCTCTCGGGGGTTCCATGAGCTGCAGAGAACAAGCACAGAGGCTACAGATGGGGAAAGTCAATCTCTTTTCCCCCAGAAGACTCTCCTTGTATAGCCCTCATCAAAAATGTAGGAAGAGAAGAATCCTGGACACACCCAGTTAGCTCGCTGTGCAGAGTTCTCTTCTGCTTGGCAGGAATGTATGTGGCTGATTTTCCTGAAGTGGGCTTCAATAATTGATCTTAATGACACTTGCTGTTTTTCTTAGAGGATGTGGAAGAAAACAAGGGCATTATGAAAGCCACACATTTTCCTGATTATCCTGGTGCTTCTTGTGGTTAGTGTTGCGCTCGAGATGTGTCTGAATGCGCTGTGAAAGGACGAGTGTTCAGAATGTCTGCAGAGCATTGTTACCATGGAGTCAGAAGTTGCAATGGAAAGCAGCCTGTGTGACGAGATGAGTTGCAACATTCTAAAAACCAGAAACTCGCTCCAACAATATTTCTAAAAACTGGAACACCAATGCAACAACTTGCAATGGGACCGCAGTTAACAATATTTTTATAGCCACAGAGTAGCAAGCAGGCTAGTTTGCAAATGTAGCTAACTAGCGAACTGCTTGAAAAATGGTGTTTATTTCTGTGACTTATTAAGCATATCCATGATGACAGGTTGAGCAGACACTGCTGTTTTATTAAAATGCCGATAAATATTTCTCTTGCATCCTCTCTGCCCTGACATCTCTGCTGGACTGATTGAGTGACAACACATCATAAATGCTATGAGGTAAAAATGTTCATATTGCTTCAATTGTGATTTGACACGTTTAATATCAGTGATGGCTTGAACTTCTGTTGATGCCGCAGCAGTTTCATCACGAATATTTGATGTAGACTGGCCCTAAGGCTATTTCGTTGTGCAGTTACTTGGAGGTTTTGGCCTACATGAAACAGTTTATTAGCATTGCACATTGGCCAATGTCATTGCAATAGTAAATTTAAACTGTTATTACATTGTAATTACACAGTCCGTTTAATCCATTTTGCTAGCGTTATGTACAAAATGAAAAAAATTATAATAAGTAGGACAAAATATAGTAATATATGAGCAAAACAGATCATGAAGCAACAGGGTGATTTAATCACAAACATTTTGTGCCTGTTGGGCTTTTTTGTGATATAGCAGTGGCTCAGAGGTAGAGCAGCCGTTCAGAAGGTTGCAGGTTTAATTAGGCTAATTTTATGGAAGTGGCTTTGTACCCAAACAACTGTCTGATGCACATACTGGTAACTCATGTTATGCCTGTACCATCCATATGAGTGAGTGTGAGGAAAAGCAGAGTTTTCAAAGAGCTTGAAAATGCAATTCATTTCCCATTTCACCTGTTGAATCTTAGCATCTCTGCTTTTATCAGCTGAGAAGCTGCCCTTCACAATTGTTCCCATGCATAGACCTCAGAACATCTAAAGATGGAGCCCAAGCCTTGCTCGGCCTTCCTCGGGCCAGTTTCACAATTGGGCGCAATTGTTATTGTTATTGGGCAGGTTCTGCATGTATCCAAATGGACTGAATAATAAGCTGTTAATTCAGACCTACGTGTCACACTATAGCCAAATCCTCCATCAACTTCCCATTGGACATAGAATAGATTTGACAGACACTGACTAGGCTTACCTGTTTCAGTAATGAATCTATTGACAGATTAGTGTCGATTCACAGTCACACATTCAACACAATCTTACATGAACACAAGGTCGCCATGATGCATACTCGCGTAGCAATGTGTGTGCATCAAATTTTAGAATTTACCAAACGATGCATGTTTAGGCTGCACTTAAAGTATGCATGAGAGTGCATCTACAGTGCCGTTTGCTTACTAGCGTTGACTATGAATGCGGCCTTAGAGCCCATGAGTCTTGTGTTTGTGAAATAGTCATATTACCAAGACACATCAGCTTCAATGTCGGAGGGCACTGTTGGCAACCCTGCCTCGTCTCTTCCTCTCCCATACATTTCCTGTAGCTCTCTACTGTCCTCTAATTAAATTTACTGCTATAAATGCTATGAAATGCTATAAAAAGCAGTGTCTTCGATATTAGTCAAGAGGAAATCCCTCTGAACCCCTTAAAAAAATAAGTCATTGCAATTTTTACATATTTGGCATCCTTAGGACCTCAAGTTTACATTTTTGAATGATAACATTGCAGTTCGGTGGTGGCAAATGTTTATTCAGCCCCATGAATGTCTGTCCATTAAAAGTAATTGTGTTTCAAAGCCATTTAATTCCATTGAAATACTTTGCATAGTCCATAGGATAAAGAAAGCTAAATAACTTTCAGCTAAAGAGCTAAAGTTAAATCACATCAAAAGATCATAGATTTTCAGTAAATATGTAGTTTATGCTGTTTAACCTGTGTATGTACTCTTGGTTCATTCTTGATTCACAGACCTTTAACATAGGCCCAGTGTGGACAGATGATGCATTTTTGACTAACACTAACACTAACACTCTAGCACAAACACACACTAGCACAAACTATACTTTTTATACATTATACAACATATAAGCTCACAGCAAAAACTATACATTTTCTAAAAGCTTAAACCCTGTAGATGTGATTTCATATACACTGAGACTTGTCCCAACTTCCTCCATCCCATGGACTATGCGTAGTTTTGTAATGTATTTCAATGGAAGAAATGTAAACATCTCAATGACTTATTTTTTGAAGGGGTTCAGCTGGATTTTCCCCCTGATTACATGCATAGGTCTGGACTGGTAGGCTACAAATAGGCCATCATCCTGGTTGATGACCTTGAATACTGTATTTTTAGTGACAACATGCAATTTACTGCCAATGTGGACCATCAAGCCAGACTGCTGTTTCTGAAAAGCCCAATTAAGCCTCTCAGAATCCAGTAGACCGATCCCCACGACACATAGGCAAAGATTTCAGCAAATGAGGTACAGGCTATAATAGCTCAAACTTAAGGCGGGGCTGCATCTGCCAAAACTGTCAGAGATTCTCAGTGTGCTGAAGGCCAAGGTTAATCTAAAGAGAAAGCCAGTTGGAGTGCACAGAAATGGCCCACTCTCAGCTACTGATAAGACAGGTCTGCAGTTATCCCACTATATCCACAGAAAGTAAAAAAGGGACGTTCTGCTGTACCTTACCTGGATCAAATTTTCCTCCTTAATGCACCCTGTGTGACCCATAAGGCTGCGTTCCTATGTCTGTTTCTAGGGACAGTCTATGTGAGCACAGTGTACCCTCAGCCAAAGCAAGCATCATTAGGCTGTTGATTTGAGCTCTGCTGGATTTAATATCACCCTGAGAATTATTTGTCTTAATTACTGCGCATACGGTTACATAAGGGCATCTTTTAACAAGCAGTCAAATTACCACTAGTTCTGTCGCTGCCGCTATACTCTCAGATAAAATGGTGCGGTGGCGACTGAAAACATTAATTGTTCCTGAGGTGTGGGAGTGGATGACTGCCAAGATTAAGAGAGTCATTGGAAGCAAAACTGAAACTGTGTGTACAACAATACACACACACACACACACATTGCGTGAGTGTAGGCCAACTGTACTTGGAGAAGCCACACTCTGAAAGTGTGAGTGATGTCAGAGCCGCGGCTGTGACTATGAGTGTCCAATTGTAAGTGTCAGTGTGAGTCAATGACTGTGCTCTTCATCTGCACACCAGGGAGGGAGGAAGAGGATGTGCTGTTACTCACTGAAGAAAAACCCAATAAGCACATTATCTTTCTTTTGAAATACTTTGTTTTAATGGTCACCAATGGCAATATTAAGCTAAGCAATGTTGTCTAACATTATTAATGTTGCCTGGTGTTGGAACTGGAGAGTGAATAGGTTCTCGGAGATCATGAAGTCCTTATGGTGGCTTTTATGAGTAAGAGTCCAGTTAAGTGAACTGTGAATCCCATTCTCAGAAGGAGGCATCTGCTGAAGATTCTGATGAAGGTTTTAAGGAAATCTCCTTCCATCTCTATGGAGGAGCAATGACATTGGCCAGTGTTTATGACCTTATCACCTCATATGAAGTGCTGATGCGTGCTGCCCACAGGAACATAGTTCTGCTCTTATTGTATCTGTGAAAAGCTTTCACATGTGGAGGAAGAACAGCCTTCATCAGGGAGTTCTGGAGGGGATACAGTAGATGGATGGAAGAAAATAGAGGAATTAATCTGCAAATTCTTCTTCCTCGTATGTGTGACTATTCATAGTCATATCTTTCATTTATTTATTTATGATCAAAGTTAGCAAATTATCTTATACACTGGAATAGAATGTAATACGGCAGCATTGCAGCATATACTGTGTGTTGTTAATCTGTGTGTTAAAGATTGGGAATCCTTTTTCCACACCCTCATTTGTAAGGAAAAAGAAAACATATTTAAAAAGACACATTGCAAGAGAATGAATGAATGGATGTGTTTAGTGACATTGGGCCTCATTCACCACTGTTCTTACAAATTTACCAATGTTTTGGTTTTGTTCTTATCTGTTCACTTCCGGTATTCACAGGAGCCCTCATAAGAGTCAATTTAAGAAAATTCCTAGGAAGATATCAGTGAATACTACTACTATGACTACTACTACTAATAATAATAATAACTTAGTTTTATATAGTATCTTTTACAGTACATAAGTTCGCTTAACAATTAGGGGGTGGGGCTGGGGGGCTTAGAGGCCAAAGGCCTAGCGAACAGGTGTGTTTTGAGGAACTTTTTGAACAGGATCAGAGAGAAGAAAGAACCATGAAGAAAGAACATGGTGGGCTGGTTAGCCTGTTCCAGTGGGAGCAGCAGCACTGATGTTCCCCAAAGGACTGGAGTCTGGCGCAAGAATGGTGAACTAGTCTTTGTCAGAGGACCACATGGATAGCATGGGAGTGTAGGGGAATAAGTCAGTAGAGCTCAGTAGGGTATTGCATGGGAGTATAGGGGAATAAGCCAGTAGTAACCAGTTGGTAAGATACAAGTGCATGGAGTGATTTGTAAGGGGAAGAGCTAATTTGACAGACATCTGGGTCTTGACTGGTAGCTAGTGAATGGGAGTGATGTGCCCAGTGTGTTGAGAAATGGGACGTAAGTGATGTCAGTACAATACAGGAGAGAATAAGTGCAAAGTGAGGGTAATGGTGGGGGCCTGCAGATCTTATCTGCAGCTCAGCAGTGCTTACAGTTATGTAAGTGAATGTTAAACCTGACTGCCTCGCTGGTGTAAGCAATTACTGTCTGGACCCAAGTCTTTGCCATTCACATTTACTTGGCTATTTGTTAATGCAGCGAATGGTCGTGTGGCTTAGTGAAACAAAATGGTGAGTTTAGATAAAAGAAAGCATTGTATGATTTTCAAAGGACAATGATTTGCAAATAAAACAATTTTAGAGATACACTGTGATATGTTAGACATTAAGAAATACTGTATTTTGGTTTAGAGATGGCAGTGTAGTCTGTGGCTGTACAGTGGTCCTTCTAATGACAATAGAGGTTATTGGCATTGGTTAATCAGGCTGGGTAGACGTGACCAAGTGTTTAGAGGAGAAAAGGAGAGGTGGACCAAGTGGCTCAGACTGGTTGATGCATCTGATCAATACCGAACCACTAACTCATTGCAGCATTCCCTCAGCCAGACAGACCTCATCAAAGTCCCTATAGTGATGTCTCGCCACTTGGCAGCCACTTTGGCAATGACCCCCAATCCACTGTTTCAGGAAAACAGGGTTGCATTTAAATGAATGTGTAGATATTCATCACTGAACTTACCATAGACAGACACATTCAAAGTGCATTACAAAAACCCGCATTTAAATCTGAGAAAATTTTTAATGTAGGTATTTGTAACCTAAATACCTACAAATAATTTGAAACAAATTTAAGAACTATAGTATTTCTAAAACCTCAAAGTGACCATAGTGCAATTCAATCTGTCTCTCTGAAGTGGCTCTGGGTTGGCTGATTGTAGAATAGGCTTGATTATCATGCCACTCATGCCATGCATTTTTTAGATGTTTTTTTTTTTTGGTGGTATTGTAACAACAACTACTCTAGAGGGTTGTAAAGTTTAAGAGTGAGTAATATCTGTTAGCTTCATGTCTCCATGCAGTCTAGCGGGCAGTTTTCCTGTCAGTGGGGTTTCTATAGGTGCACAATGATTGCATTCCACCAATTCACATGTCACAGCAAGTTCTTCAGTTTCTGGCAGGGCTATTTATTTGATTTGATTTTTTAAACTTGCACACTGTTTACGTTTATCCTGTGAAACTATTGTTTCTTAAATATCAAGACAGATCTTCCTCTGAATCTTTGCACAGTAGGGCCTGGAAATAGAGCCATTTTGATTCTTATGCACATAGAAGACTCACAAACCTAAACAGTGATTTTATATAATCACTTTCACTAACACAAAACATCATGTTGTAAATCCTGACCCAGGATTTGTTGGGTTCAAAGTGCCATCAGCAATTGATCTTGGACTTTTGGTCACTTCTGGTTCATACAAGTAATCATACTAGATATTTACTAAGTCTGGAATTAGTTTGGTTTAATGCAAAATCATTTGTTGTACTGTTTCACCCCCAAGGGTTTAAGCTCCTGAAATCTTAGTTTTTTAGACTTTAGAATGTCTTAAAGGGAAAAAAAGGACAAGTTTAAAAAAAAAAAAAGAAAGGGTCATTAATTTTTACATATGTATGAATGTGTTTATGTTTTGTATTTGATGTTTTGTATTTGTCAGCACAAATACACAAACGTACATAATTGTTGTTGTTGAATGTTGAATCGAAGCCTGAATAATACTTATTGGTATTTTAACACGTAATTATGATGAGGAATAGTGTTTCTTAACACACTGGAGGAGAAAGCTGCTAATTGAAGCTAATGATTGTATGTGGTACGGCAGCCCAAAAGCCAAAGAATAATAAAAGTGTTTTCGTAAGAAAAGAACAGTTTTTATTGTCACATATTGTAGGTTTTTAAATGTCTGTCTTCAGATAGGTGGAGTCTGTTCTTTGTTAGTCTTTCATAAATAGGAAGAATAATTCTGTCAAAGGAAAATCCGACAAGCCTTTTTATAGTTAGTGATTTTACAGACCCAGTGTTCGTCTCATAGTTTTGCCCAACAGCAACCCTGTGACCTGCGACCTCTCATGTCATGACCTGAGGATTGAAAGAACATTGTATCCACAAGCAAGAGTTTTACTTTCAGCGCACTTCTGTATGAGGTTGAGTAAGCAATGAACTAGACAGGCACAATTACTGCCTCTGCGGTCTAATTTCATTCTCATGAAAAAAGAAAGGGCAAAAAATATAGACAAAAGGCCAATTTTCCCTCCTAGCCCTTGGCCAAGCCAGCTGGCCTTGATGGGGCTTTTGTTCTGCGACCACAAAGATTTAATTACTGTGCTCTAGTTTTAAAGGGGATTTAACAGAAATAACAACAAAAACAATACATTTCCGTCATCCCAATTAAAGGAGATGCAGTTGTTGTAATATAATTGTGTTAGTTTTACAGTAAAATGAAACTTGGTCCACATTCTCTCCCAACTGTCTGAAGAGAACATAGTGTCGTGAGAGGGGATCCTTGATTGAAGAAGTTTGACTTTGTTTACAGAAGCTGTTCTAATACATCTTCAGAGTCCATTCATCAATGCAATCTGACACTGCCCCATATTGGACAGTAGCCTGACATCCCAGGTAGGAAAGCTCTGAGGTAGCATAGATGGCATTGTAGTGACTTTTACGACAACCATGTAAATTCACACTGTGTCAGTCACGATGTCACCCAAGTTACGTTGCAGTACACCACGGCAATGACATGACCTATTGGAAAAAAAGATGAGAAGACAGCGCTGTCCTAAAACAATGAGAGTACTGATACATAGGTTGTCATACATAGGTTTGTGGACTGTTGCATTGGTATCGGGTGGATAGTGTTTTGTTCCTGCTGCTGCTGTTGGTGTCGTTGGAGTGTTCCTTCATTGGCCACGTTCTGTGAAGCGTACGAGAAATGGCCACAGAACACAGAAGTGGAGCAGGCAGACAAGTAAAGCCTATTTCTGTGGGTTATATTGCACTTTCTGAAGGTTACTCATAAAAAGCACATATGGAAATTCATTTTTATGTGTAGTGGATGGCTTGATGCTTCAGACAGAAGGGTCGAAGTTCAATGACTGATACACAAGGGCCATGGTGGGGGTGTTTAAATCAAAGGAGCTTTTAAAGGTCTCTGCAAAGTCTCTCCAGGAAACTGAAGACTGTGAGATGGGGCGCTGCTTTAAATATTGCATTAGCATATTAATGAATGTTCTAATAAAATAAATAATTCAACTCTGGAGTTATTCCATAGAGGAGTGACCTGAGTTGGCCTAACTAAGGCCAACTCAGGTGTGAGTTGGTCTTACTCGGGTGGCCAACTCAATGGTTAAATTCCATTCTTGTAATGAGCAGTTGACATAGCTGGCATAGATCATAGCTAAAATGATCTACATTAAGCAAAGGGGCAAAACATTCAGTGAGGTTGGTTTGAATCAGTCAAAACAGAACTGAACCATTCTGAATGTATAATTTTAGCAAAAGCCAGTGCAATTTATTCCCTATTTACTGGAAAGCTGTTTGCTATGCAGCATGGCTTATTTAGGCTTTGCCTCAGAGGTACTTTGCCATTGTTGCTTCATTTCAGAAGTCACTTTTTCTTCAGAGACAACCTTTGTGTTTTTCCCTATAAGCTCTGGTATGCTCTGGTATCATTATGTAGAAAACCCTAAGAGTCAGCCATGGGCTTCTTTTACCAATTGTTTTTACAAAGAAATTTGTTCTTAAACCCCACTTATCCAGTTTTCAAGAGTCAGGGATTCACCAATGTTTATATGGTATTTGTTCAAGGTACACATAAAGTCTACAAAGGCACTTGAACCTTTGAGCACTGACTTTGCAAAGAACAATTGGCTGTTGCATTTGTTTCATCTCTGTAGTTGTAAGACAGTAAGATTTAGATCTTTCAATATGACCTGAAAAATAAATTTAAGCAAATTCTAATGGAATATAATGGTGAATGACCAATGTTACATTTCCCCCCTGGAAAGTAGCTATTTTTTCCATGATATATACTTGGCCCAATACTGTTTACCTAATCATGGTCTCCTGAGCACCCACTTCTGTGAGACTAGTCCAAGGGATTCTCTCAGTCGCTCATATGGACCCCTATTGTTTGAAATCTGTGGGAGAAAGAAAAGCAGACAATAAAATCCTTTCCATCACTTGAGGATGAAGCCTGCATGTGTCCAGAATCAGTGCTGCTCACATTGTCACAATAAGAGTCACCAGTGAAGGTTTTAAGAAGAACACTTTGTATTCCTGGGTGGTCTCTGCATTATTCATCTCAGTCAGGGCAGCACAATTTTAAGAGATGCAGGCATGGAGGTTGTCTGAAGAACATGTAAGTTGTCACCACAAGAACTGTGAAATAGCCTCCCATCATCGCGTTGTCATCTTAATAGCCGAGCAAGTCTGAAAACAAAGGGGTGGGTGGGAGGGGAGAGATGTTTGAGATGCAACTGACAACTATAAAAAAGCTAATGGAAGAAAAACCAAACCAAACCAAGAGACAAGCATGTAGAAAAGACTGATTAAACAGAGAGAATGACCTGCTGTGTACAAGGGGAGCTTTGATGACAAGCCTAATGGAATAGTGGGATTGAGGTCTGTGTTTTTTGCTGACTGTGCATCAGTGGGTCCTGCAGCAGTGGAAGCTTCCTGTGTGTGTGTGTGTGTGTGTGTGTGTGTGTATATGTGTGTGTGTGTGTGTGTTTGTTTGTATATGTCATGTTCATGCAGAAGTGGAGAGGGTTAAAACGCTGTAGTCCCCTCAGGATCACGATGCACAGCAGCAGCTCTGTATTGACAAAATACACACAACTGCATTTTTTCATCATGTTTACTGTACATATTGACTCTGTTATGACTATATTGACTCTGGTATGCAAATCAACAATTAGTCACAGACAGTGTAATTAATTTTAAAAAATGTAATTTTCAGGGCCAGTTGTCTGGGTGTGATGAAATTGTATTGTAATTCTGACTCTCTGCTCTGTGTGCCTCTTAGGCGTTCAACAGCAAAGGAGTTTGCTAAATCATCCAGTAAGCACAGGCACACCTGTCTTAATGCAATTATTACATATTTAAAAGAGTGAATTTATGTCATGATGTGCATTCAGTTGTCACACACACCCTAATTGTCTGTTGAATTCATTTGTGTGTGTGTGTGTGTGCGCGTGTGTGTGCATGTGTGTGAGTCTCTGTGGCCTGTCTAGCCCTCTGTTCTTTTTCACATACATAATATGATTGATGTGAGGCGAAGAGGAAGCCAGTCCTTTAATCAGATTTGTAATGTACATGAAAGGGAGGAGAAAACTAACAATGAGAAATGGCATTCTATAATTATATCAGTAACATGGAGCAGAATTGCCCTACAGGGGATATATTCTGCTATCACGTTATGGTCCAGAACACACACACACAAACACACACATGTGTGTATGCTTCCAGCAGCCAACAAACAAGACCGATCCCATAACACACACACTCAAACTGCACAGTGGGCATATAAATTTCAAGAAATTCAGATATTCCCAAATGGTAATACGAAATGGTTGATAGCCATTTATCATTGCATAGTAAAACAAAACGATTGCATAATGATTGCATAACCCCCGCACTACCCCAGAACACCCCCCCCACACACACACACACATACACACACCCCCACCACCCGTCCTACTATAAAATGATAATGGATTATTGTATATATCAGTACATCTATGTTATACACAACACCTGCCATCAAACAAAATGGCTCCCTCCAAGTGAGGTGAGTCATACACACACCTACACATCCTACACATGCACGTAAGTAAAAATAAATATATATATATCTCTCTCTCACAAATGCCATTGGAAACAATTAACAGGCATTAATCATTGTGTAACTAAACAACACAACATAACGGCAGATTATATGAGCACCTACTCAGGTGAGGTCATAATCATAGACTGTATGAGGTCATAATGTATTCAAACGTTAAGCAGTTTAATAGAATAGAACAGAATAGAAAAGAATGCTTTCTCCCCATCTAAGAGTTTACAAGGAATGCGTCTGCACATTTAAGATCATTTTTTCTGTTTATTCTGACACAGAATTAAGTTTCAACCATCCTCACAAGTTTACTGGCCAACTGACCAGATTTTGTCCTGCACCTGGGTTTGGGATGTGCACAACTCTATCTTAGTAACTTCCTCTTGTCTTTGCCATCTATATGTGTAATATGGCACTCTGTTATTTGACCTCCGCTCCACTGTATCAGGTTGGATAGGTCAGGAGATTGCCCAGTGCCACTGGTCTGATATTTCATCTGTTGCCAGTCTGCATTGGCCTGTGCTAGCAGAAATAGCATCTTCATGATTTGATATCCTCCTCTTTTCCTCTTTTCTTGTCCCTTGTGGGTCCTCTCCGTCCTTCAGACGCCTCCATATCCCTCTCTCTTTCCCTTCTCCTCCCCTCCCCCTCTCCATTCTTTAGTTTGTTTCACTCCTACTCTCCTTCTGCTCTTTTCTCTCCCCTATTCCCCTCCTGTCATTGCTGCTTCTTCCGTTTGCAGTGCTTGTGCTTTTGATAAATGATGTGTGTGTGTGTGTGTGTGTGTGTGTGTGTGTGTGTGTGTGTGTGTGTGTGAGAGAGAGAGAGGAAGTGTATGTGCAGTATCTATGAGGATGTACTGTATGTGAGAAAAGTGTCTGGCTGTGTGTGTGTGTGTGTGTGTGAAAGAGAGAGACAGAGAAAGGGAGTGTGAGTGTACATGCATATCTGTGAGAATGTACTATATGTGAAGGAAGTGTTTGGCTGTGTGTGTGTGTGTGTGTGTGTGTGTGTGTGTGTGTGTGTGTGTGTGTTTCTGCTGGCTGTCACAGTGTGAATGGGAGTAGCCCCCAGAGCCTGCAGCGCTTACTAATCCTTTCACAGGATAAAGGATAGATGCCAGATCATCAAACAGGACACCATTCCCTCTCTCTCTCTCTTTCTCTCTCTCTCTCTCTCTCTCTGTCACACACACACACACACACACACACACACACACACACTCACGAGCCACTGCTGGCTGGCTCACCATGTGCTGCTGCCTCCACTGTGCAGTGCATAATCTCATCTGATTGTTTGGTGTGACTACGGCACGGATGCTGCCAATCTCTCCTGTAATAGATAACTGCAAAGCCTTTTGGGTGAGAGGCCCCATGTTTATGTGACCATACAGAGTAAGTCATCAGGCCTCCCCAGGGTGGTGTGTACAAACACCAGGCAAAGTGCAACCAGCATCACAGATTCCAAAATCAAATTTGGCTTCGCCCAAAAGCCCATAAATTGCCCCACCCAACCCTCAGCAGATTAGGGGCTTCTCCATCAGCAGTTTAATGTCCCATCTGCTGGGCTAGCAAGGGCCTTGCAGTTCCTTCAGCCACTTTCAAGTGGCGGCCAGCAGCATGTTGATTTTGAACAAATTACTCTCTTTAAACTGACATGTAACATCACAGAGACATGGCTCGGCTGTAAACCACTTTTATGAATTGTTAAAGTTACCACGACAGATCCACAGCAAGTTTGACAAAGCACACAGCTGGCTGACTCTCTCACAATGTTGTCATATGTATGATTTTTCTTTTAAAAAGAGAGAGAGAGAGAGAAATAACTGTGAAAGTGGCATAAGACAACGGAGGCTACTCCAGGCTTGTGATTCTGTGGTGGTGTGTAAAAACACTTCTCTACACCCTCCTCCTGCTGAGGTCTGCAGCCAAGGCTGAAGGCACTGCACAGTTATGGAATGGAATATCATAGTCTGGGATGACCTTTATTGTCATTGCACATTTCCAGTACAACAAAGCATTTTCTTTGTCACCCTCAAATGGAGGAAGACAAGCGCCTACCAGTGATGCCAAACATATCTGTGGGTCTCACATACTGTATGAGGAACAGTGTTCCTCTTAAAGGAGAAATCCAGTGTGAATCAATCCATAGCCCTGTTATTAGAGGTCACCGAATAGTGAACTGGCAGTTAACGTTAAATGAATGGGGCATATGGAAATGAAACTGAATGTGAGTTTCTGTGCCCCATTTGGTTAATGTTAGCTGAAGATATGCTATTTGGTCTATATTGTACCAAATTTCCTTGTTCCTTTTCCTACTGTCAGCACTCAGTGTGTGGTGGTGCAGGATCAGGTGGTGTGAGGCGCATGAAGGGGAACTGAGGTTAGTTTAGGTGCCAGGGTTACCTCTAGCAAGCAGTTCAAATGTGTCTGTGAGGTCAGTTTTTCTGCCCATCACACCTGGTTTACGATGCACTCCTTTAACAGCAGCACAACAGTTAGCGGTAGGAGAGAGATCAGAGCGTTTACTTTGATCAACAAACAACAACAGCAGCAGAGAGAGGAAAAAACTCCTCAGTGGTTGCAGTGTAGCAGATGGATTTCCATGGGGAGTGGCAACATTTTAGCAGCAAATGGTTTAATCTCTCAGATGATTTGCTGAATCAGCAGACAAATATAGCAATCTGCCTCACGGGACTTGAAAGTGATGCCTGCTGACATAAACAATGCACTGCAAATCACACGTGACCGTTGCCTCCTTTTTTGAATTGTTGCATCTCCTGGGTGAGGATGCAGGTGTGTGTGTGTGTGTGTGTGTGTGTGTCTGTGTCTGTGTGCGCGTGCATGTGTGTGTGTGTGTGTACATGCAGGCAGTTTGCAGCTGGCAAAATGATCCCAATGGTATTGCCTTGCTTTTCTCTTGTTACCCATCATGCTTCTTTGTCTTGCAGTTGTCCTTGCTGTGCTGCATGCATGGAGACTAAAGGACAAGTTCATTTTTTTACACTTGTTTTCTGATTGTTTATGCTGAAATATAATGGTTAAATTTGAAATTTTGACAAAGAGTTTGAAACAATACAAGTAATAATGGAAGTCACACTTTGTGATGATTTTTGTCCTTTAAGTTCTAGACATATAGAAATAGATAAATGATGTGACCATTAATTCAGCAACAGAGGAGAAAGAGGTGCCTAGTTCATTATGGTGCAGTGTGACAGTAATTGCACTCTGCTTTATTCTCATTCAGCTACAGTATCAAATGTGTAGAAACACTGTTCATCTGTACAGACCAGGCCCTTACTTACTGTGATGCATGGTGCCTGTTTGGATTTCCAACATCTAACAATTAATGGAAAGTTAATTGAAAGAAACCCAGAAAGACCTGCTCAGGATATACTGTATTCACAAAGAAGTCTGCCAGGATAACAATTAAATAATTAATCAATCAACAACATCAAGCAAGCAATAGTCTTGTGTTTTTTTAATTAACAAACAAATGCATAAATCTAAATCCATTTCTTATGTTTTTATATATAACAGTATGTAATGGGTCGTGTTTTTTTTTTTTTACCAAATAGACAGTTTGAAGAGAGCTTAGTGAGATTTTGCCAAAATGGTTATAATGTGGTCATTCTTCTTCTTCTTCTTCTTCCCCCTCCTCTTCTTCTTCTTCTTCTTCTTCTTCTTATTATTATTAGTAGTATTATTATTACAGATCTTTTTTGTCATCCTTCTAACCAAAGAGAAAGACTGTAAACAGAAAAATCCTAACAGCACCACAGTTGAGTGAAGTGGGATTGGCTACTGGAGTACAGAGCGAGCATATTAAGCTGAATAGTAGTGAATTCCTTTAATGAGACATGGCAACTGGGCCGCCACTGTACAGATGAAATCAGGGGACATGCAAACAAAATCAGTGCTGTTCACTGTCAGAGAGAGGGCTTGATTACTCAACACTTTAAGAACCGCAGGCTGAATGTCAGCTAATCAGCTCAAAGACACAGCACATGCGAAATGGAGGAGGTTGAAAAAAGATACTAGTCTACAGATGGCAGAATAAAAAAAGTCTACAGATGGCAGAATTGGTTTAAATTAGAACAATTTCTGGATGTGTCACAATCCTGGAGTCTGAGGTTGGAGAGACTTGGAGAGTTCTTAGGGGTGTTCACAGTGGGCTGTGTTGGGTGTTGCACGTCTGTGAGTCCCAATTAAGATATATAATAATCCAGACAAATAAATAAAGTGGGGCGCATTAATAGTGTCTCCAGGGCCGTAAATAATGACCAACACAGATTATTGGAAACAGTAAACCTTGTTATTCCTTTCTCGAAAGAGAGAGCAAACTCTCCCCTTGTCCAACTCAACTCAACTCATGGCCCATATTATAATGCATTTTCCATGAGACAAAAGTCCTTTCGGTTATATCATTTCCAAAAGGCCTCTTTGGGCATAGACGCCCCCCTCCAAACACACACACGCACGCACACACACACACACACACACACACTCCCTGACTTTGGGTCATTAGGGTAGACTAAGGTGGGCTTAAGGTTGGCTAATGTTAATTCATCTTCTGACATTTATTTCATTCCATTATGTTCCTTTCCAGCCACACAAGCCTTTGGTTTTTTGACTGTGGACAGTATGAAGGAGGTAAAGGGAATAGTCTTTCATGAAGGGAGCTCAACAACACAAATCTTTTAAAGTATTATTTGGGCAAAAAGCAGAGCATTTCTATAGCTTTGCTGTTGAGCTGGCTCACATTATCTTCCAAATTCGACTGGAAATATATGGGTTCAATGTCTGAAAAAACAAAAAATTATAGGGTGAATTAAATAATGAGACGCAAAGTCAAAGTCTGCAAAGCCAAAGCACAAAATGATCCTCTGCATCCTTGTTGCTCAAGGCAGAGCTTAACAAACTCCATTTTCCCTTTCCCTTTGAGAGGCACACAGAGCCCAGGAATAGCACCCTTTAAACCTCCCAGTCAACCAGGCCCACCGTTCTCCTTCCCTGGGCCACGCTTGACTAGATGGGGTATTAAAAACTAATTAAGTTCATGCACTGTGACTCCAGAGTCCAGTATCGTGCAGTTTCAGGCCAGGTGTTTCAGGCCTTGGGTTACTGTCAGCAAAGTTTTCTAATCAGCATGCCTTCCAAGTCTTTAAGGTGAGGTGACACCCTTAACCACTCATGTGCTTTTGCTCATCTGTCATTAGCCCTGCACTAGTTCATTCACACGAGGAGTTGCAGAGTGGTGCAATTTATCTCTCTTGGGCACACGGAGGTCGTCTCTGTCCCGTCTCTCAGATGGCTTTCTTGGGCACATGGAGGTCGTCTCGGTCCGTCTCTCAGATGGCTTTCTTGGGCACGCGGAGGTCGTCTCGGTCCGTCTCTCAGATGGCTTTCTTGGGCACGTGGAGGTCGTCTTGGTCCCGTCTCTCAGATGGCTTTCTTGGGCATCCGGAGGTTGTCTGTTTTGCTGCCCTTCCAGTGTTCTGTGGCCGTGTTTTGTGCAATTCAGGTAGTCCTAACGGTGCTTGACATTTACTCCTCAATTACATAGCCTAATACTCATTGACTTCTACCGCAGCACAAACAATAAACAGTAAATAGCAGGAAAATACTTTATTGTTGTGTTTGTGGACATAAATAAATGCAGCACTAACAGTTAGGTACTTATATATAAAAGTCATGAACACAATATGTCTGAAATTTCACTGACCTTTGAAAATTTTCACTACAACTGACATGCTGTACAATAACATGGAAACTTCACAAAATTAGCAAGACTCCTTATTCAGAGAAGTCGTAAATAACAACTTGTGCCAGAATACTGCACATGGTTTGAAAGAACAAAAAATAGAGTATATAAAACATTCATGTGTTAAAGTCTGGAGGTGTAAGGAAGAATCCATTAAGTCCATGGACAAACCATGTTAGACTCTCCCAAGAGAGGCAGTGTAGTGTCTTCCAAAGGTTACTGGTAATCCAAGAATGTGACCATTAAATGTCCCAGAGAGAAAGAGAAACAGATCGGAAACACAGATCTGGTATCAGGTTCCAGCCACCCCACACTTAACCCTGACTGTTTGACGCTAAACACAAGAATCTCCTTGGCCATCAGACTCAAGGGAGAGGTGAAGGGTTGAGTACTCTTGAAGGAGAAATTCTGTGTTCTGGACTGTATGCTGTGGACAGGTAATGATGCTTGCAGTGCACCCCAACATTAAAGGAGAAATCCTATGTGAATCAATCCATAGCCCTGTTGTTTGAGGTCACCGAGGGCTGTCAGTAGGAAATTTGGTACAGCATAGACAGATTAGCAAACCAGCAGCTAACATTAACACAATGAGGCATAGGGAAATTAACCTAAAAGTGGGTTTTTGTGCCCCATTCATTTAGTGCTGGCTGGCGATTTGCTATTCAGTCTATGTTGTATCAGATTTTCTGGTTCTTTTGATTTACACTGGATTTCTCCTTTAATAAACCCATCTGTTAAACTAAATGTCAATACTTCACAAACAAGTACATGTATGGTTTAATAAAAGACTGTTAAATGTTTTTTTTTGTTTTTGAGAAATCAAACAAAAAAATCCAGGGCACTACAACATTCACTGTGTGAATCCTGGAAGTCAAAAAGTATATGAAAGGGAGATAAGTGTTTTCACAAGACTCTCTATTCAGGGAAAAGGCAGAACAAACACACACAAAACGAATAAACAAACGAACAAAAACTGTGTTGACCAGAGCAAAGGCCAAATGGTGGCTGCCCATTGACCATTATATCCTTGTATCTGATCCTGCTCTTCCCCAGTATGACTTTACAAGTCTGTGTTTGGATAGTACATACACCCTTGTATTTATCCATTAAGTACAAAACTGTTTACACTAATGCACTGCACCTTCATGACAAGAAAACAGCAAATCTTGGCTACATGTATGTGTCTCTTTCTCACTGAAAAATCAGTACATTCACATGCATTCATCTGAAAAGCCCCTTTGTCCTCAACAGTTACTAGTAACCTCTTTCATATGTGTATCGTAGGGCTCTGATCAATTTACTTTTTTGAAATAACACCAACATATGAGGCAGTTGTGCTATGTCTCAAAGCAGTTTACACTGGCCAGTTTCAGTCCATGAGCTTAGCAAAGCTTTAGAGATAACTTTTTCATTTGAATTAGAACATTTGAACTGTATGATTGAAAATGCTGTAGGCTATCTAAAAATGTCTGGGTTTTGGGGATCTGTGAAACCTTTGCTCACAATGGACATAGCAGTCAAACAAATGTTATTGACGAATTTTATGTCAGCTTTCCTTTTAAGCTAGTGTCGATGACCATGCAGGCTGAGTTACAGAGATATCAGTTCTGCTATAGGTACTGAACCTGGCCACATAACAGATTGTATGGCTTCCATTCCATAAAACTTCCATTCTTTATACTTCATGCCCATAACGAGGTGGGCCAACGCTGACCATGACGATGTCATAGTCTGGACCATCTTCATCAGAGTTCCGTCGACACCGTCCAGATTTGAGCTCACAGAACAGGTCTGGGTTCCCTTGTACTGGAAGTTCTTAAGACGCCTGTAGGATGCAAGCGCTCAGAGTGTTCAAACCACCAGGTCAGGCCTCTCCACGAGCTTGAGGGCCTCGTGCATACCTGCAGCTGAGAGGCGACGATTGATGTTGCGGTAACGACACAGTATGAGGTTGTGGTAAGTGGTGCGCAGGTCGCGGTTGAAGAAAGCGTAAATGAACGGGTTGATGAGAGAATTTGCGTAGCCCAACCACAGCAACGTGCGCTCCACCCACAGAGGCACGCAGCTGCACTCGGTCCCGCAGATGAAGGGTCGCGCGGTGGAGAGCAAGAAGAACGGCAGCCAGCACACCGTGAATGCACCCACTACTATACCAAGCGTGGCCGCCGCCTTCTGCTCCCGCTTAAAGATGGAGATACTTTTGTGGTCATTTCCACTGGCAGAACGCAGAAGTCGGGAAAGGCGTGCGCAGTCCTCCACCTCACGGTGCAATTTCAGCGCCACAGACACGCAGTCTACACTGCGCTCTTCGCCATCCGTCTCTGCGTCTCGCCCCTCATCTTCCAAGCCTGGTCGGGGGAACCCGGTGATGGTGTGTTTGGCGGCACTGATCTTGGCCGCACGGTAGATACGGTAATACATGATCAGCATAACTGTCATTGGGATGTAGAATGCCACCGCCGTGGAATAGATAGTGTAGCCAAAGTCCTGACTGATGAGGCACACACGGTCGTCATTGACGTTCTGGGCCCAGCCGAAGAGTGGGGGTAGAGTGATGGATGCAGACAGCAGCCACACCGACAGAATCATCTTCGCCATGCATCTCCCGCTTTGTCTCACAGGATACGTCAAAGGCTTAGTTATGCCAAGATACCTAAAATAAAATAATGCGCTTTAAAGTGAGTAGGCCTATGCCACAAATACACAGATAACTCCCCCAAACTATTCCGCTACTTCATATTACATTCTGTTTGGTTTTTATTTTATGCATTTTTCTTCTAATTATATGTGTCTTTCATGGGTTGGTGCCCGTGTTTTAAATGATATTAGCAACCTGCAAGACACTGCAAAGGAAAACTAGTCTGTATGAATATACCCACACTGACGCACACTCCTTGTGAACGAATTTACATCAACATAGTTGGCGTGAGTACACTGACAACGCAAACGAAATACACTCAGGTGAGGAGAGGACCACGTGCAGTTTTCTACTCACCTGTCTATACTGATGACGCACAGTGTCATGATAGACGCAGTGCAACACATTACATCCATGGCAATAAAAACGTTGCAGAAAAACTGTCCAAAAATCCACCGACCGCCTATCAGGTCTGTGATGCTGACAAAGGGCATGACAGCGAGCGCGACAGAGAGGTCAGCCAGCGCAAGAGAGACGATCAAGTAGTTTGAGGGCTGTCGCAACTTCTTTACAAAACACACGGAAATCACCACGAGAAGATTACCGCAAATGGTTATAAGGGTGAGTAAAGTAAGCACTATGCCGATCACGACCTTCTCGACTTTGCCGTGACTGAGAATCTGTTCACCACAGTGAGAACCATTCGCCATCTCCATCAACAGGCTCGGAGAGCCCGAGGATAAGGCACCGTCGGACCCTGATGCTGCTGCTGCCGCGACCACAGCCTCTCCAGCCTCATGCGCAATGCTGATGAGCCGTGGTACCAAAACCTCTGAGATCAACATGTTGGTATTGGCAGTGCCGGGGTCCGTTAAACGCTCCTCTATCATGAGGGACTTCATCCTGCTCTCTGCATTCAGTGCGCCTCCGGTTCCGTTGGAGTCACGCAGAACCATGGCGCGCGCCTTTTATCCATGGACTTTACAAGCGCTTCTGCTGGTGACAAAACTCGCAGATGTGAGCTGACTAATCGTGCATCCCATTACCGTCTTTGCAAGACAGTCACTGTGTGCAGCCAACTCAGTCACGCTATTTTTAGCCTGCTTTCCTTTGCGAAAAGAATGATTTTAAAACAGAAGCCAAAGTTTTCATTATCCTGTTGTTCCACTGTTTGCCACCGAGATAACAGCTTCACAAGAACTTGTAGGAGAATGGGGGATAGGGGGGGATAGTGATACAATGTGTCTCACACGCAAGTGACGTCAGGGATCTTATCCACCTCCCGGGAGAGATGAAGCCACGGGAAATGGCACGTGCGCGCGGTGCTACAGATTACTAATCATGGATATAACTTTACATTACGACAGATGTCAGCCATCATAGACAATAGGCCTGTATACATCTATCTATCTACAGTATTCAAACATGGTGGTGGATGGGTCATTAGTTGACGTTGTAGGTTAATTACAACAACGCACAATTGTGGTGCTCCCACTTTTAAACATGTTGTCAGATGTTTATAGGGCAGCTATTGATAAAGTCAGAGCGCAACGATGTCTTTATTTCGATTACACATGTTTGCTGTCTGACATTACTATGAAAGTCATAGAGATGAACTATAACTAGTTCATTAATAAAATTATTAATATGTATCTTATAGGTAGCCTATATGGTCCACCAGTCTGTTCTGCCGAGGCCTATTTCGTGGAAACTAAAACAGACCATTGATCTACATTAACCGAGTATTAATTAGCAATTTTTTTCAAGTAAACCACAGCATGCATTGTTTATGAACGTAGACAGCGTTAATCAACAACTGATTAAAAAATCATATATATATTTTTTTTACATAGCACTCTACTCCCATCTAGCGGTGGCACTATTCCGTAGCCTCTGTGGCGTTCATATAAAACATGACCTTCTCAGCGCCTTCTTTGTAAACAAAAAAAAAAAAAAAAACAGGGTTCGAAAAACTCGGGAAACATATGACACATACATATATATTGGTCTGTATATGTAGGCCTTAATTGAGCGTAATTGATTAAATTAGTTTAGATTTCTGGGCCGCCACATAGTTGAAATGCGAGGATCACTTGGATGAGAACCATATCCATAATGTGACTAGGTTATTCAAACTAAATAATTAGGGCTAATCTGTGCCAACTTTTGAAAAGCCACAATCCCAGGGGGAATTTAATTCGAATTAAATTATAGCCTATACTTCCACGCTATCTTCTGCTATGATATGATAAAAAAAAATGATATGAAAAAATGATTTAAAAAAATGCAGCGCAATTTGTCAACTTTACACATCCATATTGGTAAAGTGGGCAAAGTCTAGTTGTTACCAAACAAGAAGAACGTGCATTGTGTAAGTGTCCTTCCACCACCCTGTAGAGGGCATCATAGTATTTCTGTAACATCCGCTCAAAGCAAGCCCCGTTTAGGGTCGTGGTGTTATGGCTGCAGTTGCCGTCGTTCAGGGAGCTAGTAGGGGACTCGGTTTGGAATTTTGCAAACATATTCTTTCTAACAAAGCACCGGCGGCTGTTGTCGCAACATGTCGAAATCCGGAGGGAGCCATTGATCTGGCAGCTTTACATGCACAACACCCGGGACGTCTCACTGTTCTGAAACTGGATGTTACTCAGGAAGATGACATCAAGAGAGCAGCTGAAGTTGTCAAGAAATCATTCGGTAAAGTGGATTTGATCATCAATTCTTCCGCGATGCTTCATCCCACTGGCAAAGGAGAAACAAGTCTGCGAGATGTCTCCGCTCAGGTAAGAGATGTCATCCAGTCAGCGAAATTAATTGAGCGTAATTGATTAAAAGATCAGAGTTCATTTTATAAAAAAATGGTAACTGTAGGCCTATGGAGCTCTGCATGGGCTTTGGTGTTTTTATTTGCTTTTCCATGTTTTTTTGCAGGGAACTATCTCTACACTGATTACAAACACCGTGGGACCCTTGGTAATGGCCAAGTACTTCGCCCCTTTGCTCCAAAAGGGCAGTGGACTGTTCGGTCAGCAGCCACCCGAAAAAGCCAAGCAACACAGTGGAATCATAGTGAACATGACGGCAAGAGTGGGATCAATTGGCGATAATGGTACAAATTCCAACGACAGTGAAGGGCAACACTCTCTGATCTGACTTAATTCTTGATTTTTTTAATTAAATAATTAACAAAATTCTTAATTAATTATTTTAGTTGAATAATTAACTGATTCCTTAATGAATTCTTTAATTGCAGCAATTTATTCAATTCAGTTTAAGCAAAATACAACCATTGGTCCAGCAGTCTGAGGAATTAAAAAAGAAGTGAAGCCTTATCCCTGTGTTTCCTACATATTTAAAAATAGGAAAAAGACAAATTTTGTAGCTTTTAGATATGCAAGCGATATGTCAATTCTGCCCTGTAGATTGCTGGAGCTAAATGAATTGAGAAAGCTTCTTTTTGGTGGTTCACCAACAGCAAGTGGAGGAAGGCTGTCTCAATAGAGAACAAGGTTTTTGTGTAAGTCTCTAAGATAAGGATGAGTGTGACTAGCAAATGTGTAAGTCTGTGTGGTTTTGTTCCTGTATAAATCATAGGTGGTCAACAATGGGCCACAAAGGCCAAAGGTCAAAATCTGAGTAAATATGTTAATTTGACTAATATAGATAATAGAGTATAATCATATCTTTAAAAAACATAGTGCTTTTACAGGTGGAAATGTATTGTTTTGTGACTAGCCACTTCCATCATGTCTGTTTCTTGTGTCTCCGCAGCGCTTGGGGGCTGGTACAGCTACAGGATGTCCAAAACGGCCCTGAACATGGCTACCAGGAACCTATCTATTGAGCTTGGACGTGGTCGGCCCAAGGTGCTGTGTGTGTCCTTGCACCCTGGCACACTGGACACTGACCTTTCGCGGCCCTACCACAGAAACGTTCCCAAGGACAAGCTGTTCAGCACCCAGTACTCTGTGGAACACCTCATGGCAATCATAAATAGTCTCAACATCGACAAATCTGGCAAGGCGTACGCCTGGGATGGCACCGAGTTACCTTGGTGATAAACTGGCAGACAGACAACCAAATGTACAAATGTTTCGTCAAAGTATTCTTGATTTCCCTGTGCCCTTGGGAGTTGAAAATGGAAACGCTCTGCCCAAATAAAAGGAAACTGTTTTATTTTGGGGATACATGGCCCAATATCAAGAGGCAACATGTGTGTCTGAGAAATGCAGCATTTTTTCATCAATTAGGCTATTAATGAAGGTCATATACAGCCAATTAAAATAAATACTGGTGAAATAATTAACAAAGTGATATAGCTGTAAAAAAGTACCTCTAAGATATTGCAACTGTCTGTTGCAACATGAGTAAGGGTATGGTAGGCCTACACACAAACAGCAAAACTTCACCAGAAACTAGGCGCAAAAACTATACATGTTGTTATTCATCTGTTCTGCGCTTTTACAACAGGTTCAGTCCACTTTGTTGTTGCTTGACACTGTCATGGTAATTGGTTTCAGTGAGACCTCTACTCGTCAATCGACATCAAACTATGCGTTAAAGCGATGACTAAGAAATTTAAGACGCACGGTGGCAGTCAACAAAAGACGGACGAGTTTCACCAAAGTCCGACCAAAACGAGCTTGTGAAACAAAAATTTAAAGTAGGCTAGTGTCTGTATCATTTTAAACTGACACTTCATTGGCCTATAACAGACCTAGCGTATTTGTAGCCTACATTTACAAGGATAATTTCGATTGCATTCTTTTTCTCAAGACTTGCTGTGGAATCGCGTGTGTCCGTGTGTAGCAACAGCTCAGGCACGCCAATGTCGGTCGCTGTGCTCCAAATGTAGCCCTGCAGTGGTATGAGGACGCAAACGAGTTCAGGGAGCCATTATCAAGTGACGTAGAGCACCGGCTGTCTGAAGCTGCGGCAAGCGTGTACTACAAGGAATATGACCGACAGTGACCTCAAACACACGATTGTGTCTCCTCGTCGTATTTATTGTCAGGATTTGCCATGACATCAATGAATTGCTTTCGAAACTATCCCATATTTTAGTTTTAGCACGGCTTGCTATTTTAGGTGCAGAACGTCGCCCGTTCCATACTGAAAGCTTCTCCCTACGGCGAAGGCTGGTATCGTTAGCTAACTTGTTTGTAGTCCGTAAACGCTAAAGTAGCCTAGGATAGTTTAGCTAGCTAGCTTGGTATGGATAAAGCAAAGTCAATAATGGACCAGAAGGGATCTGGCCCTTGTTATTCGAACGGATTGCAGAAGTCATTTCGGGTCCAGGTTGCTAACAGTGGTTCCAACCCATACAGCCCAAACGGTGGCTGCAGCACCAATGGCACTGACAATTTCCACCGTCTTCATTATGATCCCGAAACTAATGGTTCGCCTGCTAAAAGGTGTCGACTTCGGAGACGAGTGGAATCAGTGAAAAAGAATAGACCACGTAAGTAGATATCCCGGTGCATTATGTACATTATGTCATTTGAATAACCTGGTGTTTTAGCTTCCAGTCGAGAGAGTCCGTTGGAACGCTGATATTTATTTCCTGCAAGTTGCCTGTGAAATGCACTAGTTTGTCCTTTTATATGCTACGTGATTCATGATTGATGAATAGGTGTACAGGTGTAAATGAGTAACTTTATAGCCTTGTCGGTTTTAGGCATAACGGTGTTGAACATGGTGTGTGATTCAGGAACATACAGTAATTTCTGGACCTAGCTGCTTATTTTATAGTCGCCGTTCCCCTTGTCTATTACTGTGACATCTTCATGAATGTTTTTTCACGTTCTTGTGTGTTTGCCATTTTGTGTAGACTGCACGTTTCAAAAGTCATGTCCTCTTTTGTTTTTGTGAAACCTTTGAGACGTCCAGGCCTTTCTGTGATTGGTCATCAGAGGGTCAGGAGGTGTGTTGAAATCACTCGAGACAGAAAGGCTTGACTTGTTCCAGCCAATCAAATGATCGCGCTGGGCTGCGCGAGATTGTGTTAAAGGGGCCAATGAACCAGCTATTGTAAATATGCAGAATATTACCCATTCCTGCTATTTTCACTGTAGTTTAAGAAACCCAGTTTTGGAACTTAGACACTCAGTGAAAGCATCTCCAAGCGAAGTATCGCTTGATTGCCAAACTGAAGGATTTATAAATAACGTAGACTATTTTAACTATTTTGTAACGTTTGCTCACCTGAGGACCACACCATGAAACTAATTTGCATCAAAAAACCAGGTAAGGCCTACAGTATGAAATCGAGCCTGTACAGGTTTCACTGTTTCCGTCCATACTTCAACAACCTCATTGGTATGCAGGTTCGGTTTGAGCAGTTCTTAGAAATGAGGAGTGAATCCTGTTTGCGTTGTGTTGATAATTTTCTTGGACATATTTTATTAGGTTGCTGGTCTTGTCGGTCTGCATTCCATTGATTTATCTTGTGAGTATTTGTGTTGGTGCCGTAACCAAGCCTACTTTTCACCATTTGCTGCAGGTTGCAACAGGACTTCTAAGTATTTTGTTGTTTTGCTTGCATGGATGCTATTACTTTGTGTTTTTATTTTAAACTTGTTTCATTCCAAATACGAAAGTGCACCCAGTTGCAGTGCTGGTGATGGCACCACTTGATTGAAGTTTGTGTGGAAATATGTTAGTTCAGTTCATTTCATGCTTACTAGTAGAGTCAGAAATTATGCAACTTTGATGAACTCTAGTTAACTTTGCTTGTCCCTGTAATTGTGTGTGGACACAGGAGAGGTCCACGTAGATTATGAACTCATTATGGTGCATTACACTAAGGGAATGCTTGTGAACAGTGGAATAGGATTTGGTTTTAGATCAAAGTGTTCAGCTCTTTCTCTCTTTCTCCTCCATTCTCTCTCTCACTCTCTCTGAGTGGTTGTCTTTTCCCTAATTATGCTTTACTCTCTTTGTTTTATGTCGCCTCTCAGTTTGGCCAACTTGTTCCCTCTTTGTGTCTCTGTCCCAGTATTTGTTCTTTCTCTGTCTCTTCGTCTTCTCACAGCCCTCATCTCTCTCTCTCTCTCTCCTTTCTTTGTGCTTCTCACTGCCTCTACAATTTTCTGTCCATGTCTTTCTTCTTCCCTCTTTTCTTTCCCTCTTCTCACCCTCCTTTCTCTTGTGCACTCTCTCCCACTCTTCTTACCTTCACGTGTTTCTCCCTCTTAGTTCCTCTCTGTTCCTCTACTTCTCCACCTCTCTCTCTCTCTCTCTCTGCCCCTCTCTCTCTCCTTCTCACGCTTTCTCTCTCCCTCACACACTCAGACCTGTCCTGCTGCCAGGCTCCCTCCTCCCTCCCTGTGTTCTCTCTCTCTCCCTCCCTCTCTAAGCGTGGGGAGGTAAACAGACCTTTCACCCACATGTGCAGTGGCGTTGCCCCCAACGTCATGCTGTCACACCATGGCCTGTTGCCTCTGTGCGGTCAGCGGCTCACTGGAGCAATGCCCTCATCCCACCTCGCAGTCCTTGACCAAAGCTCCCTTCACCCACACACAAGAGTGTTCACTTTGCTCTTCTTAGTTACCTAAACGGAATGTCTGGACTGTGGAGTTTTTTTTTATGGATAAGGATAAGCACCAGACACCAGCCAAATGCTGGTAAATTTTGAAGGTGGTTGGTAGATCAGATAAAAAATAGCCTACATATTTACTATTGAATGGCTAGTGAACTTCACCAGTTTATCTGTCAGTCGCCGGTAAATATTCAGTTTCAAAAATGTAATTTTGATCTCTTTGTTCTTTGCTGTCTAGATTAAAAAGGACATGGAAAGTACAGGGAAGTATATAAAACTAAGTTGTGAGTAAAATTGTTGGTCAGCACCATTTGGAAGTTGGTTCTCTGTCAAATCATGTCGTTAAATTATCTCTCATTTTACTTTGTTGATGATCCTTCCACATTAAAATACACACCTTAGAATTTTCCCCTGAAGATGAAATATTAATTGAGAAAAGTGAGTTGCATCATCACACAGTGTCATGGATTGTGCCCTTGGACCGGGGCTGAACATGTTCAGACTAACAACAGTTACCTTTGTCTGTCAAGCACTGGCCCAGGTATCGTTGCGACATTGATGGCTGATGACAAAGGTTACCTGGAAAGCCAGTCATGTTTTACAGCTAGCCTGATACCTTAATGTTCTTTTCACTGGTTTGGCTTGATGTTCAACACATAAAATGATTTGGCATTATTTCTCCAAGAGAACCTCACCGTGCCACGTCCAGAGACAGCTAGGCTTGTTGCCCACTGCATCTAACTGTGGTGGTTGAACTACAAGGCTGTGATGGGACACTGTACTTGCTAATTAGTCTACAAAGATGTAAGTGAAGTCATGTACACATTTTTTCATGTATACTTATCATAATTTGTCATTCAAAAAGGAAAGAGTAGCGCCCGTATTACAGATCACCATTGTGTGTCCCGAGGGGACATGTGTGGAGTTGATGGGAGGAGATCAGAGTAACTTCCCTTTCCAAAGGACCTTGATGTGTAAAAAAGACAAAACAATAGACCAAATAAAACATTGCACTGTTGCAGCCATAAACTTGTGATCCATAAATATGCTTATTTCAGTGGTTGGGTGGAATCGGTCAAAGAGCCCTTTCTTTGGGTCTTACAGTGTTTCCATGGTTACGGCTGCTCTTCACTCTGTGGTGGCTGGCGACTTGGGGTGCCCTCTTTGTGCTGGTGCGTGTCTATGATATTTCGATTTTGGCCTTTCCCTTGGAGACGATACACTGAGCAAGCTCTCCCCTATTCCCCAATGTCCTCCCTAATCCCTAAACCCCCAAAGACTTAACTGGCATGAATCAGTCATGTTGATCAATCATGTAGCCGATTCATGCCATTTAAGTTTTGGGGGGTTGGATAGGACACAGGGATTCAGACATACTGTCTGCTTACTCATTTTCTGTTTCTCTTCTCATCTGCTCTTTTTTTGTCTCTCTCCCTCCTTCAACTCCCTACACCCACCCCCACCCACCCTCCACGAGCGCTCTTTCTTTCTATGTGGTATCCCTCCGTTAACCTTAATCTCTTCCTTCTCACCAACCCCTGTACTGTGTGTTGATGGTTTAGGCTTAAATATTGCCCAGGATCAATTGCTCAAGCCGTTTCTCCTCCAGCTAGACATTAACAGGGAAACTAGGATAAGTGTTATAAATACATAGTCTATTGGCCTAAGCTTTAATAAGGAACAAGGAAATGTGACCTCTTATAGAAAGGAACTATGGCCTGATGGAATTCACACTTTTTCTGTCATCTCATGGACTTTTTTGCGTTGCACAGCATTGGCTGAGTCACTGTGTCACAGCATTTAGCTTAACAAATGGAACAACCTGTATTTGGTTGTGAATTACATATTAATCACATATTATCACATATTATGTTATCACATATTGTTTAATTTCAATAGAGTGATGGCGGTGCCTGTGAAATAGAAATGTTAACATAAAGCTGAAAGCAAAGCTCCTTGTCCTTATTTACATAGTATGTGTGGGGAGTTCTGGACACTATTCAGATGTGGTTTCACACTGCAGTTATTCAATTTGATTTGATTGTTCTTAGAAAATGGTTCAGTGTACTAAGTCCTCCACCCTGAAAGATAATGCAGAGTGAAATCTTCTCATGTATTCCCGTCCAGCAGGAATATTTAATTAATAATATATTTGAGGAGTTCTTGCTGTCTGAATACAAGTCGCTGAAAGCCTTGAAACAGCCATCTAGGTTATTCTTTGCTAAATGGAAGGTGAACTGATTTGCTTTTTTGTTGCCCCCCCACCCCCAGCGTTCCCCTGGTTCGGGATGGACATCGGCGGCACTCTGGTGAAGCTTGTCTACTTCGAGCCTAAGGACATCACAGCTGAGGAGGAACAGGAAGAGGTGGAGAACCTGAAGAGCATCCGCCGCTACCTGACTTCCAACACGGCCTACGGCAAGACGGGCATCCGTGACGTGCACCTGGAGCTGCACAACCTGACCATCTGTGGCCGCACGGGCAACCTGCACTTCATCCGCTTTCCCACCCTGGCCATGCATCGCTTCATCCAGATGGGCCGTGACAAGAACTTCTCCAGCCTCCACACCACGCTCTGTGCCACTGGTGGTGGGGCCTACAAGTTTGAGAACGACTTCAGGACGGTGGGTGAAGGATGTCACATTCCTTGTGCTGTTCCATTTAAAACCTTATTCACACAGCCTTAAAAATATGATTTATGCTGTACTATTGTAAAGTCTAATTCATGCTGTTTAAAATAAACATTATTTATAACATCCCTATTTATATATTTAGCTTTCATTAAAACCACCTCCTTTAACTATTGACCCTGTGCATGTGGGTGAGTGTTTTTCTGCTAGTGTTTAGTGTCTTTTTGGCAGTTTTGCTGTTATTCGGGTTATATCCAGGTGCTGACTGCCCTTGTCCTCTGAGGCAGTGTTTTATATGATGGGTGGTTGTCAGGTGGCCTGATACAGGGCATGCAGTGTCTGTGTCAGTATCACTGAGGTTGGCTGGTGAAGGTCGGTGATGTGCAAATACTGCGTCTGGACAGTGGAAACTCCATACTTTGTTTGCTGAGTCTGAAACCCAGTGCACAACTATTAACCAGCTGATTGCTCATGGACACTTTTTTTCTCTTCTCCTGTCCTGTTCTCATCTCATCTCTCTCACTCTCTCCTCTCTCTCTTTCTCTCTGTGTGTGTGGTTGTCCTCTCCCTAATTATGCTTTACTCTCTTTGTTTTCACACACACACACACACACACACACACACACACACACACACACACACACACACACACACACACACACAATCTCTTGCTATCCCTGTCCTTTCACTTCACACAAACAATGTCTTGGTGTCTTTATCCCTTCTTTCTTTCTCTCTCTCTCTCTCCATCAATGCAGATGGCAGACCTGGAGCTGCTGAAGCTGGACGAGCTGGACTGCCTGATCCACGGTCTGCTGTATGTTGACTCAGTGGGCTTCAATGGGCACCCTGAGTGCTACTACTTCGAGAACCCCTCCGACACCCAGAACTGTGTCAAGAGGCCTTGTTGCTTGGACAATCCGTTCCCCATGCTGCTGGTCAACATCGGGTCGGGGGTCAGCATCTTGGCCGTCTACTCCAAGGACAACTACAAGCGTGTGACGGGAACCAGGTCAGTGGGTGCAGGGGGAAAGCAAGAGGAGATGGTCAATCAGGCCTTTGCCCATGACTGCTGTTGAAATGCTTGGCATGGGCTTGCCGCAATGTTCGTTGACAACGTTGCATTTGACTTACAGGTGCAATATGCAAGAACAGTTACATAAATTACAGGAATAGCCTGCTAGTTTGATTCTGCCAAAATCACTGCCGCAGTACTAAAAGGTCAGTACCAATGGGGTCGAAGATATTTGAACTTTGAGCGCCGTGTGAAAAACTGTCGCCAGCTGCAGCATGGCAACCATGAGACTGAAATGGAGGCATCAATGCGTCTCTATAGGAAAGAACTGGCCAGCGTGTGTCTGAAGCGTTTGATGGTGGTCATCTGTAAGCACTCTTAGTTCTGCTGGGCTGGCTGGCTTTGTTGTTGTTGTTCATTAAATCTCAGAATGGCCTGGAGGAGCTCCGGCGACTTTGGCCAGGCATCAAAGATATGTTTGTGATGATGACTGACACAGCTAGAGGGGATTGATGGTTGACACTGCACTGAGTCCATTGAGTCCATTAATGATTTTTTTTTTTTTTTTAATTCAGAGACTTGATTCAAAAGGAACTAAGTGGAGTTTTGTCTAGAAGCAAGCCACTCAGCATCCACATCTGACATTAGTTGCATCGTATTTAATGAAGAGTACGACAGTTGTAGCAGTGCTTGGTTTTCATTCTAACTTCAGCTAATATCATGGCAACATGGAATCTTAGACACATCAAAACTCTTTTTCCTTGGTACCATCTGTTGCTGTTTCCAGGTTGCTTTGGGATGTTAGACACGTTGGACGTCACGCTGGGAGCATGGAAGCATTGTTATGTGATTTGTTTGTCTTTCTGGAAGACCTTGCAAACAAATGTAGCCACTTGCATTCGTCTCCACGTTTTTGGCAAATGAATGAACTGAGATTAATAATCAATTTATTTTTAAAAATCAATTTATTCTCCTTAGTAGTTTTCACTAGATGATTGTGTGTGAGTTAGATGATTTAGCGTTTAGGAGATTACAAGGTAGTTATGTAACAACCGTGACCGAGACTGAAGCTCTTGGCTAATATTTGGCTCCATGGTTTGTTTAAGCTGGCAGCTGTTATCATGTCACAGCCCTGCATGATTTGGGTTACTCAGCTCTTTTCATTTTTGTCCTGCTGGCCGAATGATTCTGGGGGTATTCCAAGTAGGCGTCTGAGCCTGGGGTTATCATTCGCTTCACAAATAAAAAAAACCCAAAAATCAAAGGGGTCTTGTATTAGGAGGTTTACTTATGCAGGGTTATCATTTAACCACCTGCTTGGAATGGCCATCTTTCTGTTGTCACGGCAGCACATGTCACGTGAGGCAACATAACACGGCCTAATCAGGAGATCGGGGGGAGGTGTCCAGCGTGACCAGTGGCCTGGCGCTGGAAGGGCTAAATCTGGAGATGCCTGCAGATCCACGCCACTCCAAATGTGACATGGCAAAAATAGAGGCGACCCTGGACACTGTATTTATGTCCGAAGTCTGAAGTCCTCAGCCAGTGTGTTAGAATGGGCCTGGTTCCCAGCTCTCCGTGTGTGTGTGTGTGTAAGAGAGAGAGAGAGACCTTTAGCTCAGGGTAACAGGACAGCTGTTACAGCACTAAGCTTAAGGGACTATGGCCCCAAGCACAGAGTTTGTGTACACATAGATAAGACTGATAGTTAGAAATATGAAATTGTGTGTGTGTGTGTGTGAGTATGTGGAATGGGTAGGGCTGGTCTTGGGCTATTCATAAGCTTGACTGATATGACTTCTGCCCAGGCATCTCTCATTTGGCCATAAATCTTTATGCTATGCTCCTTTTATCACACACACACACACACACACACACACACACACACACACACGCACACACACATTCATGCCTTCATCCTCTGTGTCTCTCTAGCTTGGGTGGAGGCACATTTCTGGGCCTGTGCTGTCTGCTGACGGGCTGTGAGACCTTTGAGGAGGCTCTGGAGATGGCCAGCCGAGGGGACAGCACCAACGTGGACAAGCTGGTCAAGGACATATATGGCGGCGACTATGAGCGCTTTGGCCTGCAGGGCTCAGCTGTGGCCTCCAGGTGAGAAGCGCAGATTGTGTGTGTGTGTGTGTGTGTACATGTGTGAGTGCTTGCAGATGTATGTGTATGAGTGTGCGTGCATGTGGTTGTTAGTGTGTTCTAATGTGTGTGTGTGTGTGTGAGTGCATTTGAATGAGTGTGTATATGTGCGTGTGCAGGTGTATGTGTTCATGTGTCAGTGTGTTTGACTGAGTGTATGCATGTGGTAGTCAGTGTGTCCTAGTGTGTGTGTGAGTGTGTGCGTGCGCATGCGTGCTTGCTTGTGTATTCATGCATGCATGTGTAATTTGTGGTGTGTGTCTGTGTGTGAGTGCATTTGAATGAGCGTGTACATGTACGTGTGCAGGTGTACGTGTTCATGTTTCAGTGTGTTTGACTGAGTGTATGCATGTGGTAGTCAGTGTGTCCTAGTGTGTGTGTGAGTGTGTGCGCATGCGTGCTTGCTTGTGTATTCATGCATGCATGTGTAATTTGTGGTGTGGCCTGCACGTGCAGTGTTGAGTTACAGAGGCCTACTCAAGTGCAGTGGTTGTCTCCACCTGTCTCAGCTTTCAAACATGCCTGAGTGTAGAGCCCCAGCAGGAAGTGGAGCAGGGTTCATCCGCCCATGTGACACGATTGGATCCTCCTCAGCCCCTCCTCCCCACCCTTCCCCTCTCCTCCTCTTCTCTATTTAAATCTGTTGGTTGGGCAGCAGTCAAAAGGTTGCATGCCAGCAGGGTACACAGATTTGTCACAGAGTTATGTATATATGTGTGTGTGTGTGTGTGTGTGTGTGTGATGAAGTTTGCCGGCGCACGTGCCAAAGTGTTACTGCTGAGCTGAAGAATGTTCTTTCGTGTCAGTGCACAAAGCGTGTGGCTTATCCACTCCCTCTCAGTAAAAATAAATAGTTGGGGATGAGTGTGGTGTAAATATGTGTGCGTCATCTCTCATTGTTCCCAGCTGTGGTCGTGTCCAACCACGCCTCCTTCGGAGGGAGAATATTGACACTGTCTCTCAGATGGATTGTTAGCAGCAAATCCATGACGTAATTTTTTTTTTTCTCTCTCATCACTCATTTCTCTCATCTCTCATTAAAAAAACTTCCAGGAATAATCCACCAACAATTCTTGTCCTCAGGGTTTTTTATTAGTTATGCTTTGTTTCGTTCGTTGGCTTTTCTTCATCACAGTGGTGCACGTCTATGAGTAACTGAGATTATAATCTGGGACTAAATGTTGATGTGACGGGGATTATTTTTTTCCTTGTGATGTTTCATGTCTAGCTTTGGGCACATGATGAGCAAGGAGAAGAGGGAGAGTATCTCCAAGGAGGATTTGGCCAGAGCAACGCTGGTGACCATCACAAATAACATCGGCTCCATCGCACGGATGTGTGCCGTCAACGAGGTACTGACTCCCATAGTCTTGATAGGTTAAGCAAATCTGTTTTACTCTGTCCACATCTAGAGCATGTAGGATTAGCAACAATGCAAATGTTGTAACAGTGAGAATTGACTAGAGTCATCCTTAAAGAAACATGCCACTATTTTGGGAAAGTAGTGCATTTGCCATCTCCCCTAAAGTTAAATAGAGTTAGATGGGTATTAGCTTTCTCGTTTCCATGCAGCTGACATCCCAGTGAGATGGTAGTGTTTTTAGCTTAGCTTAGAGCGATTCCTTGAATCCTTCGAGTCATTTAGCATTGCTCCCAAAAATGACCACAGAACTCTGCTATGTATCCGATTTAGAAGTTGACCCTTGCAACTCGTACTAAGATGGACAGATAATTAAACATGGCAATTTTCCAGGTAGATTTGACCTGGACCTCTACTCTCACTCTGGCATAGTAAGCTAAACATCGGCTGCTTGGAAACGAGTCTGTGTGTTTTAATGCAAGTGGAGTGAAAGTTGAGTTTGTTTGTCCTTTAATACCTTGTGAAGTTTGTGTGTGTGTGTGTGTGTTGCCTTGATTGGGACAGTAAAAGGGCTAGACTAGCTCTGTGTGTGTGAGTGTGTGTGTTGTCTTGATTGGGACAGTAAATGGGCTGGGCTAGGTGTGTATGTGTATGTGTGTTTTTGTGTGTGTGTGTTGTCCTGTGTTGGGACAGTAAGTAGGCAAGACTAGCACTGTGTGTGTGTGTGTGTGTGTGTGAGTGTGTGTGCATGTGTGTGTTGTCCTGTGTTGGGACAATAACCAGGCTAGACTAGCTCTCTGTGCTCTGGGCTTCTCTACAGTGTTGTCTTGTAGCCTGGTGATCAAGCAGCATTGTACAGGGCTAACAGAGCGCTTAGAACAACCGCGGCTCACACACAACCTGCTGCTGTGGTTCTGTTGGGAACACTACTTTCCAAAACACACACACACACTCACATGTATGCACACAAATAAACAGACAAAAGACGCATAAAGACACACAGAGATAAACAGACAGAAGACAGATTAAAAGTTAAATCAAGGTCTTTGTACAAGGCCTACTCTCTTTCATCTGGTATTCATATATCGCCCCCTGCTGGGTGTGAATATTTTCTCTCCTTATGCATAGTTTCCAGGGAAGCTCCAGGAAATTAATAACGGATGAACTGCATCTTTGATAAGAATGAATAATGAATAAATAAATGCTTTTTCCTGTGCATGTGACATCACTTGACTATGATTTCTTTGGAATGATGTGACACTAACTTATCAGGAAATTCTTATTAGGTGTTTTCAAGCTGGCCAGTAAAAGAAGCCTGTGCTCTTTTCTGACATCTGTGTTTTTGTTTTGTTTGTTTTTTTCCTAGAAAATCGAGCGAGTAGTGTTTGTGGGAAACTTCCTGAGGATAAACACAGTCTCCACCAAGCTTCTGGCCTACGCCATGGACTTCTGGTCCAAGGGGCAGCTCAAGGCTCTGTTCTTGGAGCATGAGGTGAACGCACTCTCCCGTACATTTCAGCCCAAAATAAACATTGGTTACAGCACCAACTTTTTTATTATTATTATTTTAAATAAGTTCACTAGTTTATATTCATGTTTATGTTTATTGGTACTTTGCAGACACTTTTATCCAAAGCGTCGTACAATACATTAAAAAACAATTAGCTAAAAATAATAATAATCTAATTAATTTAAATACGAATAGAGGTACAGATGGCAAAAGATACTACTAATGATGAAACTATGATAATAACACTATAAGTAATAGATGTTCTGGATATTTACACTTCATCAAAACAATATTTAGTTTTGAGATGATTGGTGTAGGAGTAGTGTTAGTTTTACTGAGCACTTGTGATTTGTTTTCTCCTCAGGGTTATTTCGGAGCGGTTGGGGCATTTTTAGAGCTACTGAAGTCTTCAGAAGAAGCGTGAGGGAGAGGCATCGGAATTGCTGCCCAAAACAAAAGCTGCTCTACGGTCTCCTTACGGACACCTGCACAGGAAAATGGGATGTGGAATTCTGGGGAGGGAAACTGGGAATACTCTGAGAAGCCATGTAATAATTTAACTGTAAATATTCTAAACACTACTCTTCCCTTTCATTCCCCCATAGCCCTTTTTAAAGAGACTTTTATATGACTAACTTAAGCCTTGTTGTCTGTGAGACACAGAAGATTTTGTTTTGTCTATATTTTGTTTGTAGTTCTTTGGTACAGCATGTGTAAATGTTCATTTGATGTTGTTTTAAGAGTGTTCACTAAATGCCAAACCCTGCTGAGATTTTATGAGTGTTGAAACTTCCTGGCATCCTGTATACTGTATACCAGTAAGGGCAGCCTTCTCAAAATAGTGACTTTGTCTGTAACAGGCTTTGTTTGTTTTGACAGCAGTGAGAGGTCCCTTTTAAATGTGGACAGCCTGCCGTGTCGATGTTGGTGGATTTTCTTGTTATTGTTAGTTTTTTTTTTTTCCCCTATTTTGTTGCTTGCACCCGAGGTTCAGTTTAGTTGTAGCGTCATCTTGTCTGATTCCTTTCCCCATCTGCTATGTGTTGTGTGGTTAAGGGGGTTCTAAGGCACAAGATGAGCACATTCCTCCATCAAGTTACTGGAGGCAAGGAAGCTTTGACCAGAAATTGAACATTGAGATTTATTATTTATTGCAGTATAGGTTCTTCACAGTTTTCTGTAAAGTTCTGAATTGCCAAGTCCTTGTGTTGTGTTTCAGACACGTGTTGATTTTAAGTTATTAGGTTGGTTTGAAAAGTCAGTGCAGTTGAGGAAGAGCTCTGACAGCTTTCTGCCTGTCTTTGCGGACTGATCTAGAGAGGAGTTGAAATGGATGGGTTTCTGCTACATCTCTGCAGTAATGGGACCAGTGTATTTGACAGGCTTGCTCTCTGCCGCCCTCAGTTCACCTGTACTTTTTGTTCTTATGACATAGGCCACACCATTGGCCCGTGTCTTTAAGGACCCAAAGAACCAGGAATAGTTGGATCCATCCACATAGCCTCTAAGCATGATCAGTCCCCAGGATGAGAGTCTCTCCTTGGCACATTGGCATTACGGAACTTAGAGAGTGTGTGTATGTGCGTGTGTATGTGTGTGTGTGCTTAGTACATACCAGTTTCTACCTGTTTAAACCTCAGAGACGTAAAGTGGCATTTGGGGAACCCATGCTTTTTGGGAACTACAAAGCTGTTGATAGTCTCTGTAGAAACCTCCCCTCCACCCCCTACTCCCCTCTGAAACATCCTCTTTTCTTTTCTTTCTGCCTTTTCATCTTCCAAGATGGTGTGCCCTTTCTTTCATCTGCTGTTTCTTCTCTGGTTCATCAGCCATAATCTTCAACAGCACACCTGTGTGACTGTCACTGTGTATTAACTGCAGTTAGACCCTCAGCAGTGTCTGAGATCTCACAGCGACAGAAAATAGAACCATTGTCACTTTGGATTATATAGATTTACAGTCTTTGACGGTACGTTTCATTTTAGAAACGTTGTTTATTGGTTGATTTTTATGTTGTTTTATTGTTATTTGATTTGATTTGCCTGATATCAACATGCACTGTAGTTGTGTTGATATCTATATCTGTGTCCTTTCTTTACTTTTTTGAACTGATTCTGTAGATGAACACGAAGGGATGCCTGTCTACCTTTCTCACCATCTCAGCCCTCTCTTGTACTCCATAGGTGTTGTTGCCTTCTCGTCCTTGTTATGTTTGTCAAGGCCTCGTTGTTAGCACTGAGCTAACGCTAACACTAACACTAACGCCAATGCCAACACAATGCCCTCTAGAGGTGAGACTGAGAGCTTCTCTAGCTTGACCCCTCTACACGCGGACAGTATGCAAGTTTTATTTACGTGTGGACGTTACTACACCTTTTTTTAGTTTATGAGTTTATAAACAGCAGAGAGCTTTCAGCAGCATTTTGACCCCATACTCAGTTCACCAGTTTATTTGCCTTCATTTCTTTCTTTCTTTCTTTTTGTTGTTTTTTAAACATTCAGTTGTTTTATGCTTTTACTGGTTTTATTTTCTTGTTTTCATGTATAAGCAGAAGTTTTACAAAAGAGTATGTTAAAAAATAACTGTTGCACCAAGTTTGACCTGTCTGCCACAGAGTAAAAAATATGAACTTGAAGGACATACTGCAGAATTAAGGACCCATCCCATGCATTCAGGACATGAATAAAACAATAGTCTAGAGTCAGTGAGCCCATAGCCCTTGGATCGAGGTTGTCAGGAGGAATGAGAACAAGAAAATGTGGAACAGGGTAGAGTGAGCATCGGATGAGTGCAAGGAACTTGGTCCTGGTTTCGTTTTCATTTGCCAGTTCACAAGTTCAGTCTGGGTTGTACCTAATTTCCCTGTACTTATTATTACAGACAGCAGTTGGCACCTCAAACCCCAGGGCTATGGGTTGATTGACTCTGGACTCATTTAAGCCAGTTGACCTTTGGTTGGATTTGTGTTAGTCAATCAATCAGTTTCTGACTATCGATGTGATGTGTTTTGCGTATTTAGTTGTTTTTGTTGATTTTTCAGTGAATAATTGTTGTAATATTGTCCTGATTCTGGCTAGAGGAATACAAATGTGTAAACACCATGAACTGCTCGTGTTTGATCAAGGTGAGGTCACCGACCTCTTCACTTCTTAGTAAGTTGGTGAGCTTGACATTACGCTGACATTGACATTGATCTGGAATCGTTGAATTTGTTACTCTTTCTCTGAAAACAAATGTAATACACCCAGAGAGGTTAGCCCTGTCCTCCACCTCATCTCCAGCAATAACTGTTGGTGATTCCATCTGAGTTTTATCAATCAGTATGTCTAGGACCTGCTGTACCTGTTCTAATCCAGGTCAGGCGTATCTCGTCTAGTGCAGACTGCAACACAGTGATGTCATAGTGATGTACACTTTGTAAGCTGGCCTCTCGCTAACCATAGGAAATGGACTTTCTTAAGTGGTTAACAAATACAATTTGATACAAATACAGTTGAAAGTCTGATGGCTGTAAAATAGCGGGATGCTTAAAGGCCAGTGTTTCTGTATCTGTGAATTACATTTCACATACATGCAAACAACATTACAAAGACTACATTGTCAATACGCTTTCAGTTTTCAGTTCGCTTCTTACCCCAAAAGGGAATACGCTGAGACTTTGCCCAATTCCCCATATGCTGCACATGCATCTGCTGTCACTGTACCCAGTTCCCCACAGGCTGTCATATTTGTACATTTACTGTGTATGCTTGTGTGTGTAAGTCAAAAAGGGAAGGAGAGTGAGAAATTGTGTGTGTGTGTGTGAGAGAGAGAGAGGTATGGAAGACTCCCCTGTTTTTTGCTCAGCTGGTGTTCCTGATGGTCTGTACAGGTCAGGTCTGTCCCTCCATGCCTTTGCTATGCATGTTACTCACTCATCTGCAGGGGATGTTTTTAGAAATGTTGATTACACTGTAACACTGACTGTTGGGAATGATGCACAATCAAAGTCCTTTTGAAGTGTTTTTATTTTCTGTTCTGTGTTCCATGGGAACTGGTGCTTCTTCCTGCTGTACTTGGGGATAATGGTACTGTTCTTGGAACTTGGAACCAATGGATCCATATCCTGTGAAATATAAAGATTTTGTAAATATCGTTCATCTGAGTCCTGCTGTCTCTTAACCTGTTTTCTGTGTGTAAATGATTTAAATTCTGGCTTTATTTTAGGTAAAGGGGACTCTGGTTTGATGGGCACAGTATGTTCTAGATTTTGAAGAATAATAATAAAAAAAACACTGAACTGGCGTGTTTTGTTATTTTTTTAAAAAGGTTTTGAATTGGGCTACATAACTGGTCCAGAAAAGTCCAAGTTGCTGATGGCCCAAGTCAGTAATGGTTACTGGGAACTTTCTTTTGCCGGTTGTCCTGTCAAATCAGTTCAATCACATGGCACTTTTAGTGATTGAGCGGGGAAGGGCAGTAGTCCTAGGGCAAGGGTAGTCCTTAAATTTAGTCTTAGGGCCAGAACACATCCTGAAGCCGGCGCTTTTATTCTTTTACCAAAACACAGCAAACATACTGTATATTGAACTTCACTCACAAGTAAAAAGCTAATGGTCCTGTTTACCTATAAGTATTTTCGCTTTCTCACATATATGCTAACTTTAAAATTTCTGTGAACTACACAATGTGATTTCTTGCATTGGGATGTAGACCTGTATTGTGTTCCCCTTGATACGGTATGTAGCATTTTAGGAATAAACTCAGAGACGATCAGAGAAACATGCGTCAAAGAAAGTAATATCAAGCTGACAGTTACTGAAGTAGCCTAATAGCCTAAAGGCAATATAATCAGAGCGGGTGAACTGTTTTTCGCGCAGTGAAGAGGCGCGCGTGGGAAGGGGGCGTTTGGGAATTTTTCAAAGTCACTGGTGAACACAACAAAAGCACTTCCGCTTAAACTTTCTGCAGATAGAGTGGAGCCTGCTGTTCAGCAGCAGCTGGACAAATTGAGGTCTCTGGAGTTTTTAACATGTCGACCTACCCAGGGCTTTCCAAGCACCTAAAGTAAGTGTTCAGATTTTGTCATCCTCAAACTACAGCAGTTTTTTTTTTATTAAAACAAATTATGTCATTGTATTTTTACCATGTCTTTTAGCGTAGTGAGATTTAAAGTTAACCGGTTCAATGAGTGTAACGCTCATCTAAAATAGTCTAAGATGATTTCAAATTGCCTTATGTTACCTGTGACCACACACACTAAATATCTTTACAATGAAATTCGGGAGCCAGCAGACGGCCATTCGTATATTTGGTGATCCCGGGAAGCCATAGACATTAATGCGTTAATGCCATAATATTGCATGGGCCCATTGTCTTCAAATAGGCGATATATTTAAGAGACACGCAGATTGGAGAAAGCTACTTAATGGATTCGACCCTAATCTAGATTTATTCTTTCCTCTTTTTCCCTTACTTCCCTTATTTAGTACATTACATTGCTTAACTAGTACAAATAGCTAGTACGTTGCATTACTTTAATAGTATATTTCTAATACAAATGATTCCTGTTTGTTCAATATTTTGCACTTACAAAAAACTCAAATACCCGTATTTTCCACAGACCCAATATTGTTCAGACGAACTTTTTTGATAAGCACAAAACTCATTAACCTGTTTCAACATATCCTATAATTTTGCATTGTGTGAACTCATTGCTTATCAATATATGAAATGTCTTCATACGAAACATTTTAGCCTGTTATTTATGTTATTTTAGCTTATTGTATCTTATGTGACAGCAATAGTAAGTGTTTTAAGACATTTGTTAAGTATTGTAAGTCTTTAAACACCTCACCCCCATTGGAAACAAGGATTAGGCGTGGGGGATGGGGCACTGAGGCTTTTTTCCTATCCTTCAGTTAGGTGCTACTCTGAGTTTTCATGGGTGTAGCTGCTGCATGGACCATACAGTATTAGCCTGTAGGGTGTAACTGCTTCATTTGCAGTGATGGCGCTCCCACCACAGTAAAAGAAAAAAAAAAGGACAAGAAATAGCAGGCCACTATTGGTCATGAAGGTGTACCACACACCTCTCCCCCCTGTGCCTCCCTCTGATTTGTGACCACTGCATCTAACATCTGTATTAGCAGCAGTGCACACAGGCCGCTCATGTGCTGTTGGTCTTCCCACTCAATACAACTCTTAATACTCAGTACTCCAAAGTTCAAAGACTTTGAACTGGCCGATGAGCCTGGGACAGGAACAAACACTTCTGTGCGTGTTGACATGTTTCTTTTCGAGACCTCCATTCTTATCGCAAGAACGGACAAGATGTCCCTCATCCCCCCACCGCCACCGCCACCAAGCAGTGGTCAGCTGGCACTCCCAGTGGCAAAAGGGTGGAGCGAGCGTGCCAGTGTGTGTGCGAGTGGCCGGACAGCGGGTCACATGCGTGGTGTGTTGTGGTGTCGTAGTGTCCAGAGGGAGGACCATCATCAGGAGAGAACACAAACATTGCACGGTCACGTTTGAGCTGATAATCAGAGCTGTTGTGCACGTTGCTCCCCACGAGCCTGCTTTGGATTGGTGGTGGTAGGTGTGTGTGTGGGGGGAGAGGGGCGGTTGTGGGGGTGTGCCTGTAAACAACAGTCCCTTTTTCCCCCCGAGCCATCATCTCATGCCCTCTTGGCTGGAGTCGGCCTTTGTTTGGGTTCACACTGTCATCAGTATCATTGCAAGCCATTAAGATGCAAATTAAGACGGAGGCTTGGAAGCTTACTAAACATTAAGGGTTCACATTTGAAAAGGCAGCATTTATGGACCTCAAATTGGTATACAGGTAAAAATGTAATAGTTATTTACAAGAACACTCTGTTAATGTATTTACTTTTAAATATTATATACACACAGTAACAGCACTCAGAGCTACTAAGACAAGGGCTGTTGGGGTGAACCCATGGGTCACTTATAGACATAGCAACCAACATTATAATGCTGTATTGTATTGTCTTGTGAGGACCAAAATGTCAAGTGGCAACCTCTGACACTGCTAATCAAATTATCCACATTGTTTTTTTCAGGGGTCTGCCTCATCGGAGTCCTCACTGAGTCTTCCACTGCATGGCGAGGGTTTGACCAAGCGTGGAGTTCTGGCTCCCAATCCAAGACAGGGGACCAATGGTTGTGAAACAACCCACAGTATATTTGTCATGAAGAGACAGTAGTGTGCTACTGTGGTGAGGTGGAAGCACATTAGAAAGAAAGAAAGAAAGAAAGAGAACCAGAGCTGATGGTGAGGGGTAGGAAAAAGGTGTATTAGAAGGCAGTGTAGGGCAATAGATAGTGTGTGTGGAGCAATCAAACACTGTGGAAAACAATAGAAGACATAGTGGGGCAAAAGAAGGCAGTATAGAGCAGCTTAAGGTGATGTGGGGTGATGTAGAAAGTGGTGTGGTGTTTTAGAAGATGGCAATAGGCAATAGATAGTAGTGTGTGGGGTATCAGAAGGCACTCTTGGGGCAATAGAAGACTGTAAGGAGCAGTAGGAAGTGGTAGTTGGGTAGCAGAACGTGGTGTGTCCACTGGCAGGGTTTCTGAGGGGATTACTCTTCAGGAGACAGGAGGGTGGGTTAGCCATGCCTAAGGCAGTGAAGCGCCCCTCTGCAGAGGCTCCTGACGGGGGATGGGGCTGGATGATCGTAGCCAGCTGTTTTCTCACCACCATCTGCACCCGTGCTGTAACCCGGTGAGTCTGTGGTCAGGCAGCACTCAACTCAGCACTCAACTGTTCCAAATAGGAGCAAAGTATCAGGTTCCCAACCTAGGAATGGGAGATGTCTGAACCTCGGCTGCCTCTGTTTTATTTACTTTTAAGAGGAACCAGGTGCAGCCTCCCCCCTCCTACAAACACACACACACACACAAACTCTCTCACACACACACAGATCATCTGCCAGTCTACCTGGTCAGTATTTAAATGATGAATAAAAAAAATGGCACTCAACAACACAGTGACAAAATGAATGGAAAGTATAACCTGTTCCTCTGACTAAGTGTCTGCTAAATTGTAATATCCGTTTATCCTAAAAAATTGCACTCTTAAAAGTATGTCCTGGAGAGCAGTCTCTCATTATGCCCAGAGCTTTACACATTAGGCTGCTGTAGAGGAAAAGGGAATTAAAATTCCTTTGTTGACATGGGTTTCGGTCACATGTTGTAAACCCCCTATGTGTAAAATTTATTGACCTAAAATCCTGTTACATAATGTTAAACTCCTAGCTTGGCCAGGCTTGGCAAGAAACATTTCAAGAGGTGGGGGCAGGGGGTCAGGGCAGACAAAGTGGCACAGTGATGTGTAACAAAGCTGATGTGTGTAATGGACTGTTTTCATCCTATCACATTTTTTCAAGTCCAGATGTAGAATAAGTAGCCGGTCTAGCGACGCCTAGCGCTTCCACTCAATAGCACATTTTGGTCCAGCAGTCAGGGATCTCTGCATTAGCTTAGGATTCCTCAGACAAAATTTTGGCGAACAGAAGGCTCTGGCATGCATAATAATTGTTTGCCCACGAAAAAGGAAACATACGCCAACTGAGGGATTCCACACGCTTTGTGAAGCGATGTGATGAAATGATGTGAAAGCATTTGGTGCAACAGGCTAATAGAATAGCACAAGGTGGACTAGAATAGAATAGAATGTGTAATGAATCTTGAGTGCTTCTCTAAGGTCCTCCTGTGATTTCAGGTGCATCTCAATTTTCTTTGTGGAGTTCCAGCTGCAGTTCTCCCGAGATTACTCAGGAACTGCTTGGATCCACTCGATTGTTGACTGCATGACCATGCTATGTGGTGAGACTGGCTAAATATCTTTTATAAAGTTCCTTCGAGTACACTAATGTAATGGGAGTGATTTTGTGTCAATACAGTACAGTAATTTCTCAAATATAAGCTGCACCATGTATAAATCTCAGGTCACTGTTTTATGCAAAATAGAAACAAAACAAAACTATGTATTAACCTCACTCATATATTAACCTCAGTTTACTACACATTACTGATTGATTCAGAAGCAGATGATGATTTCATGACAAAGTAGAATGTTGACAAGAAACACATTCCAATGTGTTGCCCTCACCCATATATTAACCTCATAGATAATTACATGTTATAAAATCAATGTATTAACCTCATAATTACATTTTTCAAAACATATTAACCTCAGCTAGTAATCAGGAAATTACAGTTGTAAAGTCAGTGTGGCAGTGGTATAGTTGTGAATGCCATTTATTGTTTTTTTCTTTCTTTCTGAGGTATTGTTGTTTTGTGTTGTTGTCCTGCCTGCTTTAGCGCCGTTGGGCAGTTTCATTGCCAACCGTCTATCCCACCGAGCGGCTGTGATGATGGGAGGACTCCTGTCCTCTACAGGCCTAGTGATGAGCTCCTTCTCCACCAGTCTAGAGACCCTCTATCTCAGTCTAGGCATTCTCACAGGTTGGTTTACATAGGGGGGAAACAATGTGACAGAAGACAGGCCAGTGATTGATGGGACCTGAGATTTTTATCATGGTGGGGTTTGTTGTGCAATTAGTCATGTTGTTACGTATGTCAGGCCAGTCAAGTGTGGGACCTGGTATTTTAATCTTAATCTTAATAAAAAGTGGGGATTGTATTGTGTACTCACTAAACCATGCTGTATTGTAATACTGAGATATTCTGTCTGACGAACGTAGTGATTCACACTGTTATTGTGATAAACAGTCGTCGAAGAACACACACAAACTGTATAAATAGCACTGTGTATACGTAGGTCAAAAGTGTTAAGTTGGCTGCAACTGGACTTCTTCTTTTTTTTGTTTTAGAAAAAAGAAGCCCAGTTGTATCCAACCTAACACCTTTGACTAGCATGACCTGGATGAATGTGAGTGACGAGTGACCTTCACTTAAACTTAGACTTATACGTAGGTATAGAGCACATGGATAGATATTAACTCACTGCTGTTTCTCAATTTCTGATCTCTTTGACCTGTGTTGATGTTTATGTTTATTTGTACTTGGCAGAAGCTTTTATCTAAAGCAACATACAATACAGATAATACTATATTCAAAAAATGACTATCGGAAAATTATCAGAATGAATGTACTGACAATACATGACATACAGCTGATGTCTGTCTTCTCTTAAAGGAATGGGATTTGCTCTCAGCTACACCCCAGCAGTGGCCATGGTGGGCATATACTTCAGGAAGAAGAAGGCTCTGGCGTACGGGCTTGCCATGTCCGGCAGTGGTATTGGCACGTTCGTGCTGGCACCAGTAGTCCAACTACTGATTGACTGCTACTCATGGAGGGGGGCGCTGCTAATACTGGGAGGACTGGTGTCTCACCTGTGCGTCTGTGCTGCACTGTTGAAGCCAGTAAAGGAGCAGGAGCCAGGGGGAGAGGAGCTGAGGAAGGGGTACGTGGTAGACTTACAGGATGCTAAAAGCGATGCTAAGCGCTACGTGCAGGCTGACTCGAAGCTTGTGGATGGAAAAACTTTGGGTGAAATTTTGAAGGTCAAGTTGGCAGATGATACAAAACAACCTGACTGGAGCTCAACAAAGGGTGTTCACTTGACTAACCAATCATCTTTTCAGAAGCATTTGGAAAGCAGTCAGGAAAATGCTGAATGTTCAGACACAAAGCTAGCGACCCACAATTTACCAAAGGTTGAAAATGCTGAAGGGGTGCATTTGATGAATGCAGTATCAGACAATATGCCTTTTTTGCCTAAACAATTGGAAACAAGTCAAGAAAACACTGCAGAAGGAAAGACTGAACATCCACCACACAAAAATAGTGACCATGCCGAGATCATGCATGTGGTGAGTGGAAAAACACCAACACATTCTGACACGAGTGAAACCACTGAAACTGACACTAACCAGCCTGAGAAAGAAAACACCATACATGCAAGCACCAAACTGCTGACGCAGTATCCACCAGGTACAAATACTGAACACTCAAAACTAGCAGCACCTACGCTTCCAGATGCTAAACTATGCGAATTAGAGTTACAGTGTGCCAAGCTAGTGGAGGCCAAGCTGCTGGAGATGAGATGGGACTCGACGGTCACTCCTGTCAGTGGCAGTTGGAACCGGTGGTGTCGAATTGTAGAGGGATGCCACCTCTGCCTGCCCCCCACTGAGGAGTATGGCTTCCTGCTGATGACAGACTTCCTGTTGCTGTCGTTATCTTTCCTGTTCCTGGCATACGGCTGCAGTGTGCCCTTTGTATATCTGGTTCCATATGCCCTGAGTGTTGGAGTGAGCCACCATCAGGCGGCGCTACTGATCTCTGTCCTGGGTGTCATTGGCATCGTGGGAAACATCACTTTTGGCTGGATGACTGACTGGAGGTGAGTGACAAAAGTGGATGTTTCTAAAATGTACTTTAGCTGCATAGGCCTACGTACCGCATAGAATTTTTCTGGGAGATGTTTATTTGACTGAATTGTGTGCTCATGCTACTTAACTGTTTGCTGAAACAAAGGCTGTTATTTAAAATCACACAGTATTGAACTGCATGCATTTTTCAATATAAAAAAAAACTGTATGGCCCTGGCACCGTATGGCAATACGCCGTTTTTGAAATGGATGGACATGAAAATACATTAATTAATGGTTAATCTATTACTCCATGTCTGTTTAATGCTGTAGGCTGTGTAATGTTGGTCACGTTGTGCACCCCTCACTTTCCTTTATGAATGGACATTTACACACACATACACACACACACACTCACAAATAATATGTAAATTATGTAAAACTGCGTGCTGTGTTTGCAGTTGTCTGAGGCCGTATCGGATGGTGAGCTACATGCTAGCGGTGGGTCTGGAAGGCTTTAGCTGTTTCCTGGTGCCCTTACTGCAAAGCTTCCCTTTGCTGGTGCCTTTTGCTTTGCTCTACGGCTACTTTGATGGTGCCTATGTGGCCCTCATCCCCGTGGTGACGTCTGACATCGTGGGGCCCACCTACCTGTCCTCTGCCTTGGGCGTGGTCTACTTCCTGCATGCAATTCCCTACCTCATCAGTCCACCAATCGGAGGTTAGATTCTCAACAAATGTGTCACTTTAAAACTCATATTTACACCTACCCAACATTACACTGTCTCTTTAATTACTGATGATTACTCTACATCACTCTTTGGAACTTCAGAAATGTTTTAAACTGGACAACTTCAGGCTTAGTAAAAGTTAAACTTACTGTATATCTCTCTCCCTCTCTCTCTCCCTCTCTTTCTCTCTCTTTCATTATACTTCTGCCTCTGCCCAGGTTGGTTAGTGGACCGAACAGGTTCTTACATGGCCACGTTCCTGCTCAGCGGGTTCTCCATCATGTGCAGTTCTGTGGTTCTGGGTTCTGTCTGTCTGCTGCGGCACTGCTGTAATGCTGACTCAGCCACCAGCAGAACCGGCACAGGCCAGCCTGATCTCATAAAGCCAAACCTTCGGCCAGATCACAGCGCCGCTGCCTCCAACATCATCTAAATTCACACTATGCATGATTCCTATCATGTACAACAGATAGGCTTCAGTGAGATGAATGCAGCTTTTAGTGGGATGCAGTGAACTGCAAAATACAAATAATGTCTTTCATGACATTCTGAAGCCTTTTGAAAAGTGTCAAAAAGGGTTTTCACTTGAAGTGATGGTGCCTTGTCCAGTTTATTGCCTGGGTATTGCCTGGGTTTCTTTTTTTCCAGAAGGGTGGACATTGCTTTCTGCCCCATACCTCTGACAAACATGAAGAACCCAGTTGTGATATTCTGTTTGAGTTCAGTATGCAAAACACAGTATATCTGGTAAGCTGAGAGAAACATCATACCAAATGTCTTGCCATCGGGGCATAGAAAGCAGTTTCTCAGTGAGTATTTTATGAACGGATCTGTAATAGGTTCTTCTAATTTGATACTCCAAACAGGGACATTAGTTCAGTTTTGTTTATTTAGTGTATTTTGTTTGTTTGTAACATTCCACAGGTGGAAATATTAACAATCCAACAGTTACAGGTAAAGCAGTTCAGTGGAAATAAACCTGAATGTTGAATCACCTTGTCTGGGTTGTGATTTGGAATTAAGAGATTAGAGATTATAGCTTGATATTTTGAATAATGTTTGTATTTTTTGTACTTTTATTAATGTAAATTTTACTGCTGTAACGTGAAATGCAGGGCTTAGGCTCACCTTATTAAACAATCAAACTCAATTAAGAACAATACAAATAGATCAAGTAAAAAGTCTAAACTAAAAACTTCCTTATTCATTAAACATTCAGTAAACGTATAAGAGTAAAAAATCTCCATATGCTTTGATAACTGAAAATAGAACTTGCATGCACACAACAATGCAATGAGATGCAAAGTCGCTTTTAAAAAAGATTAAACAAAACACAACACATAGAACAGATGCTTGGAGAGATAGCAGACTGACAGCACAACACTGGCTTTAGATTGAAGAACACATCAAAATGAAATATTCAGCTGTCTACCGACTTCTACATAGATAACATTAAAACAAACCTGAATATAAAACAATATAAAATATTAAAACAAACCTGAATATAAATTGTAATGTTTAATGTGTAAAACATTACAATTTATATTCAGGTTTGTTTTAATCTCTCAGTTTCAGCTCGCTACTTATGGAGAAGACTGTTAGAAAACTTGTACTTCATTTAAACCTTGAAAACTTGCATTAGGCCACATCATGTGATGATCTTCAGAGGCACATATCCATGATGCCTGCAGTCGGCACATATAAGGTCTTCACATCTCTCATGTCTTGACACAAGGTTTTTAATGCAACCAGCACTATCATCTGAGACTAAAAGGATTGCACTGCTTTTCTTATACATGTCCATTCCCTCAGTAGTCATTTTTCTCTTACAGCAAAGATAGTCACCATATCACAAGTACAGGAGTTCCTTCTCTGTATCACTGAGGTGTTTTTGTTTTAAAAGGGTTTAGAAAATGTCACCTGCAGCATCAATATTGGCGTTACTGCACAATTGATACAGCCATAGAATCCAAATGAATCAATAGAAACAGTCTTTTTACTTTCAATTCAAGCCATCAAGAATGTGACAAAAATGTACTGATTAGCAAACATGTCTTATTTGGACTTATCCAGTCATTGTGTCAAGGAGCCATCTGTGGTGAGATATTAAGTGAAAAAACTGTAGGCCTACTGTAAAAGCAGAATATTTTATGCTAGCCCAACACTAGAGCTGCTCAAAAGGCACTAGCTAATATTGTAATTGTCTAGCATTAATACTGTATGAGGTCTGGTTAATCCAAATGATTGAGGTAAATTCATCCCTATGGGACACTAATAGAAGAAGTAAGAAGTAAGAAATGGTATAGGCTACATCATGGATTTCACACCTAGCTGACAGACTGCCTCATACACAGGGCATATCACACACAGGCTGCAGTCCTGCAGAGAATGAGCAAAGACAAACAAAATGTTCCATACTCATCCTCACAAAGTTTCCAACTGTGACCTACCAAGCCTCTTAATGTTTGGTATCACCAGAATGGGCCTCTTACCAAGTGCCAATAACCTCACCTCACCATCTTCCATGTGATAGCAGCTCCCACTCACAGACTGTGAACAGTACATCTATCTGCACTGGGCGCATTAGAGAACACCTATTAAGGCGTCTACCGTCAGGCAACAGCTGAACTATGGTGGCCTCAGTTATCTCTCAGAAGGCCAAGAGCACAGAGGTACAGTAGGCAGGTAGGGCCCCACGCTCTTGGCTTCTTCATTGGTTGCTTGTGTACTGATTATGGTAGTAGAGTCACTCACTAGTGGCATTACTAACATACATTCTTTCGGTGTTTGCAAATTAGCCTTAGTTCCTCCTTGATTGATGAGTAGTGTTGAGTTTTGTATGTAGAACTGTATTTTCTACCATTTCGTTTTTATTTATGTTTGTTCATTCTCTGCCACCCCAAAATAGTGCTACACTCTAGAATCTTTGGTTCTAAGCTTAGTTTTGCATCTCATGTTCCCAAGCAACGCAACAGTTAATCAACGCCTTGGAAGTTCTCTCAATGGAAAATTAATGAGTAATTGTTAGAAAAACGATTGAAACTGTGAACTCAAGAAAGACCTTGTAACATTATAGCGTGATGAGGTGAGTATTTTTGACTAGTTACCAAAAATGTTCTGATTACACTGTACAGCCTAATCATCTTGCATGTAGCACTTTTGAGTGCTAATACACATAGACCCAAATGTACAGTGGGTAGGAGATGTGTGTTACATTTTCTTTCACTCTAGATAAATGAAGCTATTAGGCTATAAACCTTTTTTGTGATCCCGCATCTTGTCACTGGATAAAACTGGACTTAGAAAATTACTTTATGAGTTGTTTGTGTTTGTCAGCAGAGTGGTGATCTCATAGAATCAATGAATTTTCAGTATAATAAATTACTCCGGTACAAATATCAGGGTGACTGGGAACTAGACTCCAGAAGCCAGGAATGAAGCCAGCCAGGTGTGTTGGGTTCACCAGCAGGTGGCACTTTTGGTCATTTCGAGTGTGTCTGGTTGGTGATGGTGCCATGATCAACAGCTGGCTGAAGAATTACAATAGTGTTCTCTCTCCTTTGAGTTCGCTTTATATGCCCAAATGGCCTCAGATACCAGATGTCCAGGTTCGCTGAGAAAATTCATATATTTGATCTGCTTTTGGTAATGCAAATGGGTACAAAGCCCGAGTGCAAACCGGCAGGTAACACTAAGTGATGAGGGCATATAAAACTGGGTGGTTTTGTCAGAAACTAACTTATGCCCTAGTGATGAAGGTAGGGAATTTTATGTTCATGCTGGTTCATGTCTCTTCCTAAAGTATTTTTGTCATTCTTAGAGCCACATCCAAATAAGGAAATTACAATGGACTGTGATTCAAAGCTGTCTACTAGTCTGTCAAAATGTGAGATCTAAAAATATCAGCTTTCATTCTGTACTGTCCACCAGCTAAATTAAGACATACGTATTTATTTCCGTATAACATTTTTCATACACATGAGCAAAAATAGTCATGTAAAAAAACTGCACACCACTGCCTGAGGGAAAGGTCAGAGTTCACCATAATATATCAGCTCACACATTGTTACTCTACCTACATTTTTCATGTTAAATTATGAATCAGTCATGTTTGGTTTGCATCTTATCTTGACTGTAGGCCTTTTCATTTAAACTGAACAATGGAGCAGGCTGTCAGGCACAGACAGGGCTGAGGCAGAATTTAACCAAGAAGTATTTATTAAACATGAACCAAACGGGGATTAACAAAAGTCACGTCCGCTACTATAAGGGAGGGGAACAGAAAACTAACACACAGGAGATCTAGGAAGCAACCACAATAACACTGACTGGGAAAACAAGGAGATACTGAGAATAACAATACCAACAGGGAAGTCTAGGCACGCGGGGCGAACAGCACAAGAGAACACGGGAGATCGCGGGAAACGGAGGAAACGAGACTGACTCAGGGATACTCCAAGGTAACAGTGACGCTAGTATTGACGAGGCCAGACCTCAGGGGAAACCGGGGAGGGGGGTTAATTAGAGTGGAGACCAGGTGACACCAATTAGTACTCGGGGAAGGTGATCGTGCACCGGGAATTGAGTGCGAACGGAGAGAGGGATTGAGAGTGTGAGGTAGAGTGAGGGGGCGTGGTTGTGGCCAGGTGTAATGCAGACCTGACACAGGCACACTCAATACAATGCCAAAAGTAAAACTCTATTTTAGTGCATGCTGCCAACAGACATTAAAGTAAAGTAAGAAAACTTTCAGGTCTCTTAGAAACCCTATTGACTCATGTCAACCAGGGAATGTGCCTCCGTTTTACACCATCTCATCAGTGAAATTACAGAGGCATCACTGATGTAAGTTTAATCACAAAATTCAAGATGTGTCTAAGTAGATTACATTAGAGCATTTCAATACAGAAAGTCTTGCAGCTGTCAGTTCAATAAAATTTTTGAAAGAAACTCACAAATTTCATCACATCTTGGATGGGTGGCTAGATTAACAATTGATCTGAGGATGCGAATGCTGTTCTCCCTTTCACGGGATTGTTTAGGGATTTCTGCAGCTTTCTTGTAGTAATCAATGGACTCAGAGGAAGATCCTTTTAACCAGTGAAGATGAGATCCATATCTACTGTACAACAACTGCAGAGCCCCAGGCTCCAGATCACCTGACTTATTGAGAAGATCCTCAAAGATCTTATCTGCCTTCACAATGTTCCCAGATTTAGCATGTATTCCTGCAAGATCTATTTTTCCCCTAAGGTAGTGTGGGTAAAGTCTGGTGACATCTTCATAAATGGCAATCCCCTTTCTCACCTCACTGAGATCCAAGTTCTGCGTTTTAAAAATCTTCCATTTATAACAAAATGCCAGCTCCTTTTTGGCTCTTCGTTCAGAGGGATATTTCCTCACTACCTCCTCTGCTACTCTTATGGCTGAATCTAGTGAATCGTGTAAACGTAAGAAATGAAGAATGTCTCCAAGGCCATCTAGATCTGGTTTCAGATGATGAATAAGGTCATGAACCTCTTTCACGGTCTCCTCTATCTTACTACCCATATTTGCCAATACATTCAAGTAGAAAATTGACATCTGCAGGTTATCTGAATCCATTGTCTTGGCAATGTTAATTTGCTCTATAATTTCTTCTGTGAAGTCAACATTGTCAAAATGAACTTTATACTTGGCCAGAGCGAGGCCCACATGCCACTCTTTCCTATTCGGATCTCCATTCAGAGCCATTTCAAAGTTAGCTATGGCTTTTATCTTCATATCATAGTCAAACTTCACCTGAGTCCAGCCTTTCTCCCCATGAACCTCTGGATGCAGGTCACAGCCTGGTGGGGCAGGGAAATCCCTCTGAAGTTTAACCACTTTCTGCAGATAAGCTTCACTCTCTGGCAGCTCCCCCAGAAGGTAGTGCACCCAGGCCAGGTTAGCCTGGTTCACCAGCAGCCGTGGTCCTCTCCCCTCTGCTTCCTGCTCTCTGAGTATCACCTCAGCCTCTCGAAGGTATGTCAATGCCTCTTCTGTGCATTTGCTGATGTAGTAGGCAACGTAACCCAGGAGGTTGTACAGGTGGCCCTCCCAAGAACAGCCGTGTCGACGGAGATCCTCCAAATTCTCCTGCTGTTGGTGAAGGATGCTAACATTACGGCTGAGGTTCCAGGTGAAGTGGCACTCAAGGTTCTCCAGGCGTCTCTTTAGACAAGTCAGAGATGAGCTAGAGAGAGAGAGAAAGAGAGATTTATGGTAGGCTACTATTACACTTGCTTGTGATTTGAAATATTGTACATGGAAACATGGAAAGTGATGGATCGAGAAAAAGAGAGAAAGGGCCAGGGCTTTGTAGAGTAGGTAATGATGACATGCCCGTGGTTTGAAAATATGTTCTTATTTTGTACTTACTCCATGATGGCTTGCAACAGCGTAGTGTGAAGATATTCTGTCTTGTCCAGATGTATTCCTCTAAGAGTTCGGTGACTACAAACCTCCAATATATAGACCTAATAGGATGCAATCTTATCAAGAAAGCAATAAAGTCCAAGCCAATGCAAGGAGGATGTTAACTTTCAATTCACCAAAATAGAACTAGGTGAGGTAAACAATATTTGTTCTACTTGTTATACAGAAGACCTACATTTAACAACAACAAAAAACATTAAAAACTACTCCTACATACTGTCAGGTTTTACCAAAAGCATTAAAATTACAATACTAGAAAAGAATTCGGAGAGAGCAACCTTCGCCAAGACAATATAGGGTCACTGACGCAGTACAAATTCCAGATGGTGTTCCAGTTCACGCCCAAAACTAAATCATCTGTTCCTAGTCTGAATCATCAGTTCCTAGTCCTAATGATTTCTGATTAGTGACCTTTGACTGGTCTCATCGGGCTGGCAAAACAAGCCACACGCTCCACCTCTGCCATGTCTCTCTGTTTCTAAAGAAATGAAAGTAGGAAAACTGAGGAAAAAGAAAACTTTTTCCTGTGAAATCGAGAAAGACCTTAGATGTAGTTTCACAACCTAAGGAGGCAAGCATTTATGACTCCAGTTACCACAAGTTCATTCTGATTACACTGTAGATTACACTGTCATTAAAAAGGTTCTCATGTTAAGAAGATATAGGGTTCCATTTGATCTAGACTTCTTGGTATTTGAGCTTTTCAGCACCAGTGCACCAATACAAACATCAGGGAGACTCTGATGTTTGAGGTGACCTCCTTAAGTCTTCATATCTATGTGTCTACGTCTACTTGCATTTATTTAGGTACTTGGCAAGTAGTTATTTTTTTTCAGATGTTTTGTGTTTTGACCTGCCTTTTGGGTGGGAAGGCTGTCTTGATTCTTTATGTTTTTTCAATCCCAATTTAAATTCTTTCTACAGTGCAGTCTGTTACTATGTTACAGCACAATAGTATATGGCGTTATATAATTTCCCGCTGACAGGAATGCAAATGATGATACTGCAGAGGTGTTTAACAACCCCAGCTGCTTAGTGACCTTTGACTGGTATTGCCTGTCTGGTGAAACTAGTCACATGCTCCATCTCTGCCATGTCTTTCTGTTTCTAAAGAAATGAAAGTAGGAAAGCCAAGGAAGAGAGAAAGGGGGGGGGTGGGGGGGGAGTCCTGAGCTGTGATGTCATCATGACATAAAAACAGCAAGAATTGTGACTACAATTACTAACAGTACATTCTAATGAAATAAACTATAAACTGTATGGTTTACTTCTCATTGAAAAGTGGCATATAAGCACTTTTGAGAAGTGATAAACTAGGCTTAAATGTTAAGAGATGGTGAGGTGACACTTTCTCTCATTTTACAGATACATAATAAAATATGATTATAAGGCTTGTGTTTAGATGAATAATATTTAACCACAATGTTGTTAAAAAAACATAATAAACCAGACTTTCGTCATTTGTTTAGGAGTGGGTTATATGGGCATGAGGTCGATTAAAGTAACAGATTAATACATGATTCTGTGCTGAAAGATCTGGATGCTAAGCTTCTGTTAGGGCAGGACACCAGAAGGCAGGTTGATAAAGAACTGGGAAGTTTATAGTTAATGGACTTTAAAGCAACAGTATAGTAACTAAGATGTATTGAAAGTAAAGCCACTGAAAGATGCCCTAATTCACATTTGAAACAACCCAGCACAATAGTTCAATAATACAACAGGGGCGGCCAAACCATGGCCCAGGGCCCAGTCGTGTCCCTCTGCTCTCTGTCATGCGGCCCGCCATGAAGTAAACAACAAAATGGAATGCGGCCTGTTGTTACATTAATCAAATATTATTGATCCATCACAAATCACAGTTTGATTACTGGTGTGACATGACTGTAAACAGTATCATTAAACAGTGCAGGATTATTCGGTCTACGGGTTTACTGATCTAAAATCCAGTCACTCTTTCACTTGAAACTGTTTAGAAACTGGTGCTCTTGGCCCTTGCCAATTGTTCAGTATCTGGCCTGGAAACAGATAAGTTTGACCACCCCTGCAATACAATAACCAGGGTGACTAGGGACCAGGTGAGACTAAAAAACACCAGAATTACGTGGTTCACCAGCAGGTGGCACTTGAGACTGAGGGGAGGGAATTTCTGTGGCTGGTGACGGTGTACCTGCTACCATGACAACTATGCATCTATCACATGGCATGACAAGAATTGACTGCCCTTGAGAGTATTACAGGGAAGAGCAATGATCTTGCATGTTAGATTTTGTGGTCAAAAATCTAACTTGGTGGATCACTGTAGTTGCTTGGTTAGTTGTCTTAACCCTTTAGACTAAGGTTTTAAGCATGGCATACATTTGTATCACATTACTATTCTCTTTTGCTGATATTAATTTCTAGGATATTACAATTTTTCCAATATGGTTTCTTTTCTTGATGCTTCATCAGTGTAGAAAGGAAGTTTACAGTCTTTTAAGGTAACACTTTACCTTACAGTGCTGCTGTATGAAGTAAACCACAAAATGGAATGCGGCCTGTTGTTACATTAATGAAAATATTATTGATCCATCCCAAATCACAATTTGATTACTGGTGTGACATGTCTGTAAACAGTATCATTAAACAGTGCAGGATTATTCGGTCTACGGGTTTACTGATCTAAAATCCAGTCACTCTTTCACTTGAAACTGTTATAGTGCTGCTGTTACAGTGTATCTGCCTAATTAGGTACAGTGGCACAACCTGTATAACAATATGTAATATCATGTACTAGTGTTGCCCTTACATTATGTGTTTTTGTGCACCTACATACTGTAGTTACAGTGTAATATGAAGTGCTTGTTGTAGTAGCCTACTTTGCCAAAGTGTTGAATTCTTTAAGGGAGGCAATGGGCTAAACTAAGGTCCTAAAGCATCCTAATGGTGGAGTGGGTGAATCAATGCTCAGGACACCCTAATGTAGGAAAACTTAACACAACTGTTACATGTACTATGTAATGTGATAGAACAACTGTTACATGTACTATGTAATGTAATAGCACACTTTCCAAGACACTGACGACAAGACACGTCATATGCATATAGGTGCTTAGGTACACTTTATTTTAATGGGTTAATTCCACTGTATCAGAGAGGGTACCAATACAGCTGATACATGTACTATGTAATGTAATGACACACGTTCCAAGACACTGACGACAAGACATGTCAAAAATGAGTGCAGAGTTACAAAGAAAAGGTGAAGATGCTCAGTAACTTTATTGGATCACATGTCAATCAGCAAACACATTTCAGCTCTAAGCCCAAGCTCAAGAGCAATCACAGAAACAACACTGATGTGCAATACTGACATGATGATTTGTACAATCAAGACTTTTCAGAATATTGGATAATTACAGCTATCTTTCAGAAAAGTCCAGAAGCAATTAGTTTAATTCAATACGTGACAGAAAGTCTTGAATTTCCACTCATCTTGGGTGCCTAACAATTGACCTGAGAAACCTGAGTTCTTTCTTTCAGTTGCCAATGTTGTGCCCTTGTTGTGCCCTTAACCCTAAGTTGCTCTAAGACGGACTGGCCCTGATGTAGTTGATAGTTGACAAATGTACAGTAAGTTGCTTTGGACAAAAGCATCTGCTAAATTCATAAATGTAAATGGCCTGCACACACTAGAGTACACACTACAAACCAAAGTGCTTCTCTCCTACACAGAGTAAACATTTATACACTACAAACCAAAGTTCTTCTCTTCTACACATTTCATACATGGAGACATAGGTTTGCTTTTTGGTTTGTTTGTATCATAGGATATTCCTTCAGGGCCACCAGCTTATATTTATTTACTCACAGTTTTTAGCTCATTGTCTGTATTCTCTCCATAATCACACCATTAAAGAATTATTAAGAAATTATGAAGAAATATGCTATAGCCATATGTTTGGTGGATAGTTTAGTGGTTAGTACATGCTGCATACCTAAATAATCACATTCAGGACCAGTACATAGTCAACTCAAAATATGAAAGAATTGTGCGAATTATATCGAGTTGTGCACATTTTTTTTAGATGCAAAGACGTCACCCATGCCCCCCCACCCCCCCTCCCCAGTTACCTTACCAGGCTGTGGTATGTGCTACGTATATCTTCCTGCTTTTTGTCCTTTGCCAAACATATCCTTGACATTTACAGGCTATAAACCAAAGAGTACTTTTCTTATACACACACAAATACACATTTGTGTGCTATAAACCAAAGTTCATTTCTCATACTGATGTCAGTGGGAGGATTATTACTGTCTGGGATGACAGATGCAGGTGGTTAATAAACATAATAATAGTAAGTTTCATTTTATACTCCATGATGCTTTGCGAAATGTCTCTCAGCGAAGTGAATGTGCTCTCCAGGTATGACTTTTCACAAGGTGAGTGACAAATCTCCAATATACATCCCTAGACAACGTCACTTTACCTATAAAACCACCACCACCACCACTTTGGTCATGTGTGAAAGGTACAATTTAAGCTGGATGTCAAACTTTCGATTCACAAAAACAGGAATGGAATCAAAGTAGATTCTGAATTGCTGTGGACATACAATATTGTATATTTCACACAGTAAGAAGTTTTGCTATTTGTAAAGAAGAACATTTTCAAGGGTATGTTTTTAAAAAATTATTAAATTTATTACATATTTTATTACATATTACATATTTAACATATCAAATAAATGTCAAGTACAGCAGGCCAAGTTCAGATGAATTATCTCACCATGTTGTCAGTGAGTAAAGTGAGTAAAGCTTTGCAACTGCAGTTATTGGAATTCCTGTATAGAGTACTTTTATAGATGATTCTACATGATTTTACAATACAAATACCAGGGTGACAGCACAAGAGAACACGGGAGATCGCGGGAAACAGAGGAAACGAGACTGACTCAGGGATACTCCAAGGTAACAGTGACGCTAGTATTGACGAGGCCAGACCTCAGGGGAAACCGGGGAGGGGGGTTAATTAGAGTGGAGACCGGGTGACACCAATTAGTACTCGGGGAAGGTGATCGTGCACCGGGAATTGAGTGCGAACGGAGGGAGGGATTGATAGTGTGAGGTAGAGTGAGGGGGCGTGGTTGTGGCCAGGTGTAATGCAGACCTGACACAGGCACACTCAATACAATGCCAAAAGTAAAACTCTACTTTAGTGCATGCTGCCAACAGACATTAAAGTAAAGTAAGAAAACTGCACTTTCAGGTCTCTTAGAAACCCTATTGACTCATGTCAACCAGGGAATGTGCCTCCGTTTTACACCATCTCATCAGTGAAATTACAGAGGCATCACTGATGTAAGTTTAATCACAAAATTCAAGATGTGTCTAAGTAGATTACATTAGAGCATTTCAATACAGAAAGTCTTGCAGCTGTCAGTTCAATAAAATTTTTGAAAGAAACTCACAAATTTCATCACATCTTGGATGGGTGGCTAGATTAACAATTGATCTGAGGATGCGAATGCTGTTCTCCCTTTCACGGGATTGTTTAGGGATTTCTGCAGCTTTCTTGTAGTAATCAATGGACTCAGAGGAAGATCCTTTTAACCAGTGAAGATGAGATCCATATCTACTGTACAACAACTGCAGAGCCCCAGGCTCCAGATCACCTGACTTATTGAGAAGATCCTCAAAGATCTTATCTGCCTTCACAATGTTCCCAGATTTAGCATGTATTCCTGCAAGATCTATTTTTCCCCTAAGGTAGTGTGGGTAAAGTCTGGTGACATCTTCATAAATGGCAATCCCCTTTCTCACCTCACTGAGATCCAAGTTCTGCGTTTTAAAAATCTTCCATTTATAACAAAATGCCAGCTCCTTTTTGGCTCTTCGCTCAGAGGATATTTCCTCACTACCTCCTCTGCTACTCTTATGGCTGAATCTAGTGAATCGTGTAAACGTAAGAAATGAAGAATGTCTCCAAGGCCATCTAGATCTGGTTTCAGATGATGAATAAGGTCATGAACCTCTTTCACGGTCTCCTCTATCTTACTACCCATATTTGCCAATACATTCAAGTAGAAAATTGACATCTGCAGGTTATCTGAATCCATTGTCTTGGCAATGTTAATTTGCTCTATAATTTCTTCTGTGAAGTCAACATTGTCAAAATGAACTTTATACTTGGCCAGAGCGAGGCCCACATGCCACTCTTTCCTATTCGGATCTCCATTCAGAGCCATTTCAAAGTTAGCTATGGCTTTTATCTTCATATCATAGTCAAACTTCACCTGAGTCCAGCCTTTCTCCCCATGAACCTCTGGATGCAGGTCACAGCCTGGTGGGGCAGGGAAATCCCTCTGAAGTTTAACCACTTTCTGCAGATAAGCTTCACTCTCTGGCAGCTCCCCCAGAAGGTAGTGCACCCAGGCCAGGTTAGCCTGGTTCACCAGCAGCCGTGGTCCTCTCCCCTCTGCTTCCTGCTCTCTGAGTATCACCTCAGCCTCTCGAAGGTATGTCAATGCCCCTGTGCATTTGCTGATGTAGTAGGCAACGTAACCCAGGAGGTTGTACAGGTGGCCCTCCCAAGAACAGCCGTGTCGACGGAGATCCTCCAAATTCTCCTGCTGTTGGTGAAGGATGCTAACATTACGGCTGAGGTTCCAGGTGAAGTGGCACTCAAGGTTCTCCAGGCGTCTCTTTAGACAAGTCAGAGATGAGCTAGAGAGAGAGAGAGAAAGAGAGATTTATGGTAGGCTACTATTACACTTGCTTGTGATTTGAAATATTGTACATGGAAACATGGAAAGTGATGGATCGAGAAAAAGAGAGAAAGGGCCAGGGCTTTGTAGAGTAGGTAATGATGACATGCCCGTGGTTTGAAAATATGTTCTTATTTTGTACTTACTCCATGATGGCTTGCAACAGCGTAGTGTGAAGATATTCTGTCTTGTCCAGATGTATTCCTCTAAGAGTTCGGTGACTACAAACCTCCAATATATAGACCTAATAGGATGCAATCTTATCAAGAAAGCAATAAAGTCCAAGCCAATGCAAGGAGGATGTTAACTTTCAATTCACCAAAATAGAACTAGGTGAGGTAAACAATATTTGTTCTACTTGTTATACAGAAGACCTACATTTAACAACAACAAAAAACATTAAAAACTACTCCTACATACTGTCAGGTTTTACCAAAAGCATTAAAATTACAATACTAGAAAAGAATTCGGAGAGAGCAACCTTCGCCAAGACAATATAGGGTCACTGACGCAGTACAAATTCCAGATGGTGTTCCAGTTCACGCCCAAAACTAAATCATCTGTTCCTAGTCTGAATCATCAGTTCCTAGTCCTAATGATTTCTGATTAGTGACCTTTGACTGGTCTCATCGGGCTGGCAAAACAAGCCACACGCTCCACCTCTGCCATGTCTCTCTGTTTCTAAAGAAATGAAAGTAGGAAAACTGAGGAAAAGAAAACTTTTCCTGTGAAATCGAGAAAGACCTTAGATGTAGTTTCACAACCTAAGGAGGCAAGCATTTATGACTCCAGTTACCACAAGTTCATTCTGATTACACTGTAGATTACACTGTCATTAAAAAGGTTCTCATGTTAAGAAGATATAGGGTTCCATTTGATCTAGACTTCTTGGTATTTGAGCTTTTCAGCACCAGTGCACCAATACAAACATCAGGGAGACTCTGATGTTTGAGGTGACCTCCTTAAGTCTTCATATCTATGTGTCTACGTCTACTTGCATTTATTTAGGTACTTGGCAAGTAGTTATTTTTTTTCAGATGTTTTGTGTTTTGACCTGCCTTTTGGGTGGGAAGGCTGTCTTGATTCTTTATGTTTTTTCAATCCCAATTTAAATTCTTTCTACAGTGCAGTCTGTTACTATGTTACAGCACAATAGTATATGGCGTTATATAATTTCCCGCTGACAGGAATGCAAATGATGATACTGCAGAGGTGTTTAACAACCCCAGCTGCTTAGTGACCTTTGACTGGTATTGCCTGTCTGGTGAAACTAGTCACATGCTCCATCTCTGCCATGTCTTTCTGTTTCTAAAGAAATGAAAGTAGGAAAGCCAAGGAAGAGAGAAGGGGGGGGGGGGGGGTTAAAGAGGTTGTCCATCCATCTGGAACTAGAGAGCTGCAGCATGGACAGCCTGGGCCAAGCGGTTAAAGGGACTGACAGACATGTTCATCAGGGGGTATTCAAAGAAGTTGGCTAAGTCGGAGGTAGTTCTATTTTTATCCCACCGGACAGCACATATAATACTACTCACAATACCAAACTTGAACATCGCCATGATGATAATACGCGCTAATGAGACAGAAGTTTGAACACAAAATAAACAAACATGGTAACCATGGAGAATAGGGTAGATACCCCTCTGTTCTACATATGACTGCAGTAAAATTTGCTGTTCACACTAAAACTATGCGTGATAGTTATTTGACAAAAAGGATTGAATGCTGTGAATTCTAATAGACTTCCACATCCTGAATTCTACTCTGTTAAACCCATAGACGAAGGTCTAAGGGTGGAATCTAACAGTGTGGAAAATTTTGAGCTATATGGGCCCCAACTCTGATATAAACTTATAACAAGCTATCCCTCTCGATATGAAAATAACTTGTATTATTGTGTCAAATATGTATTTATTTATTTGAAATTCACATAGACATTCTCCATAACAGGGTGGAACTTTAAGTAACTCGACATGGGTAGGATTTCAAAAACTACAATAAAAACAGAGGTGAATATCAACTGGTAAATATTGCTTTTGGCTATAATGGAATTATAGCCTTTTCTACGGGGCAAGAAAGTGCACAATAAAAGGGTGGACTATTACCACATGGACACATAGTAAGATAAGAAAATGAGAATAAGTAACACTAGTTACACCTGATTCCTGAAAAAGAGACAGGCAGTGTCAGAAAACCGGACAGACAGAAGGCAGACCCAATAGCGTACGTTCTCAGACACAAGTTTATTGAGGATAAGGGAAAAGGGGGAAAAGTCCCAGGAGGTAGACTGAGGCACCGGAGCGCCTCGATGCGACCAGGCGGCTGCAGCAGAGACGCGCAGGGTAGGTTGACGCGCCGTTCGGAAAGGGCAGAGCTGAGCAGAGTCGAGGGACAGGCAGGAGTCGAGACCAGGGGGCAGCAGAGCAGAGCAGTAGAGCAGTAAATCTCAGTAGATGTGCAGATAATCGGAGCCAGAGTCTATACGCTTGCCAGACGTGTGGTTCGCAGACGGACTGACAAAGAGTGAATGAAAGGGGCGTGTATAAATAGTCAAACGTAACCAACAGAGCGAGTGTAATGCAGAGATAATTGGGGAGTGCAGGTGAGGGAGATAATGGGGAAAGAGGAGAATGGACTAGTGACGGAACAAAACAAGGAAGTGAATGAGAGACGGCAAATCACGGTGATCGGGAAACGAGGGAGGCAGGTGAGGGTAATTACTAAGGTGACGCGAACGGAGCGGGGAGCAGACTGGTGGGGTGAAACTAATAATGAGGTAAGTGAAACCGCGAAGCCTAGACGGAAAAAAATCCCGAAGAACCCAAAGATTCGGAGAGACACCGTGACAGAACCCCCCCCCCAAGGGACGGCCCCAGAAGTCCCCCAGAGCAGGAGAAGGAAAGAGAGAAAAGGAAACACCAACCGGGTGGGAGGAGGGGAGCGGAGGTGGGGTCAGAACTCCTCGGACCGATCCGAGAGCTGGTCATCGTCCTCCTGTGCAGGTCGGGTGCCCTTGGCAGGTGGAGCAGGTGCCGGAGGGTGAGGAGCCGAACCGGGCCGGGAGGAGCCCCTAGGTCGACCCCGACGGAGAGCCGGCTGGTCGGGATTTTGGCGATGAAAATCCGCGATGAGGGTGCGGTCCAGGATCCTGCTGGTCGGAACCCAGGACCTTTCCTCGGGACCGTACCCTTCCCAATCCACCAGGTACTGGAGACCCCGGCCCCTCCGTCGGGATCGAAGGAGACGCCGGACGGTGTAGACCGGATCCCCATCCTCATTAAAATCATTGTAAATGTATTATTTGAAGAGCTCTTTTCCAAAATGCTCTATCCATTTTAAAAAATATAAAAAATATGTGTTTTTATTGTACTTCTCAGTTAATGTCACTGTTTTGTTGTTTGAATTGGTTAAGAACAAATCAGATAACATTAACCCATTTTAAATTGCTTTTACACCATTTCAGAAAGGAGCTCTTCTTTTAAACCCTAGAGTGTTATTAGGGTTACTAAAGGACTTTTTTTAGTTTTTTGACTTTTGACGATTCGCCAAAACAGAAATAAAAGGCTTTTTTGCCATGTTTACACAAAAATACTTGTACTGTATAAGGATATGTTTTAAATAATAATGGCATCCTGGGATGTCATGGGATAGCTTTAGAAATGATAAACCACAAAATGAGGTAGGCCAAACTAAAACAAACACTATTGGTGTTTGAGGTGGGCTCACTAGGTTTTCACTATCAATAAGCTTTGCAGGTAGTTTTTACAGGTAGTTTGTTGATCTTATGTCAGTCTTTCAGTGAAAAGGCTGTATTGATTCTTTATGTCTCATACGTTCCCAATTTGCTCAGGTATTCTGCAGTGTGGTCTGTTACACACAGGTCTATATATATGTATGTATATGTATATGTATATACACAATGGTGTATGTATGATATTATAGCATATATTTCCCAGATATTCATAGATATGAAAATGGAAATATGGTGGACAGGGGTGTTTAATAACTCCTGCAGTTGTTTAGTGACCTTAGGTCTGGCTACTCATCTGGTCTTGTCTAGCTGGTGAAACAAATGACATGTTCCATCTCTGCCGTGTCCCTCTGTTTCTAAAGGAATGAAAGCAGGGAAGCTGAGTAGGGGGGTTGTGGTTGGGGGTGGTGTGTTTCTGGGCCAGGATGCCAGAGGTCAATCCAACAGAGAACACAGAATATTAGTATGTCCTGGGGAATATACTATAGATTTGATAATGACTGTGTCATAACTAAGTGTGCTGTTGAAAGTAAAGCCACTAAGATAGAATCCTGGTAATGTCTTAATTCACAACTAAAAGAACACAATGCAACCATTCCAGCGCAAATGCCAGTGTGATTCTCGGAACCAGGTGAGATTAAAAATGACTCCTTAAGACAAGAATGCAGCCAGGCTGCTTTTACCTGGTTCACCAGCAGGTGACATTTGTGCTGTTTGTTCCAAATAATTTCTTCAGCACACTGCACACAGTGAGGGCAGGGAATTTCTGTCTGTGGTAGGTGACATTGGACTTTATGTTGTATTTCATGACAGTTGTGCATATAGCCTACTGAATGACAAGAGAAGTATTGACTAGCCTTGAGAGCATTAAGGGGAATTTCTACAAGTGGATCCCTAGACTTGCATGTCTGATTTTCTGCATTATTTTTTTGTCTTGACTCTTTATCAGTCTAAAAAGAACTATATATTTTTTATTTTGTTTCCTTATAAGCCTTTTAAGTGGATCAGACACACTCAGTGCCAAAAGTGAAATCCTCTAGGCAAGCAAAAAGAAAGTGCAGAAGTCGCAGTGAGATTTGTAGATGTTTGCCACATCCAGAGCCCTCCTCAGTTACTGGCACCCCTTGGTAAAGATGACTATAAAGAATAAAAAATAACCTGTTTGGTAAATATGTTAGTCTCCCTATGAAGTCCATAGAGAAAAATCCCTCCCTAAAGAGAAACATATTCATCTGGAGAAAACACAATGCATCAAAAATAAATAAATAAAGCACACATGCCACAATTGGCACCCCTAGAATATCTGATAAAATAATGTAACTGAATATATTTTCAATCTATATTGAACTTTAAAAAAAAAAAAAAAACTAAAGTGTCTATGGACTTTCGAGTAGCATTCCATGACTTCCATGAATTCCATAATTTTTTGTTTCATTTTTGAGAGAAAGACAGAGAGACGTATAGTTTAGTATAATACCCTCACCCCTCACCCTTACTGTAAGAGAGAGCTATAGTACCCTCACCCCTCACCCTTAGTATACATACTGAATTCAGGGCATGACGGTGGGAATGAGATGAGAAGTGTTTTAATCTGTGTAATATAAACCTGTTCTCACAGTGGTGCTATTGCATCTAATACCTATAGTTGGCTAGAACAGTTGGTGAAATGTTTAGATAGGCATATGCAAGTACTTACGGCATGATGGCTTACAATGATGTGCTGGTAAACTGAAGATTTGAGCTCAGAGCTCTCAGTGACCCTCTAAATATGAGCCTTTGCCTTATCAGAGTAATAAAATCTGTCACGTACTAAATAATTATAGGCCAGTCAAACACTGTGGTATGTCCTAGACAGTAACTTAGCAATTGTAAAATGAAATGAAGTCAAAGCAGACTATGCTGGAATTGTTTTACACCATCCACCATCCTGCTTGATGTTTGCTTGTTTAGGATCTGATTATATTTATGGCTGTGTCGTGCCTAACAAATCCCCTGAGCAGTGGTAAAACAAACATTAAGTCATGGCCTCTCATGACTTATTCCTTACACATATTAGAGTTATTGTGTGACCTTTGACTAGGCGTATCTGCCTGGTGAGAGGCACATGCACTTCTGTCATGCCAAGCTACTGCAAAAACAAATAAACAACTGCCCCTTCTCAGAGAACTGAGAAAGGTTTCATCAGTAATTCCTCAATACCTTATTGTTATTTTTTAAATTGCATTTTATAAGTCACTAAGATGTTGTCCTGACAAGATCATCTTTGTGATTTCCTTCATGCATGTCAACATTATGTTTGAGCATTTGTTTAGTGTTAGTATAATATTGGATCTGGTCATTTTCACAGTAATTGGAAGGAAAGGCAGTGCAGAAAAGTGTGCTTGGGGTCCAGAAACGTGCTTTTGAAGTGCTTCAGTATGTACTGAGTGTACTATTTTGGAACAACTTGCTGCATTAGTAGTGGATATTAAGTGCACTCAAAATACTTAGCCATGTTCTTTAAACACACTTTAAGTCAAGATATTGTAAATAGACTGCATTTATATGGTGCTTTTCTGCTCCTACGAGAACTCAACAATGTATGCCTCACAATCACGCATCGCTGGCAGAGGCCATGCAAGGTGCCAACCTGCTCTGCAGGAGCAATTTGGGGTTCAGTATCTTGCTCAAGTATGAGGTCTTGAACCACCTCTACCACCTGCGCCACCAGCGCCCCAGATATGTTTTGGGACACTTCACTTGCCCTCAAAAATGAATGCTTAAACCCTTTAAAATACACTTTAATGCAATGCTATTGTATTATCATTGCATTAAAAAATATATTTGGAACACCACAAAAAAGCACTTCAGGAGCAAAAACAAAATATATAGAACTCTCTCTCTCTCTCTCTCTCTCTCTCTCTCTCTCTCTATCTATCTATCTATATATATATATATATATATAAAATATACTTTTCTTGAACTTAAAGGAAAGCTTGCTCTTTTTAGATTATTTTCATTATGCTCATTACATGCTGAATGAAGACTCTCTTGGTGCTGCTAAGTGCAGTTACAAGCACTTTTAGGATTAAAATGTGAGCTGGTGAAAACGAAAATAAATTGTGTTTATTACTTTGTCAATATATCTCTTCAAAAATGATCATCGCTGGTTCCTATTCTTTGTTTTGCAAACAAATGCACATGGGTTGGTGAGAATGCTTGACTTAATAACACACAATAACAGTAAATGACTGGAATAAAGACATGAAATATGAGTTGAACAATTGACAAATTTATTGCTTTAACACAAGGGCAGTGCAACTGGCACATCATTCACCTTGTTATAACATGAACCCAAAAGAAGAGCTCTTCAAAATAAACCCTTTTTGTATCCAATTTCAAAGAATCAGTTCCTCAGAAGTGAAACGTATTGATTCCAAAAAAGTGGAGATGCTTGAACGTATATATATTCCACGCAAAACTATAATCCTACATAGCAATCACTAGACGCTACATCAAAAAATGAATAACACTGCACTCAGGAAATGTACCTTCAGAAAGGGAATGTTCAGATTACTTTACTTCACATAAAGAAACTCATGAAATACATAGTAAATGGCACTTCATGACAACTTGATGCATTTATTGACAGATGACAGATGATGCATTTATTGCCTTATGGGATGCACTCTGAGCCTATTTGGCCTGCAGCCTAAATGTTTTCTTCATTTACAGTACTGTAAACAAATTTTACATAGCCAAAAAGAGTTGGGATTCAGCATCTAATGTACAATAAAAATAAAAAGGGAAAATCTGCAATAAAAAAATAAAATATTACAATAAAAATTAAGAATTGGGGAAAAAAACACCACTCTTCCCCTGCCTGTTCTTCTGTTTTCTGTTCATTGTTGATATGAAACTCAAACCAGCCTGTTTCAACTCTGAACTGGTATATACTGTCACATCAGACACAAGTGTAATGGATTTTGAGTTGTAGTGTTTAAATGGTGACATCTGCTTTAATTGTGTTCACCTTCAGCCTTGTTTCGTTAACAATATAAGTGCAAAAGAATGCAAAATGTGTTTAGAGGTTTGCAAAAAGTGTTAATAAGTTTTACAAAATGCACCCATCTAGGTGAAAGTAGTCTATGCTTTTGCCAAAAAGAGATTAATTCAATAAATGTGTTCAGGCATTTGAGAGTTTGATTCGGAGAATGGGGTTTAGTGTTTTAGCAACTGAATATTTGACAGAAAGTCACAAATTTCATCACATCTTGGATGGTTGCCACACTTAATAACTGAATGGAGGAACTGAATGCTTTTCGCTCTGTGCCGAGATTGATAATGGATTTCTGTAGCCTTTTTGTGGTAATCAATTGACTTGGAGGAAGATGTGTTAAACTGATTAAGATGAGATCCATAACTATGGTACAACAACTGCAGATCCTCAGGCACCAGATTTTCTGTGTTGTCAAGAAGCTCCATAAAGATCTCATCTGCCTTCACAGTGTTCTTAGATTTAACATGTATGGATGCAAGGTCCAGTTTTTCTTTGAGGGAGTTTGGGTAAAGACTAGTGACCTCTTCATAAATGTCAATGCCCTTTCTCACTACACTGAGATCCAAGTTTGTCTGCTTATCAAAAATCTTCCATTTATAACAACGTGCCCTCCCTTTTCTGGCTCTTTCAATGGGATGTTTCCTCACTACCTCCTCTGCCACTCTTATGGCTGAATCTAGTGAATCGTGTAAACGTAGGAAATGAAGAATGTCTTCAAAGCCATCAAGATCTGGCTTCAGATGATGAATTAGGCCATGAACCTCTTGCAAAGTCTCCGCTGTCTTCTTACTAACATCTGGCAATGCAATTAAGTAGAGAACTGATATACGGACGTTATCTGGATTCCTTGTCTTGGCAATGTGAAGTTGTTGTACAATTTCTTTTCTAAACTTGATACTATTGCGATGAAGTCTGTACATGGCCTGAGCAAGACCAGCATGCCACTCTTTCCTATTCGGATCTCCCTCCAGAGCCTTTTTAAAGCTAGCAATGGCTTTTTCCTTCATGGGACCGTCCAACTTTATCTGAGTCCAGCCTTTCTCCCCGTAAACCTCTGGATGGAGGTCACATCCTGGTGGGGGAGGGAAGTCCCTCTGAAGTTCAGACACTTTCTCCAGATAAGCTTTACTCTCTGGTAGCTCCCCCAGAAGGTAGTGCACCCAGGCCAGGTTAGCCTGGTTTACCAGCAGCTGTGGTCCTCTCCCCTCTGCTTCTTGCTCTCTGAGTATCACCTCAGCCTTTCGCAGGTATGTCAGTGCCTCCTCTGTGGAGTATTTTATGTGGTGATAGTAACCCAGGAGGTTGTACAGGTGACCCTCCCAGGCACAACCACCAACATCACAAACTCCCTTCAAACGCCTTAAGACAAGCTCAGGACTACGATTACAGTCACTCAGGTTCCAGGTAAAGTGGCACTCGAGGCTGTCCAGGTCTCTCTTAAGAGGAGACTGAGATGAGCTAGAGAGAGAGACAGACAGAGGGATAGAGAGAGAGAGAGAGGGGGAAAGGGAGAGAGAAAGAGATTTGAAAAATGGGGTAAAAACCAAGTTGAAAGCCTGCATGCAGCTTTCTGCAAGAATATTCTCCAGGTGCAGAGGAATACACCCAACAATGCATGCAGGGCTAAATTAGGCCAATATCCAATATTAATTAAAATAGGAAAAAAGATCCATCAAATTCTTTAAACACTTAAAGACTAGTGAAACCAACTCTTATTGTTTAAAAGTCCTGGAAATACAAGAGATGAGTGCAAGAACAAGCCCCCTCGCTCAGCTGGTCTTGAGGCTCACAAGGACCCACGGAACTAACATGAGTAACATTACTAAACAGCAAACAGTCAGCCTCAAGACCACGGCATCTTTGCTCTAACAATTCAACCAAACAAGCTGATAAATACAGAAAAAACAAATACACCTATTACATTGGACTGAAACAGCAACAAACAAATAAATAAATAAACAAATAAATAAACTTCTGTAGTATTTGGCTCAAGATACAATGTACATTCAGCACAGATTAGACAGCCATACTCTGGTCATAGAAACGGCACAGATTACGCAGCCATACTCTGGTCATAAAGGGCAGACACAGGCAAACTTGGCTGCCCAGAGAAGACCAAGGCAGTGCACAAGTTGCAGCAAGATATGTAAATGCTTGCTAGAGAATCACTCCATCAGTGAAACACATAAAAAATCCACACAGACCAGTTTATTGGTTCTTTTTTTCCTTGACGGACAGATTACCTGTACAACTACAGGCTTTGGCAGTACAGACAGTATGTTGTCATGCCAATAAAGCCCTATTGGAGAGAGAGAGAGCTATAAGAGAGAGCTATAATACCCTCACCCTTACAGTACTACATGCACTGAATTCAGACAGTGGAAATAAGTATGTCAAACGTATTTTAACCTGTATCAAATAAAAATGCTCATGTGACACATTAAAATACATTTCTCATACTTGTATTATTGTATCTGAATCTTACATCAGTAGAATTAGGGGCATATGTTTGAGCATTTTCATAAAATACTTACGCCATGATGGCTTGCAGTGGTGTGCTGGTAAACTGAATAATGATGTGAGCTCAGAGCTTTCAGTTACCCTCTATATATGAGCCTTTGCCTTATCTAAGCAATAAAGTCTGTATTAGCTTATCTTATCTATTGCCTTATCTAAGCAATAAAATCATATATTCATGTAGGCCAACCAAATGCTATAATATGCCAGATAAAATGGCATGACTGAGCTATAGAGGCAACGTGATCAGCAAAGGTCAACAATTATGACACCCAGGTTTCTTGCAGTCTTAGTGGGAGCAATAGATAGGGAGTGTATCTTAATGTTGATGTTGTGATGTATGGTTTGCTTGGCTAAGAGGACCTGCAGTTTTGGAGAGGTTTAGCTGATGTCATTTCACCCATGCAGATAAGATAGAGATCCGTCAGATGATATTCATGGCTGTGTTGTTCCTAACAAATCCCCTGAGCAGTGGTAAAACAAGTATTAACCCATGGCCTCTGGAAATGAAAGCTACTGCAAACAGAAATAAACAACTTCCCCTGATCAGAGACTTCAGAACTGAAAGGGATTTCAGCAGTAATGCCTAAACATCATTAGGCAATGGTTGTATGTTGTTTCTCTTGAAAGACACTTTTCTAAATTATAACATAACACTATTACATTTACATTTACATTTAGGCATTTAGCAGACACTTTTATCCAAAGCGACTTACAAAAGAGGATAACATTCAAGCTACGACACAATGAAAGAACAAACAAGGGGTGCATATTGCTAACATAGAAACTGCACCATTTTAAGTTGTAAGTGCAATAGTGCAGATAAATGAAATTGTTAAGTGCATTCTCAAAGTTTACGCCAGGAGATATTCTTGGAAGCTGGGTCTTCACGAGTTTCTTGAAGGTGGAGAGGGTATCAGTTGATCTGGTAGCATTTGGGAGTTCATTCCACCAGAGTGGAACCAGATATGAGAAGAGTCTGGATTGACCTGCACGAGGTGTTGGCCGTGCTAGAAAACGTTCCTTAGAGGAGCAAAGCGGTCGTCGGGTGACATAGGGCTTCAGGAGAGAATTCAGGTAGATTGGAGCAGAGCCATCATTCACCCTGAAGGCCATCATCATAAGTGCCTTGAATTTAATGCGAGCAGCCAAGGGTAACCAGTGAAGTTCAATGAACAGAGGTGTGACGTGTGCTCTTTTTGGCTGGTTAAAGACCAGACATGCAGCTGCATTCTGGATCATCTGTAGCGGTCTCACTGCACAGGCTGGTAGGCCTGATAGGAGGACATTGCAGCAGTCAAGCCGAGAGACAACCAGGGTCTGTACCAGGAGCTGGGTTGCATGTTGGGTTAGGTACGGCCTGATCTTCCCTATGTTGAATAGGGAAAAGCGGCACGACCGAGCCACAGAGGCAACGTGATCTGCAAAGGTCAGTTGGTCATCAATCATGACACCTAGGTTTCTTGCCACTTTGGTGGGAGAAACAGACAGGGAGTCGGTCTTGATGCTGATATCGTACAGAGCAAAGAGAAGGGGTCCCAGCACAGATCCTTGGTATTACTGAGATATGGTGCTAAGTTTCTCCAAAAAAATAAGCTGTTAATTATCAACTTACTGGACACTGTCTGCCCCATTATGTAAATGGACTAAGATATATTTATAACCATAGTTAATGTTTTTCTATTTTATTAACATATTTTTATTCTGTTAATCATATTATTTTATGTCACTAAAATGTTGCCCTGACATGACTTTGCCCTTGTGATTTCCTTCATACATGTCAACATGAGACAGAGTAGACAGAGTAGGACAGAGTAGGACTCAAACAGACAAAGTAGGACTCAAACCTTCATCCCTCTTGTTGCCGAATGGCACCACCTACGCCACCAGCACCCCAGAGATGTTTTGGGACACTTTAATTGTCCTCAAAAATGTATACTTAACACTGCAAAAAGACAAAATCACAGAACAAAATATTCTTTTCTTACACTTAAAGGGATATGTCAGACACAGACAGATGGAGGCAGGGATAAATGAACAAAGAGATATTTATTGGAACAAATCAAAGAACAAACAAAAGCCACATCCACTTCTCAAGTGGAGGGAACTGAAAATTGTCAAGTATTAAGATTAACAAAAAACTAGAAAATACTCGAAGCAAACAAGGGAGATCAGAAGGGACTAGGATAAACAAACCAAAAAGGGAATCTAAACTTACGGAACGATGGATACGGGAATACGCGGAACACCAAAGACAAGTAAGCAGTCTGAGAATATATCGACGAGACCAGACAAAGGGTGAAGTGAAGGGGAGACTTAAATAAGGTGGAGACCAGGTGACAATAATTAGAAATCAGGTGAAGGGGATCTAGTGCGAGACTGTGGCGTAGCGTGAGGGGGCGTGGCCGTGACCAGGTCCGATGCAGACCTGACAGGATACCAGGCAACATTTTATGGTGTTTTTGGGTTAATTTACCAGCTTCATAGTCACTTCATGATTAAATGGCTCAGTGAATGAAAGTGAATGAGGGCTCTCTCTGCAGCCCTTGGCCCTGCTAAGTGCAGTTACAAGCACTTACAGTATGAAAATGTGAGACGGAAAATTAAACTGAATGAAATCGAAATCGCATTTATTACTTTGTCAGTCAGCATAACTCTTCAAAAGTGATCATTACTGGTTCCTATTCTACATGGATTGGTGAGAATGTACAAGGTTGTTGGCATTTTTTCTTTTCTTTAAAACGCTTCAACATCCAGGTGAGCCTGTGCATCTGAGGGGTGAAGTGCATTTGAATGGCCAATACCCAAACATCCCATGACCATTATAAAACTGATGGAATGTAACAAAGAGCAAACTTTGGTTCTGCATGTTCGTACATTCATCAGGTGTCTGGGCTTGTGTTTTACAAAATTATGTAGAAATAAAAGTGGATACTTACTACTGAGCATTTTGTTGCAAATACTTATATGCTCTTTAGACTCCACTGCATTTTAACACTTTGGATGACATTTTGTTTTTTGTTCTGGTCAATATAAACTTTGACAGAAATTCATAGGGTGAGGATGGATGAATCAGTTAAGGTGAGGGGTGGGTGAGTGGGGTGGGGGATGCAGTATCTTTACTTCAGTGCCAAGTTGTACTTTATCATTAGTTAAACATTAATACTATTATGTAAATTAGAGATAATTTGACAGTTAGATGTTCTGTGGTCAGTTAGGATCAGTCTTTACACAATCCATCATGTGGCATGATAGGGGTACTGCATGACATTACTATAAACTGCTCAATAATAGCTTTTGTAAATTTGTTTTGAAACCAGTTTTCTGTCAGAATATGAGATATACCATACATACATTATTATCTTATACTACACCACACACAGCACACACACTAGCTCACAAGTTCATGTTTTCATTCTGAAATGAAATATGTCTGGACATCTATCTGTCGATCAATCAATCAATCAATCAATCAATCTATCTACGACAACAATCTCAGAGGACAGGCGAAACAAAGCAATGCTGTAGATCTGGTATATATGAGTTTTGAGTTATGAGTTATCATTTTATGTCACCTCTGTTCATTTATTTATTAAGGACAGTGCACATTGATTAAAAAAAAACTATGCTAGCTAGCACATTTAGCCAGTAATTTTCAAAGGTGTTCTATGCTGACACTTTGATTTGTCAAAACACCTCAGTTTTCTTAGTGCAATATGAGCAGATTCTTAATGATTACGGCAACTGTAAATTTTCTTTTCATGAATGCAAAACCCCCATTGACACTGGGCACAGACAACTTACGAGGCAATAGATGCCCTTTGGTGAGGTTTCTCCCAACGTATATCTGCTCCTGGTGATGACACTTTTTGAGGGAAAATCAAGTGCTGCAGATCAATGATATAAAGAAAGTGATGAAGAAGTCAGCCCTGCTGGAAAACAAACAGCTACAAACCAGCCTAGGCTGGTGGCTGGTTTTAGCTGTTTTTTTTATATTATTATTATCAGCTCTTGCTGGTATTACTTGAGTGGGCCACCACTTCGGCTTGCTGATGCGACCATCTTAGGAAGCTGGTCATGTTGGTCTGACAAACTAGTCATATGTGAGTGTGCTGGTTTATGTTGGCCATGCTGGTGACCAGCAAGCTTTCAAAGCTATCAAGCTTTCATTGATGGTTTAAGATGGCCATGCTGGTTTGATCAGCCATAAAGTTGTACATTGCTGGATTGACAAGTCAGTCTCCAGCTAAATGGACCAGCCTAAGCTAGTTTGATCAAAACCATCACAATTCTACCATCATACGCTGGGTCAATCAACTAAACCGGCATAACTCTTGCGAAAACATAGCTTCTGCTGGTCAACCATCATAAGTTGGTCAAACAAGTTCAATAAGCAAACCATCAGGCTGTTTTTTTCAGTATGGAGTAAACGCTAATTCCTCCCTTTTCTCCGACTTCATGCTTCAGTTACAGTAGGCCAATCTTACCCTAAATCTAAAGTTGAGTGTCAGATGGGTTGTATTTGTTTACATTGCATAGGACACGGATACTTTCATAACTTCCATATCAAGAAACTGCATTATTTTCAGATTGAAATGGATGCTTGGGTGTGAGGCTCATGTTATTAACTTGCCAGGCAAGAGAAGTTTAGGCTATTCATTCTCCATCCTCCTATTCAATCTCATGGATGTAGTCTGGCCTAGTGGATCTCCGTGGCACCGTACGCAGGTAACATCAAGTGCTTGTCCTTACCTCATCCTCTGGTGACGGCAAATTAAGGCACTGTGAACGTGGCAATGCAATTTAATAACCCGCGCCTTGATTTCTCACGACAGGACACGCCCAACCGTTAATGGTGCCCGCGCCCTGTTATCCGTGGAGGACATGTCAAAATACTGAATACTCTGAATCCACGTTTGCTCTTCGTGATACCATTAAACTACTCTGGGACGGAACAATCATTTTTGAGGAGAAAAAAAACAACTGTAGTCTCCGGGGACGTCTGGTGCACGTCTGCCGGCTATGTCTACAAAAGGTAAGATATACAATGAAACAAGAATTGTTGCGCATAACTATTAGCCTAGGCTATTCTAAAAGTAACCCAGGATTTCGACATTCGTTGAAGAAGAAGACTTTACTGCATTTAGTGGAGGACCAGTGGCCAGCAGTCAATTTTCTCAGCAAAAATAGATATGTGGACTATATCTCGAACGGATGCTACAAGCTCGCGCATGCTTAAATCCATTTATTTAGATAATTTGGGAAACATCGCCATCATTTAAACTGGTCTGTATCAATATTACCAGCAGAATGCGATATATTTAACGGATGATTTACCGTACACCGTGCCCGATGATTGGTACTTGACCATGCACGTTGAGCATGCATGCTCGCCGGCATAATGTTGGGTTCCTCCCATTGTCAAGTAGGCTACTCTTGTTCCTAGAAGTAATGATATTAGGACTTCAACTGGAACGTGTCCAGGTCCACACAGTTTCGTTTGCCTGCCTTGCCTCAGAACTGTAGAACTTATGCACAGCATCGGGTGATGGGGAGACATTTATCACCAGCAGATGGCGGTGCCGGTCCATTGTTTATTGTTTGTGTTAGTTTTAATCAGGGTCAGAGTTCAGTCACATCTTTGGAGTCTGTAAGGTTACATTTTGTGAATTTTATAAAATGCGTGTTTTTGCGGGATGATGAAAAGCAATGCCAACCTATTTAGTCATCTTAGGGGTACCTTAAACAAGTTGTTACATTGCACATTTTGTCTTTGTAGCATATCGGCACCTGCCACTCTACATCCAGTGTTTGTAGTCTCCGCTCAGAGACACTAGAGAAAACTTGTTGTGTCTTTGATAGGTTATGCCACCCTGGCATTCCAGTATTGTGGAATATTTTAGCTGGTCTATCTGCAGCTGAACTGACAGAGACCTGTATGCATTCAGTGGAAGTGTGAAGGCGGGCAGTCATGTCAGCAGTTTTCACAGAGACAGAGGGCCTAGTCCATGCCGTGCACTGGTGCTGGTTATCCTCCAATGAACCCAAGATCGGCTAAAACACTGTGTCATGGTTCCCTCAGAGAGAAGAGCATAATGGCATGCCAGTGTGCCAGTGTTTACAGGGAGAAAAAAAGGAGTTCTAATTTGTGCTGTGCGAAATGGATTATGGCATTTTGGGCAAAATGCAATAAGCCAACGCACACACATACACTGACACACACCACACTACAACTCAATTATTATAATTGTTTTGCGTTGGATCTCTGCCAAGTGGCTGTTAAGACAAAAATCTCAGACTCATGCAAAAGCCCTTTCAGAGATTGCATTACTGATACAGATGTTAGTTTTTTTGCTATCCTGTCCACTGCAAACAGTGTTTCAGAGAATTTGTGTGATGCCTGGGGTGGTTCCCTAATTCTCTGGGTTTTTCAGTCATAAGTTGGTGGTCTCTTACATTAGAATATGAATGTCTGTCATTAAGGGAAAAATCCAAAGTCAGCCGTCCCATATCCCTGTTCTTTGAGGCTGCCGAGTGCTGTTAGTAGATATAAAACCAATAGCATTTGGTGAACCAACTTTGTGAACTGGCAGCCAATGCTGACAGATGAGGGCATAGGAACTGAAATACAGTGAAATACAATCCCATAAAAAGGGGTTGAAATATGATTTACGGCAAGAGAGAGTATTAGAATACAGCTCTACAGTGGAACATGTTATGGAATTGAAAAGAATGCTTGTCATATCCAAAGAATGTGTTTACATGGTTTGATGTTCTTAAGTCAATTTTTTGTAGTTTGGAGGGACCTTTATTTATTTTTGAGCGTGCTGGGTCAGGGTCTAGACATCTGTGAATCACTCGTCTGTACACCACCTGAACTAACCATGCTTGGCAGCAGTTGGTAGCAGCTTCAGAACTCTTCCTAAGCTCACAAAGAGCCAATTTCCTTTACTGTGACAGAATCATGCAGCAGCCTTAAAGGAGAAGTCTGGTGTGAATCAATACATTGTTTTCTACTGTCGGTAGAAAAAAACAACACGAAAATTTGATACGGCAAACACCAGATAGCGAGTCCACAGCTAACACTAACTGAATGGGGCACAGAAAACCCCATTCCAGTTTAATTTCTCTGTGCCCCATTCAGTTAACATTTGTTATTGGTTCAAAATGTCAAAATGTCGTATCAAATGTTCTGGTTCTTTTTTCCACAGACAGCAGTCAGTGACCTCAAACAACAGGGCTATTGATTCATATACACTGGATTTCCTTTTTAACATTTTGGTATGGGGAGTCTGAGGTTGCTTTAACATGGAAGAAGAAGAGTATTTGTGTGTAGCCACTGATTATTTATAATATAAATACAGCAAAACTGTTAAATATTGATTGTGTACTGCACATTCCCTGTAGTTGATAAGCTGTCCAAAAACCATACAACTTTTCATAATATTCACCAGAACTAATCTCTTCAGAAATATGCTGTTTTGAATTTAAGTTAGTGCACCTTTGCAGGACTTAAAGACAGAGTCCACAAATGCAATGCAGAAGACACTGGGTGAAAATCAGCAAAATGGGTCACACTATCTATGATGTGTATTAAGAAAGTGGGAAGTCAGTCAAAGCAAAACAACAAAGGTCTCCAACTTCCCAAGTCAGTCATACAAAGCTTCCCTCAAAGACTTCAAACAACTTCACCATACTTTTGTCAGTCATTGTTAGTACTGAATGAAGTATCCAAAGAAGAGCACATTATACAGGTTTCTGTTGGCATCTTTTTTATTTAGATGCCAACAGTAAAAAAGGGTGTGTCCAATCAAAGACTTCCTGTTCTGTTAGCCCTGCCCCCTTGACTATGGTTCAGCCCTACCTGTTGCAATGCAGCAGAATCGCCGTGGTAACCTGAGCCAGTGTGTCCATCCGCCCCTTAGTTGTCCCAGCTGAGCTGGTCCAGGTCCTTCACTGTCCACCTCAGCAGTTTTCCTCTGCATATGTGTGAGTGTGTCTAAGTGTGTGTGCGTGTGTGTGTGTGCGTGTGTAAATTATTGTGTGTGTGTGTGTGTGTGTGGGGGGGGGTTGGGGCATGCCAGCACGACCATTTTGTGTGTGAGAGTGTGTGTGTGTTGGTGCATGTATCTGCATTATTGATGAGGACAGAGCGAGCATTAGAGAGCTTTGGCGGACCTTCCCACAGTAGCACTGGGGTCGGACACTGTGTGTGTTAGTCTGAGTGTGAGTGCCCACGGCAGCCGGGCACACTGCTCGCACGCGTGTGTGTGTGTGAGTGCGCGCACGCGCTCAAGTGTGTGTATGTGTGTGAGAGAGAGAGAGAGAGAGATAGCGAGGGAGGGCGAGTGTGTGTGTGTGTGCGCTTTGTGTTGGTGAGTGCTGAGAGATTTAGCAGTGATGGGGGAGAGGAACGCTCTACGCCTGCAGCAGGAGCGGGAACAGGAACAGCATCCACCTTACGATGGCATTTGTAACTACGCCCAGAAAATCACCTCCTGCTTCGGACTGGACGGTAGGAGAGCTGAGACAGCAGCATAAACTGCATGCAGACACCCTGGTGGCAGAGGCTCTGCCTGTCCGTGTCTCTCTGTGCGTGTGGGTGTGGGTGTGTGTGTATGGGAGCAAGTGTGTGTATGCCCACTCTGATTTACGATCTATTGTGGTAAACAACTCCTCTGTTTTGTTTGTTTGTTTGTTTCGTATCAGTGTGTGTGTGTTTTCCTTGTATGTGTGTATGCGCAGTGGTTCTATGTGTGTGTGTTTGCCTTTGCATGACGGATGGGATGCTGGCAGAATCTATGCAGAGACACCATGGAAGCAGAGAATGAGGGACAGGATCAGGAGAGAAGTGGAGGGATAGAGGGGTGTCCTCTCTCTCCCTCTGTCTCTCTTTCTCTCCCCATCTCTTTTTCTCTCTCCCTCTCTCTCTTTATCTCTCTTGCTCCCTCTCCCCATCTTTCTTCCCCCCCGCCTTTCTCTCTCCCTCACTGCCTCACTGTTTTATATTAGTTTTTTTATGGCTGCCCAAAGTGGATTCAGAGAGGATGCAGAGAGAGAGAAGGAGAAAGAGAGAGAGAAGGTGAAAGAGAGAAAGAAATAGTCGGCTCACCTTGTAGGAGATCTTATTTCACCTACCAGTGAGGAGAACAATAGACAAAAGTCAATAGACTAGCCTCTGTATCGGAGTCTGGAATTATGACTTATGTGTCAGTTATTATGATTTTTGTGTCAGGAAGAACAAAGAGAGAACAGTATGAACCACGCCCTTATATGCCCCCTGACAGCAGCATGGGCAAGCAAGCGTTAGCGTTAGTTGATGCAGCAGTGGCAGTATTGTGGAATATCCTGTTCATGCACGGGGACTAGTTAGGAGTGGTGTTTTGACTTCAGATGGCAAGATATCTCCTCGTCTTAGTACTCTGGGGGTGTTTAAGCACTATGTCACTGTGTCTTTTCTGTACCATGTTTTTCTTTTCTTCCGTGGTGTGTGTGTGTGTGTGTGTGTTGTGCATGTGTGTTTGTGTGCGACGGATTCACCTCTCCAACATCCTCTCCTGAGTCTCTCCCGTATGAGAACGTTGAGGATCTCTCTCTCTCTCTCTTTCTCTCTCTCTCCCTCACACACACACACCTTCTCCCTCTCTCTCTCTAAAAATGGTTCAGGGATGAGAAGGAGAAAGGAGAGGAGGACTACTGTACTGACTTTAAAGTGCCCTCTATAATTCATAAGCACTCAGAGGCTGGGGTTAGAGACACATGACCGGCAGCCACACACACCCTCTGACGCAATGTCAACCTCACTGTCACCCCCATGCAACGTCATCTCATCCACACATACATCACTTCACATCCAAATACATCTCAGTACTGCAAGTCAACTCATCCACACGTAAATCACTTCAGATCCAAACACATCTCAGCACTGCAAGTTTATCAGTCCTGGTCTGAGTCTCTCCAATTTGTTAGTTTCCTCTGGTCTTTGTATAATCCTTCTTCTTTAGAACCGTCCAAATCCCCACACGGAACCATGTTTCCTGTGCTGAGACAAGCCCAAGTCTGTGACAGCAGCTTCCAGAGTCAACTTTCTCTGCTTAGCTTAGCAGAGAAGGAGACTCTGGTTCATTCTGTTTAATGTTTAGAAGTCTGTTATGCTATGTTAGCAGTGATTTGCTGTGATGGCTTAGCTGTAATCCTCCATACTGTCATCACCACCCATGTGGGTCTTGTAGAGGATCCATCAGCTGAGTCTCCACCCTCTGCTTCTTGGCACAGTGTTGTAGTGGAGGTGATTTAGTAGATTTTGAGCTCAAGACAAACATAAATGAAGACAGTGACTGGTCAGCCTTGGTCTTAAAGTAGTAGTCTGGAGTCAGCAAACCAGTAGGCCTGAGAATATTTGGTAAAACATAGACCAAAATGAAACTGCCAAAGCTAACTGATGAGGGGAATTAAAATATCCTGTGTCCTGTCCAGTTAGTGATAGTGCTGGTTACCGGTCTGTGTTGTACCAAATTGGACAGCACATAGCTGCCTCAAACAAGGATACAGGGTTGATTTACTCTTGCTATTTTCTCAACATACAGTATATTAGCATGCTCAATGAAGAACTGTAGGGACTGTCTTTTTTATGGATAGATGGCATTGCTGAATTATGACTTTCATATGTGCATTCAAAAATGCTTTTAATGATTCAGGTTTTCAAATATAAAAGCAAATACAGTCAGATAATTTAATGTAATGATTACACTGCTACTGTAAACATCAGTCTGTTTTTGTGGTTTGTCTACTGAGTACCACAATTTCGCCAGTTTGTTTTAATATTGTTTGTAAGAACAGCTCACCGTAATCACAGTGCTGATCTTTTTTGTGGTCTCATTTGCCTTTAGGTAAAACTCAATCTCTCATGAGAACTCATGGATGGATTTACTCTAAATCTCTCAGTAGCTCTACACTATCTCACTTTGATTGTAGCTGGACCAATGTGACATTTGGCATTTGACATTGTGAACATTTTTAATTTGTAATGTAAAATGAAACTATGAAACTATTTCACGCAAAATTGTTACGTCCAAAACGGCAGCAAAATGCTGTAGTATTTGTATGATGCCAATGATTAAGGTCTCATAAAAATAGTTCCACAACTAAGAAGAGTGAATGCTCAAATTTGACATAATCATTCACATCATACCATACCATAGCACTTGGGGGTTGGGGTTATGGATTTGACAGCTTTGTGTGGAATTGCCCAAAGTATTTAGGTAAATATACCATACACTATTACCTTAAAGACTGGGTGATCAGCCTGAGGGAATAGGATGTGAGGATATGACTGAAAGCATGTCTTTTGGTCTAGTTTGTGACTAGGCAATACATTGACTGAACCTCCCCCTATCAGGTACTGTAGGAATCCCAGTCAGCCAATCAGGCAGCGCCTGTGTCTGCTGGAGTCTTGTGCCAGAGCCACTTGAAAATACATGGAGGATAACTGCGGTGATTACGTCACCTTTAATCCTCTTAGGGTCAAGTCAAGGGATCTTGTTGAACAGGCTGATGAGGCGATGGTGGTGTAATCTGCTTCTCGTGGCCTCTTTGCTCTGTGAGGTCAGTGGTTGTAGAGTAGGTGGAGTGGCTTTTAGTCTTCCGCTGCCTACCTGTAGAGCACGTCTGGTTGTTTTGTGCGCTCGCTTGGCATTTTCCTTTTCCACCGCAGACAACGGGGGAATATGACACAATTTCAATGGTGGGAACAGCATCACTTTACCACGCACAGGATGTAGGGCAACTTTTGGGTTCATGGAACATTTTACACTTTTGATAAGTAATCTGTGGCCCAGGATATTTTACTGGAGGTTCTTGTTTATTGGACTTGGTGCTGGACTGGAGGTAGGAGGGAGAGGTTTACTGGCACAGGAAACACGCTTGTATGTGTGAAAAGCTAAAGGTGACTGACCTTCTGCGCTCCGACGTTCCGACACTCCGACACACTTTTATCCAGAGTGACACAGACTTGGTGTGGAGGGCTTCTGGTGGGAGTCCAACCCAGGTGGAGTGGTGACCCTGCCAGTACTCTACCATAGCTACCTGTGTGTGTTTGTGTGTGTGTAGGTGAAGGTGTGAGTGTGAGGGGGGTGACCCCGAGTCCATCTGCGTGGGCCACCCCAAGCCATGCTATCCCTGCCAGGTCTTAACAGCCTGGGTAAGCTCTGTGGTTCTGGTCGGAGCCAGGATGTGGAGCTGGCCCATGCCCACGTCAGGCGCCGCAGCTCGGTCAAGCGCATGTCCATCATCGAGGACGGCCATGTGGCCGAGGTGCTTTACCTCATCCCTAAGCAGTCGATGATGCAGCAGCTTCCCTTCCTCAACCCTGACGAATACTACCTGAGTGAGAGTCTCACTGATTTCGCGGCAGGTATGGTGGGATAGTGTGGCACTTTTTGTGTGTGTGTGTGTGTGTGTGTGTGTTTAAGTGTGTGTGTGTGTGTCAGTATGTCTGTGTGTGTGGGGGGGGTATCTGGGAGACAGATTGGTGTCTTGTTATCACAGGCGCAGGTTTTGGTTATTCTGCCTTGGTTTTTCTCTCTCTTGAATGGTAAGAGATGTGGGATGCACGCGTTTCTTTAGTTGTCTTAAGTGGTCTCGTTATTCTCTCTCGCTCTGCTGTGGTCAAAAGTTGCTTTGGGATAGTGTACATGCTTTATGATCTGAGTTGCCCAATCAGACCCAATCAGTGATGCCAAGGATATTGTAAAGATGCTGAAACTCATTTAATGACATTCATTCAGTTAAGAACTCCTTCCCTCCCTCAGCTTCCCATTCTTTGAGGACACTGTGAAAAATCCTGGTCTTCTCACAGTGCTCTGGAAAATAATAATGGTGGATCAGGCTGTCTCCCAAACAAACAATGGCTGGTGTGAATTAGTGAAATATTCTACTAAGCCCTAACCCCTGAACCCTCGAAGACTTAACTGGCATGTATCTGCATCCTGATTCATGGCAGTTAAGTCTTTGAGTGTTCAGGGGTTAGGGCTTAGTGGGGACATTTGGATTCAGTATATAACACCTTAACACAGAGTTAGGAAAATAAAGCATAAATACAAACATAAACAAATATTATTTTTATTCAGCTGAGTGGCGTATCCTGGTCTCTCTCCATGTGCTGGATGTCTGGATGTCTGCAGGTCTCTGAGGGCTTGTCTTTCATTTCAAACTGAACTCCATCCCCTCAGGAGAGGACTAAGCACTTCTGCCATCTTTGTATTCTGATGTGCTGGTTCTGCCAGTCTGCCTGTCACAGTTGGTAGTCCAAGGCAGAGCAGGCCTGTTTACATAGGCAATGACTTCAGTCATGTTACAGCATGGAGCCATTAGTTTACTCTTAGTTTCACCATTTCAGTTAGTGTGTAGGTTTGCTATTGGACTTGTATTGTACCAGATTCCAACAGCATTCAGTGAGCTGGAACAACAGGGCTTTGGTTGAAAGTACTCCAGACTATGCACTGCCCTGAATATTAGTGAAAGAAAAACAGGTGAAATGTATTTGTGTGTACACCAATCTATTCTTGGCTATGGAGACAGGCGTATGGTTTTACAGTCACACTTGCCTTGATTCAGAAAAGTCAGGAGAATATGAAGACATGATGGCCTCTTGATAGGAAAGATTAAGAAAAAGATTAATTTGATTAGTTAAAGCAGAGTGCAGAAAATGTGGTTGTGGAAGTGTGTGTGTGTGTGGGGGGGGGGGGGGTGTGGGGGTGTGTGTGGGTGTGTGTGGGTGGGTGGGTGAGTGAGGGGGGATTACTGTGTATTTGTGAGTTAACACCATTTCTAAAGTAAAGAAATGACCTCAAAAAGAAACTGAATTCTTCCATAGCCATGCAGCCTTTGAAAACCTTATGTGGGATGGGATTTGGGGCTGGAACTGTAAGCCAGGCAGACGGGCAAAAGCTCTGTGGACATGCGGATTACTCCTGAGTAGCGCGTAGCAGCACACATCTGCTATGTGCACAGGCCCCACCATGATGGGCGATTGACCAGTGTCTGCACGTCACAAGAGGATGACCTGACACGTATGTTGGAGTAATAGGACTCTTATCGTCAGTTTATTGATGTTTTATAGAACAATGGCACACATTTCCACTGAAATTGTATGAACTTTATCTTAATCACATTTCAAATAATCACAGTAACATAATAATTCATAATATCATATTATCATATATCATATATCTTAAATATAATAGAATCGTATTTTTAAATGTCAAATCACAACAGTGTCACTTGCATATAGTGCAAACTGGAAGTTTAACTGATTGACAGGTTTGTCTGTTGTGGCTATCGCCTGCATTTTGCTATTTGGTCTACGTTGCACCTTACTTACTGACAGCATTTGGCAACATGAAACAACATGGCTATAGGTTGGCTCACTCCGGATAATCCCTTTAACAGACATTCCATATTTATCAGGCTGGTCTGCATTGGTCTGAGACTGGTCTGTGATCACTGGACAGTCAGTGAAACATACAATTAAAGAGGAGTGGATATTAGGTGTCACAGGTCTGTGGTCAAGCTGTCCAGTCAGTTTGTTCAGATAGGTGTGTGTCATGGACCATTGTACCGTGATGCATTTTTTGGATTGCAAAGGATTTCTCAAGGATATATATGTATGTATATATGAGGATTAAAAGGTAATTTTAGCCCATACTTCATGGAGACTTATTGTATTTGACATATTTAGCATGTGACATTTAAATGTATCACACATTTTTGCCATTGTAATTGTAATAATTACATATTTATAACTTTCATTTACATATTTAGCAGATGCTTTTATCCAAAGCAACTTACATTTGTCAACTATCAATTGTTTAGGGCCAGTCTCCCCTAGAGCAACTTAGGGTTAAGTGCCTTGCTCAGAGGCACAACGGTGGCAGCTGGGATTTGAA